>OX422217.1:171084674-171517174 GCA_949130495.1 Sambucus nigra
TGAGGACAAGCCATTTGATATACCTGAGTGCACATGAATTTCCTCACCATATACCTTGTGAGGACGGTACGTGTGAGAGAGAATTCGATATACTCGACTTACGTGAACGAATTCCCTGTGATATACCTCCCGTCATGACTTCGGTCAAGCGGTACGATGCGGGGAAACCATTCTATATACGTCGAAGGTACTTGGCCAATGGAAGGTGAGAGTCATATCGCTTAGACTAACTGCGGCCTGTCGGACCAGCACCCATCACGAAGTGACCTTCCTGTTACTGGGTAAAATTTGGTCAATAGCAATGCTCTTTGGTGATGTTGTGTGAATCATGCATGATTCTATTATTAGTATCTTATGATGAGAATGACTTTCTTGTTTATGCCAAACAGGGAACCAAATATAAGTACCCCAAAAGGTACACAAAGTATGGATGGGTGATGCGTGCAACATGGGGATATACATGTGATACTAGGTGCACGTGGTGTGAAGTGTAGAGGGAGAAATTTCTACAAGTGTTTGAATATAAGCATAAACATGTGATACACGTGGAAAAAGGGGAACATGCAGTTATGGGGGGGGGGGGGACATAAGCAAATATAGCATCTATGTAAATAAAGTCAAGCCCTCAATATAAAAAATAATTTCCCCAGCAGAGTCACGACTGTGGCCATCCCCGATCCCCGTCGCGGAGGAGAAGGATCCTTCGGGTCCCGCGCATCCCTCTCAGGAGCGCTTCGGCCGACGTCGTTTGAGATGTGGTGTAAAAATGTAGAGAGATTCAGAGTCGCTAGTCTATTTTACTCAAAACAGACAAATGAAAAAGGGGAAGCCACCCCAAAGGATGTCTTCCAAAGACATACTGGTGCGTGCGAAACCAAGATGATTCGAGAAGGGTTCGGAGGCTTAGTTACGAAATGGGAAGGTGTTAGGCACCCATTCCGCCCTTTCGGTCTCTCATGAATATTTGCTATTTTCCTTTTATTTCCCCCCGTGATATGCGTGCACGTGTATATATAGAATGGAGGTAGGAATCCTCGACTTATATCATGGAAAAGATAAAGCGAGTCATCCGTAGGAAGATATAAAGGTAATATTAGAAAAATAAGATTTACGCGATTACCCCTATGTTGATCGTTATAAGGGAACGATAACGCATATGGAGTAATGCGTTATTAAGGGCAAGTATATAGGATATAAGGAAAATGGATTTAGAGAAAATATAAAATAAGAGAAAAAAAGTGAGAAAAAGGACTCGAGTTTCGGGTTTTACCCCGAGATGCCTACATAGCCTATAAAGGCATCAAAGTCCACGTAGTTCGCATACAAAACGAGGGGTGGGGTTTATCCCATAAATACAAATGGGGAATCTCTTATTTGTAAGTGTGTGTGTGTGTATGTGTAGAAAAAGGTGTTTTAGTTGTGAGAAAAGTGTGGAAAAAGTGTGAGAATCCCTACTTGGAATTTATGAGCAAACCCTATTTTTCTTGTTTTTTGGGTTTTATGAAAATAAAATAGGTACAATAATACTACATAAAAAGTATATTAGGATGTGTGAGATGAGATAATAAAAAGCTAAATAAGAAAACAAGTTATGGGAATTTAAGAGAAATCAAGAGAGAGTTTGAGAAAGTTGGACCTTCTTGAAGATCTTGAGCTTGATCTTGAGTGTTGAATAGCAGCCCTTGATCTTGGATGATGATGGAGAGTGGTTAATTCACCAAGTTTGATGAAAAGGATGATGAAAAGTGGAAGTAAAAAATGGATTTGGGAGTTGAAATCACGCTGCCTTCGAGAGAGGTTTCTGGGATTCGTTGAAAGAGATTTTTATCAGATCTGAGCTCCTCTTGCAAATGAGGTGAAGGCCTCCTTTTATAGGCCCAAGTGGGTGCCGATCGGCATAGACTTGTTCCTACCTATCGGCAGGAACCTGCCATTTGGTAGTGCGCTTCAGGATTTTTGAAAAATCGACCGCCGAGGGCAAACCGTTGGTTAGAATCACGCACGGGGAATACCATTGGAAAGGTAATTTAGAGACCTTTGAAATTACTTTGGACCTCTCCCGGGTTTGGGAGTTGATGTTGGGTCAAATATGGCTCGGAAGCATTTGTCGATCCATTGGACGGGGAATCGCTTGGACACAAACGAATCGTTCATCCGCATGGTAAGTCCGAATCGCACACGGGGTGAACCGTTGGAAAGGTTAGGAGATGTACTTCGACATTACAAAGAGTTTGACCAGGTTTGGAGAGTTGACTTTGGTCAACTGGCCCCGAGAAGCGCTCGGTGGCCTCCCGAAGTCAAACGGATCGTTCGTCCGCATAGAAAGTCAGAATCCCGCACATGATGGACCGTTGGAAATGATATTCTATGCCCTTAGAAGATTCATTCAGCCTCGGTTGAGCTGAAGAGTTGTCTTAGGTCAAATAGATCCCAGGAGCTCCCGGTGGCCTCTAGGTTAGGTTTCGGACGCAAACGGATCGTTCGTCTGCATGGTAAGTCGAAATCGTGCACGGGGTGGACCGTTGGAAAGGGTATTCAGTGCCCTTTAAAGATTCATTGAGTCTCAAGCGAGACGAAGAGTTTGACTTTTGGGTCAAACTGAGCTGGGGAGTGCCCGATGGCCTTTAAGTCAGTACTCGGGACGTGACTTGGGTTTACAGTGATGAAGGTAGGTACTAGAGACCTAAGGAGAGTTAGGGGTTAACATAATGGGGTGTCTACAATAGGCATTTTTTATTTTAGTTTGGGATTTAGATTCATGCAAAGGATGGTTTTCGTTTTTAGAAAAATGAGAGAGAATGGGTGAGAGTAAATGATGAATAGTAGGTGATACGTATGTTAGGGTGTGTGTGTTGATGAATAAAAATGGATTGATTCCAATTTTCTAATCACCTGTAAAGATTATGGAAATAACTCAAACCACATGCACAAAAGAATGAGATTTTAGAGTGGTTCGGCTATAAAATAGCCTACATCCACTGTTGTTGTTATTCAATAAGGTTTACAATAGCTTAATAAGATAAGCATGTGCGTGATTTGAGTTTCCCCTTGAGTTAAGGGATTGGTTTGCATTTATAGTGGTATGAAACCCAAAAGATGGAATGCCTTTATATCACCAAGCATTTGCATCTGTATATAATGAGTAAAAATCTTATAATTCCTAGTTGATGGGTATCCCATACGAATAACTATTAATGTTCCAATTGGTTGGTCTTATTATGTTGGTCGGACTTCTTGCCGAATAAGTGTCTCTTTGGGCAATCAAGTAAGCTAGTTGGCCACGTTGGATGATAGGCGTGCCTTCTTCATTGGCCCACGTGGTAACATAATTTTTACATACAACAAAAGCCCCCAATGCTTCATGCTTGATGTTTACATGAATTTATGAAGTATTTAACCCAGTAAGTTGATTGGCGTACTATTTGAGTGTTTGGTCGGCATCCGACTTCCTCTACTTGTACAATTTTCATCAACATTGCTTGAAAATGGCATTATTGTGAATAGCGCAAAAATTTAACGAACCGCCAAAGGGAGTAATGGTATTTTCCTACCTTTGGAGCTGTGCAGCCATCAAAATATCAATCGTTGGTACAATTAATCATTATTTTTTCCTTTTTCAAGTTAAGATATAAAAAACGAAGCATGTGCTGATTGTTTTACCACAACTCTTTCAAAATTCAAACTTTTTTGTGTTTCCAAATTTCTTTTTTCTTCCATTTCCACCGTTCTTGCTTCTCCAGTTGTTTCCTCTATAATATTTCTTCCCTCCTTTTTGATTTCTATCTCTGTTTAATCATGGTTTACATTTTTCATGGATATTCTTTTAAAGAGTTTAGGAGGGAAAGGGGAATCCATGATTGGGTAGATTTAGAGATGCCTATTCCTCTAGTATATGTTTTATCATTGGTGAAAGGTTATTGGATCCCTTCTCTATTTATAGATAAATGTGGCCTTACTTTTTCCCCGAATCATTTTTTTCTTAAATTTTGTCAACACTTTGATGTTTTCCCTACTAGGGTAGCCCCATATACGTGGAGAATAAAAACGGGTTTCATATGCTTAACAAAATCCATGGGAGACATATTGGTATTCCTGAGTTAATGTTCTACTCTAAATGGGTTACCAGTGACAATACTTACCATTTGAAGACCAGATTTTCTAATAGAGCCTTAGTAGTCAATTTTCCAGGTTCTAATAAGGGCTACTTTGACTACGATGTAGTGGTTAAGAACTAAAAACACATTCCTCTTTAACATGGGAAGGAGTATGATGGATCCAGGTGTCCCCAAACAGGACAAGGCATAGGTTGTATAAATTTCTTCATTTTTCTGCAGATTACCTATTTGATGATATGTTAACTAACCTTTTTATATCCTTTTTATGTAGTGGAGAGTAAGAAAAAGTGTCCAAAGCAGGGCTACATCAGACTTCAGGACCTTAAATTTTTATTGAGAATTCATTAGAGAATTGTTGAAGCATACCCAAGAGTTGCCACATATTTGCTAAATTACAAGAGTTCAGTTACTTCTTTCGTTGTTTGTCCCACTATTATAGTACCTTCATCCCTTGTCAATTTGGAGGAAGAACCCATTCACACTTCTTCGGCTGAAGAATTTGCTAGAGTTGAGAAGGATTTTGGTACTTCTTATCCTTTTGAATCTTTGGACATTTTTGCTATTCCTATTTCCCCACTAATTTTCATGGGTAAGAGAAATATCCCCGATTTGACATCTAAATCCTTATCCCCTACCACTAAGAAGGCTGTAGAAAAGACTGTTAAAGGTGTTGATGCCCAGAAGTCCAAGGTGACCGATAGGGCATCCAAAATTGTTGGGAAGAAGCCTCGGGTTATTGGTGCTGGGTAAATTGAAGGTTTCCCTGAAAAATAGGCCCAAAAAACTGTTGCTAGTCAACAATAGTTGATGAAGAAGATTCAGGATAATTTGGAGGTTGTTGGTTCATACTCCATGGCTATTAATTCTGGTCTAGCTAGAGGGTTGATGAAATCTAGGACTCTTCCAACTGATAGGGTAGCTTCTGTTCCCATGCCCCGATCAAGATTTCAAGAGAGAGCTTGCCAGAATTTGACTTTAGTTGGTTCATACTCCGTGGCTATTAATTCTGGTCTAGCTAGAGGGTTGATGAAATCTAGGACTCTTCCAACTGATAGGGTATATTCTGTTCCCATGCCCCGATCAATATTTCAAGAGAGAGCTTGCCAGAATTTGACTTTAGTAACCCTTTTCCCCTTTATTACTTGTCTTTACTATCTTGTTTTGCCTCTTTTGACGTGATATTTTTTACTTTTGTAGTTTCTAGTGGATTTTAACCAATTGATGAAGAGGTATAATCAATTTTTTTGTTCCTCAGGTGAGGTTGAAGAGGCCTTTGAAGGTATAAGGAAGTCTTTGGAAGCTTCCCGATAAGCTTTGTAGAAAAAGCAAAAAGCTTGGGAAGAAGATTTAAAGAAAGCCAGTGAAAGGGCTAACACTGCCGAGAAGAAAGTTAAGACTGTTGAGGAGAATTTGAAAGTGGCTGAGGACAGGGCCAATGTGGATGAGAACCAACTGTTGGAGAATCAGACCCTTCTTACTACTATCGAGGAGAGGGTAGTAGGTCTGACTGCAAGTCTTACTACAGAGAAGAACAAAAATTAGAAAACCATGGAAACCTCCTTTGATAAGGGTTGGGATAAATAATTATTGGCTGTCTCAACACAGATTGAGTATGTAAAAATAAGTCATTCAAGGATGGATGGACAGAGGCAGTCATTCAAGGATGGATGGACAGAGGCACTCAAGGAAGTTGGCACAGTCTAAAATTCAGAGTTATTTCAGAGGCACGACTTAGGCACTCCTCCAAATTTAGAGTAAGAGTTTAATAATGAAGAGGGCTCATAGGAATCTTCTGTGTCACCTGTTGAGTCTACTTTGTTCCCAATTATCCAATCCGACATGCCTCATGGCCAAGTTAATCCTAAAGACAAGGACAAGGTCTAGTTTTTCTTTAGTCTTGTAACTAGTTGGAATTTTCCTTTATGCTATGTAATTGGAGCATCCCTTTGTAACACCAATATTTTATCAATGAAAAGAGGTCCTTTTGGTTTCATGAATTTTGTTGACTGTACTTGTTTCGCTTTTCTTAGTTTCCATGAAGTTTATTTCCTTATTTGTTTGACACTCTTGAATTGCTTCCCTAACTCATATATACATATCCTTATTTGTGATCTTCCAGTTTAATGCTAGAAAGAAGGCTATAATTTCAGCTGAGTTCGACTTGCTTGGGTGAAGTAGGAACCTTCTAGAATATGGTCATGTTCCCCTCACTGAAGACGACTTCATTGAGTTACTCGACCCAAATCTATCTGACCAAGTAAAGGAGTCATATGTCCATCTTCATTACTTGTGTGATAGGTTTGTTGCTAATAATGTTGCATACTATGAAATGATATATCAACTGCAAGATGATGACAATCGGTCCAAAGCTTTACTTCATGCTGAGTATGAAGACAAATATAACGCTTTGAGTGAAGGTTGGGATTTTGAAAAAAGGTTTAAAGGCAACAATTCTACTTCGAACAAGAAATTATCTTTAAAGTAGGATATGGATAATGCCCGAGGAATTGTTGTTATGCTAGAGAAGGAAAATAATCCCTTGAGGAATGAGCTCAATAGTTTGAAAAAATCATCTACCAATGGTCCTAATGAAGGTGCTTCCTTTTTGGAGACTGAAAATGTAAGATTATTTGAGAAACTTGAAGAATTGTAGTAGAAACCAAGCCTGGGCAAACATCCAGGCAGAGGGTGGTTGTTCGACCAACAATTGATGAGTAAAGAAATAAGAAAATGTCGGTTAACCATTATGCCCTGTTAAAAGCAAAGAATACTGCTATTGTTGGCTTATCTACCTAGCTGGAAGCCAAAAAAATGTTATTGCTGACCATGTAGCTCAGTTGACTGCCAAAGATAATGTCATCAAGAAGATTAAAAAATAGGTAGAGAGGTTGACCTTTCAATTCCACAAACATCCTAGGGAGGTATGGATGGAGGGTTATAATGAGGCCTTATCCCACATGGATGAGCACCTTGCTCAGATTAATCGTGAGGGCTAAAAATGGGGATGGACCAATGTGCTGACCTTACTGGAGTACGACTAGAGAAGTACCTTATGGAATTGTAATTATCCATGCTTCTTGGATTGTAACAAGCCTCCATTCAAATTGGACACAACATGGATCCCCCCTGATGTTGTTCCTCAATGCCTGATAACTAAGTATATAGGGGATTATGGACTTCATGGTGAGTATAAAATAGTCCGTCCTCCTCGTTTGATTCATAGGATGAGCAACATTAATAGTCACATGTTAATATATTTCAAATATATAAACTCTCCATGTACCCTTGAAGATCCTCCACCAGGAAGGGACAAAGACTATGGGAAATGTCCAGTGGAATAATTTTTTGTTCTTCTACTTGCTCAAATTTGATTGTACCACCCTGTGATTTGAAAATGAAAATACTTTATCTTAAATACATGTTTTGTTTATGAATTTAATTTTGATACTTGTTTTAAGCTTATGATTAGTTAACCGGTTGGCCGACTTGGTAATCTTCTTATTCAACAAGTGATGTGTTTAATATTTGAACTAAGATTATAGGGCCTTAGATTCTGCTAATGCACTTAGGTAAAGATGCAAGAAGTTTTTAACTAAGTGTTGTCATTAGTTATCAGTGGAGACCAAGTGTGTTTAGGAATGTATATATATATATATATATATATATATATATATATATTCCTATCTTTTAACTTAGTCAGGTTAAACTTCTTATCCTACGGGTGAAGCTTTACGGACTTCTTGTTCATGACTTGTTCAAACGAAGTCATACATGAAGTAATAATTAAGTGTATTAGGAATGTATATATGTATTTATGTGTTTAGAAATTTATATATGTATTCCAGTAGTTACTTAATCTAAAAATACGAATGTTTATTAAGTTGTTGGTGCATCTCGAATTTCATAAGTTCAACTTGATGTTGGTGCATCTCAGATTTGATAAGTTCAACTTGATGTTGTTGCATCTCAAATTTGATAAGTTCACCCTGATTAAGTAGTTATTCTCTTTTGATCGTAAAGGTATGTTGACCAAGTGTGTTTAGGAATGTATATGTATATTCATGTGTTTTAACTTAGTCGGGTAAAACTTCTTGTGTTTATTCGTGAAGCTTTACGAACTTCTTGTTCGTGACTTGTTAAGACGAATTCATACATGAAGTAATAATCATTGGTGATTAGGTGTATTAGGAATGTATATATGTATTCCTTCATTTAGGAATGTATATATGTATTCCAGTAGTTAACTTAATCAAAAAATTCTAATGTTTATTAAGCCGTTGGTGCATCTCGAATTTGATAAGTTCAACCTGATATATGTGCATCTCGAATTTGATAAGTTCACCCTGAATAAGTAGTTGTTGTATTTTGATCGGCAAGGTCTAAATACCAAGAGACAATACTTGAAGATTGTGTTTTTGTCTTTGTGTTTTTTGCTAGGAATGTATATCACCGTACTCCGAAAAAATCAAAAAAATTGAACCATAATTGAACTAAAATCAAGATTTTTATTGAACTTAAAAGAAAAGTTATTGATCTTGAAGAACAATGATACATAATACCTTTATTTTACTGATAGTATTTTCGAAGGTGGTCACTGCTTCAAGGGTTCTTGCATTTTTCCCTATCAAGAGTCTCTAATCGAAAAGTTCCTGGTCGAATGACTGCTGAAATTCGATAAGGACCATGCCAGCTTGCCTCAAGCTTGTTTCCTTTCTTGAGGACATAATCTCCTTCTTTCAAGTTGGTCATCTTGACCCTTTTGTTATAAAAATAGGAAATTCTTTATTGATACGCAGTAGCTCTGAGGGCCGCATCTTCTTTGACTTCTTCCACCAGATCCAAGTCCAATCTTCTCATTAGATTACTCTTGAGAGAATCAAAGCTCAACACTCTATGAGTTGGTAGGCCTATCTCGGCTGGTACCATATCCTCTGTCCCAAATGTTATCATATAATGTGTTTCTCCAGTAGCTATTCTTGGCGTGGTTATATAAGCCCAAATAACAGACTTCAATTCATTGATCCAGTTGCCATTGGAACCATCAAGTCTCCTTTTTAATCCATTAAATAAAGTTTTGTTCATTACTTCTATTTGACCCTTGCTTTGTGGATGTCCTAGAGCAGAGTGAAGTTCTTAGATCTTAGATTAAACACAGTATTCTTTAAATTCATCGTTGTCAAACTGGGTGCCATGGTCAGTATTAAAGGCATAAGTCATGCTATACCTTCATATGATGTTCTTCCATATGAATTCAAATACCTTCTGATAAGGAATCTCTATCTGTGGTTGTACTTCCATCCATTTTGTGAAATAATCTACTGCTACCACCAAGTATTTGAACCTGCCTTTGGTGGTCGGCAATGGACCGACCAAATCAATTCCCCAAATGGCAATAGGCCAAGGAAAAGTGATTAGTGTCAAGGCATCCCCAGTGCCTTGTGAATTTCTATAAATATATGGCACTTATCACACTTCCTGGCAAAGGTTCTGCAATCTACCTTCATAATAGGACAATAATACCCTTCCATAGCAATTCGTCAGACTAACGGTCGACCAACTAAATGAGCCCCACAAGAACCTTCATGCACCTCCTTGATTTATTCAATAACTTCCAGGGCATGGATACACTGTAGTAAAGAAATAATATATCCCTTTTGTGTCCTCTCTCCAATACATACCCAATTGCTTTGTATATGAGTTTCCTTTCATATTTTGGATCAGTTCGTAGGACCCCTTTTTCAATGTAATATTTAATTGGGTCCATCCATGATGGTACCAAGTCTACATCAATGAAATTTATCATTGGATCCTCATTTATTCTCCTGTATGCCAAGATTTCCACAACGACACTTTTTCGGAGTTCTATCCTGGTCGGTGAGGCCAGGCGAGCGAGTGCATCGGCTCGAGCATTCTCTATCCTTGGTATTCTCATTATTTGTACTGGTAGAAATTTGGAGATCACCACCATAGATTTAGCTAAATATCTGACCATTAAATCTCCTTTTGACTCCATATATCTAAAGCACTTGGTTGATGATTAACTGAGAATCACTGTGTACCCTTACTTGCTCGACACCTAATGACAAAACTAATTCAAGGCCGACGATTAATGCCTCATGCTCAGCTTCATTATTTGAAGCTTGAAATTGAAACATGAGAGCATATTCTACATCAATGTTGTTAAGAGTGCTAAATATAAGACCATCCCCACTGCCAGTTGCACATGAGGATTCGTCCATAAATAAGTTCCATAATGGAATCTCACTATTAAACTTTTTTATAGATAGAACTCCTTATCGGAATAACTTATTTCTTTATTCTACATATTTCAGAGACATCTCTTGAACAATGGAGGATTCAGGTTGATATGCTACGGTCTTGGCTTTCTTTGGAGCTGAGCTCCTCCCAAAGAAGTCTCCTCGACAGGTAAGTTTGGTTGGTCGGTAACCTCTGGATATTTAAATTCTACAATAAAATTTTCTATAGCTTGTCCCTTTAATGATGATCTTCGATCACAGATGATATCATATTCTCCAAGATCTAGTGCTCAACACATTAGTCTGCCTGATTTTTCTTATTTGTGAATTGCGTGCCAAAGAGGTAAATCACTGTGTATAACTATAGTATGTGCTTGAAAGTAGGGCGTCATTCGTCTTGAGGCTCCAATAAGAGCTAATGCCAATTTTTCCAAATGCATATACTTTATTTTTGTACCTCTGAATGCCTTGCTGGTGTAGTAGACTACTTTTGGACTCCATTTTCTAGTCGGACTAATGGCGAACTAACTGCTGATTTAGAAACAGCTAAATACAAATATAACTTCACTCCCAAAATTGGTCGGGACAATAATGGTGGAGATGCCAAACACTTATTCAACTCATGAAATGATTTTTCACTCTTCATTCCATTCGAATGTCTTTTTAAGTACCTTAAAGAATGATAAGCATATGTTTATTGCTTGAGAAACAAATCAGTTAAGGGCATCCACTCTACTAGTAAGTTTTTGAACGTATTTTTTTCAGGTGAGAGATTACATATCAATCAGAGATTTGATTTTAGCAGGATTAGCTCCTATTCCTCTCTGATTCACTATAAAGCTGAGGAACGTCCCTTCTTGCACACCAAACACACACTTGGTCGGGTTTAATTTCATTTGATTCTTTTCCAGCTGGTTGAACATTTGACTAAGGTTTTTAATGTGATCTAAAGCTTGTTTATTTTTGGTCAGTATATCATCTACGTATACCTCCATGTTCTTCGTAGTATATTCTTCGAATAATTTATTTACCAATATTTGGTACGTTGCTCTAGTGTTTATAACCCCGAAAGGCATAACATTGTAGCAATAGGTACCTCGATTAGTGATAAAAGAAGTGCTATTTTTATCTTTTGGCTTCATTTTTATCTCATTGTAGCCAGAATAAGCATCCATTAAATCCAATAATTCATATCTTGCAGTACAATCTACAGGTTGGTCAATTTTGGGCAAAGGAAAATGGTCCTTCGGGCACGCCTTATTGAGATCAGTGAAGTCTACACACATATGCCATTTATCGTTCTTCTTTTTTATTACTACCATATTTTCCAACCACTCTGGGTACTTAATGATGATACCAGAAATGGTATCACCGGTTCAAGATGTATGTAAGCTCAAACTAGACAACAATGGTGTACAGAAGATATAAATGTATAGATAGAAGGAGATGAGGTAAAGAAGAAGATGATACCAGATATAAGTGGGTCGGTAGGAGCCTACGTCCACTGCGCAATGTGAATGGTGGTTCTCACTATAAGTATGGCACTAATGGCCTGTAAACACAACACTCAAGATTTTCCCTCCTCTGTATATTTTTACAGAGTTCTAATAGGGTTGTGATTAATGAGATCCCTTCTCATGGAGAAGATGGAGAGTATATATAGGACGTGGGGGGTATAGAGCACCCCCAAGCTGGTGTGGAATGTTCCTAGCCACTGAAGTTATGCCATCTGTCACTGTCACATGTAGAGGATGATGAAATATTCCCTCACATGGGAGAATGATTTGATTGCAACGATTTCATCCACGTAGGACTTACTTCCCATGCGCACTATCCCATGCATCTCCCAAACTATGTCCTCTGACAACTGTCACTATCGATTACATGGTCTAGGCCGAGGACTTCGACTGACCTTGATGGTCGAGGCTGAATCTGTGGGACCTTAACCCTCATGAAAGGATACATATCTCGTCCATTGGTCTCGTCCTAAACTCATCGGTATTGGAGGCCGAGTTCGACGATACTTAATCCTCCAGGAATAATACAGACCCCCATTCTAAGTGACTGATGAGGGCCGAGCCTGAGTCATCTTCCCAGGCTGAGTGGCGACTTCTCCTTCTTGGTTATATAGTAAGGGTCAACTAAGGTCTAGGTTCATGGTCCTGGATGAGGTGATACTTGGTATATCAATCACCCCTACCCCTTGGTCTCTCACATTTGGATGAGGCTGAGGTGAAATGATGCTATGTTATCAAATGTCTCTCCTGATGACTATTGAGAGGACACATGTCAACCATCAGTTGAATTAGTTACTTGAGTTGACATCTATTGCACTTACCTTTGGGTTATGTCAAATCAAGGTGTGAATGATGGCTTAGATACCAAGGTTTCTGTGCGCATTATGATGAGGCTTTTGGGAGGCTATGCACCATTTTGTGAAGCGTGCACAAATCATTGTTTGCATATAAATAGGAGTTGTATTTCATACCTTTCTTCTTACTGAACTTACACCTTCATCGCATTTTTTCTTTGAACTACAACTTTAACTCTTTACACATGCATTCTTCGGCATTTTCCCAAGGTCGTGTTTGCTTCTCCATCCCCATTTATTATCCTGCTAACCTTCTTTCACCATTGTTATTTACCGCCTCTTTAATCAATTTTAGACTTCATACTTTCCAATGAACTTGAACCCCACTCCGGCTGCTTTCCCTGGCTATTTTGGGGCTTGAATGTGGGCCTTGTGTGGTGGTTGTAAGAAGGTTTAGCTTTTGTTAGCATTTTTCACCTGTTACTTGCACTGTTTAGGTTTCCATTAGGCTCATAAAATTCCTCCAGTGGTGTTTTGTATACCCCTTGATATAAGTTGCTATTGGTAGGAAAAACGATTGAGTTTTCCCCTTTTGATCTTTAAGTCAACTTAGTCAATACTGAAACTAATTATGGCTTCCAATCTTTAATTGTTCAAGTGTTACCTCATCCTTTGAATGTTAAGGACCCTATACGAGGTACCATTTAAGTACTCGGCCTTGAGATAGAGGTACTTCAAAGAGATAAGCAGACTAGAGGATGAGGACGAGGCCAGGCATCAAGCCGACCCTATTTAGAGAGGACCCATTTTTCTTGTTCTTCTAAAAGTAATTATTCCCACTCCGAGAGAAATGGTAAGCTCGTCCTCCACCCAAGCTGATAATAGGGATCATACGAGGAAGCATTACAGTATTATCTAACTCATCCTTGGGAGAGTAGGGAACTTTGTAACACGTCTCAGACCTCATTTCCCAACCGAGCCAAGGCATCCGACCGAGATGACATTTTTATGGAAGTCCTTATAGATCCCTTGGAGCCGACCGTCGAGGCAAATATTCCATCGACTACAAATCCTTTATCCCCGATGTTAGATGATGAGTTCCAAAGGACATATGTTAATGTCGACGCCAAGGGTAAAGAGGTAGAGGCTGGGCATGAGGCTGAGGACAAAATAGATGAGAACTCTGAGTCCGATGATCCACTTGACTATTCATATTTTGAGCAATACAAGTCTTTCATTCATGAGACTGGCCTCCTTTTTTTCAGGAACATTTATGGAATTAATCCCAATATAACCTTGCGAGTTTCGAGTGAAGACGAGAGAGTGTATAACAGATAAAAGGGGGAAATTTCCCTTTACGACCTAATGTTCATAGTTGGGTTTCGTCTTCCTGTTGACCCGGACGTACGAGCCATCCTTTCTAGTCTCATCCTCGCTCCTACTCAGATATACCCAAACTCCTGGAGGGTCATATAAGGTTATGTCTCCCTGTGGAGGAATAAGTATGAGGATGAACCCATAATTGAGATTTTCCATGCTTGCTACCATGTGTTGTCCACACCTAATCAGGGCGAGTATTATCACGTGAGAGCCAAGAGGTATGGCAAGAAGCTCCTCAATGTTACTCAGACTTATAATCGTAGATGGAAAAAGATATTTTCTATGCATTTGGAGATTGGGAGCTTCCGACCGACGCTGACCATGAGGGCCAAGAAGACGAGCCGAGGGTGCCCCATACTTGGGAAAAACCTTCAAAGCTAACCACCAGATTTGACCCTAGCCTCAGTATAGCTAATAGGGAGAGAGTCAAATCCCTCCGAAGTTAAGGGAACGATGGACAACTCCTTTATTTTGAAGATTTGATAACACCAGAATATTTAGATAAATCTAGGTTGAGGGTTGATCCATTGGATGACCTTTGTAAGTGATATAGTCCCTTTCTCTCTTTGTTTAAGTGTTTTGTCCTACCTTCTGCTTATGATTGATGACTCATTGTATGTTTTCGCATACTGTCCTCCTCAACTGTCTGAAGAGTTTTTCAATATGCATATCCCAAGCCTTCGTAATGCCTTGAATAAGAAGAAATAGTCGGCTGGTAAGGGTCAACCGAAGAAGACAACTACCATTGGGCTGATACAACCCGAGGTCAACCAAAAAAGGATTGAAGAATAAGTTCCCCTTGAGGGTCAGCTTGACAAGGACACCCATAGGTTGAGGTTCATTCCCTCGGGGACATACACGCCGAGTAGCTCCAGAGCGAGATCTTGCTCAAAGGATTCCTTTAAAGAATATTGGCAAAACAACATTCCCAATATTAGGAATTGCCCAGGCTCATTCATTCCTTCTGCTACAAGTTCCAAGTGGGCGATGCTCAGGGTCCCTACCAAGGATGACTATAAGTTTCTCGATAAGCTGGCTTCCCTCAATTCTTTGATTTGGGTCTTCATTTGATGGCTCAGGTAACTGTTTTCTTCTTAAGCACATGTGTTCTTTCATACTCTTTCCTCATTTGTACTGACATGTCTTCCTTTATTTGCAGATTGTATGCACCTTTACCTCGGCAAATAAGTGGATGGTTAAGAATTATGCCAAAGTTCAAGATGCATACCGATCTCTCAGGTCTAAGGAGAGGTTGAAGAAATGCTTGGAGACATACCAAACCGACCATAAGAAGGCTCATAATGATCTGAATAGCAAGGAAGATTTACTTAAGGATAAGGATGACCTGATCAAGGAGAAAGACGAGGCTTTATTTTCATTAGCTATCACTCACACCAAAGATATTGCTGAGGTCGTGCAGAGGGGAAAGGATAATGCATTATCTCCAGAGGCCATTGAGAAGATCAGGGTCGAGGCTGTCGAAGTCTTCAAGGCTTCGGATGAATTTGGCAGCTTTTATATTATTTACTTGGAGAGGGGCATGAAAAAAGCATGCTGATGGATCACCACTAAATTCACTGATGTTGTCTCTTCCATTCGACTAGCGATGGATGCTCCAAATTTTACTAATCCTCTCTTTGACGCTGCCTTGGAGTATATGGAGCTAATGGTGGTTGACGAGGTCGGGACTAACCTTCTAACCGATGCTGGAGCTAAACTTTTCATAGAGGGAATCCCATGTTGTCAATCCTGAGCCTGCTTCTTAGGTTGGCTGCATGTGGCTAATAGCCTCTTTTGATTGTACCCTTGTTTTAACTTTATTATGAACAACTTGATACCTCTCATAGTTTTTACAATCTCGATATTTTTTGTGAAATGAAGCTTATTGTTCAAGAATATGCATTCCTTATTTTATATGCATGCTTTTGACCTGCTTTTTATGAAGTCTTCCCTCGTCCAATACTGTCGTCCCGGACGAGGGAGTGATTCCACAAAATTAATGATGTTTTTCAATGATAACCACAACTAAGTGATTTTTTAAATTTGCATCCACCAAATTAGTGATGTTTTAAGTACAAGTCCTCACTTGTCGCTTTGAAAGTGCATGGAGTGTCTTCTCATCTAGCACTATCGTCCTGGCCGAAGGAGTGATTCCACCAAATTAATGATGTTTTTCAATGATAACCACAACTAAGTGATTTTTTAAATTTGCATCCACCAAATTAATCATGTTTTAAGAACAAGTCTCCCTCATCGCTTTGAGAGTGCTTGGATAGTCGTCTAGTCCAGCACTATCGTCCTGGTCGAGGGAGTGATTCTACCAAATTCATGATGTATATTAACTTAAGCTTATTTCACCCCTAATGATATTTTACAGCTTAAGATGGGCTGACAAAAACAAATATTTGAATAAGTACGCAACATATGAATCAACACTTAGTTTTCATTGAATTTATTCCATGTGAGTCTCATACATGTGTTATAATAAAACGCAGACAAGATAGTAAACTATCATATCATTGGTTCTTCGGGTGATCGGCATTCCATGGGTTGGAGAATGGCTCCCTCTCTAAGTTTTTCAATCTGTACGTCCCCGGCACCTCCTCTTCAACTACCTTGTATGGGCCATGCCAATTTGGGTGAAGCTTATTGGCTTTTTGCCATGTATTTTTCAGTACCAAGTCTCCTACTTTCAGTGGATGCGCCTTCACCCTCTTATTGTAGAATTTTGTTATTCTTTGCTGGTAGGCGGCTTGCCTAACTTCAGCTTCATCTTTTCTTTCTTCTACAAGATCTAAATCAAGCCTCTGCTCGTCGTTATTCTTCTCGAGGTTATAGTTTTGAACCCTATGGGTGCGTAGACCTATTTATGTTGGTACGACTACCTCTGATCCATAAGCAAGCATAAATGGGGTTTCCCCAGTGGAGGTCCTCTCCGTCGTTCTGTAGACCCATAAGATAGCATACACCTCCTCGATCCATCTCACCTTTGCGTCTTCTAACTTCTTCTTAATTTCATCAAGAATCATTCAGTTTTTCACTTCCGTCTTCCCATTAGCCTGGGTTCGGCCTGGAGTGGAGAACAATTGTTTGATGACAACCCTTTCACAATACCTTTTTAAGAAAATGTTCTTGAATTGTGTTCCATTATTGGAAATCAGGGTGTTGGGTAGGTCATATCTGCAGATGATACATTTCCAGATGAACTGGAAGGTATTCTGTTCTGTGATTGTAATCATCAGCTCGGCCTCCATCCACTTCGAAAAATAATTTATCTCTACGATCAGATAATGATAATTATTCACATCTCTAGGTAAGGTTCCTACTAGATTAATCCCCCATACTGTGAACGAACAAGGAGATGTGATTGAGATCATAGGCTGATGGGTAATGGTAGCGAACCTCTGGCATTTGTCGCACTTCTTGACATATGCTGCAGCATCTCTCACCAAGGTCGACCACCAATACCCCTGGGTAATAAACCTCTTGACCATAGATCTACCCACGATATGACTAGATCAAGAGCCTTCATACAATCCTTAAGTATATATGTTACCTCAGATGGATGGACACACCTGAGGACAGGAAGCAGAAACCCTTTCTTGTACAAAGTGTCTCCTATGATAGAGAACTTAGCATCTTTATATCTCAGCTTCCTTTTCTCATTCTTAGATTCTGGTAACTCCCCGTCCTTTATGTATCTGATAAGGAGTTCCATCCAAGAATCCCCCATGCTCAAATTCAGATAAGACTCTGCATCACTGGCTTCCTTTTTAATAGTCGACCGATACATGATTTTTATCAATACCGTCCTTCTTATCTTCGTTCTTGTGGTTAAGGCAACTCTTACAATTGTATTAGCTCGTCCATTATCGAGTCGAGGTATCCTTTTCAGCTTCACCTCCTTGAAGATCTTTAATACTGACCTTACTATCTATAAATATTTACCCATCCTATCGTCTTTTGCTTCATATCCCCCCAAGATCTAGTTTACCACCAATCTTGAGTCATTGTGAACTAGGAGATGGATGATATTCAGAGCCCGGGCCAGGGAGAAGCCTGCTATGAGGGATTCATATTCAGAATCATTACTGGAGGCTTAAAAACTGAACCTCAATGCATATTCGATGTCTGTCTCATATGGTGCCGACACTATCATCCCTCCGGCATTTCCACTCTCGCAAGAGGACTCATCGACAAAGCGGCTCCACTTTATTCCATTCTCAAAGAAATTACCTTTTACCAAGGTCCCATTTTTTAAGAAGTATCACTCCTCTTCTTTCTCAGATACCTTCCCCCTTGTTCAGCCTGCCCTGGCCCTATTCGGGGAAGGACTTAAACTTTTCCCTAGCTCAAAGCTGGTAGTCTCAAACTTTTCATTGTCGTCCTTGTCCCAAGTAGCCTTATCCCAAGTAAACTTCGCCACAAAGTCTTCTAGTTCCTGCCCTATGATGTCTACTCGAGGCTAATAAGTGATATCAAACTCTCCAAGCTCTCTTGCCTAAGACATTAATATTCCTGACTTCTCTAGCTTATGGATAACCCACCGGAGTGGAGAGTCCGTTAGGATGACCATTGTATGGTCTTGGAAGTATGACTTCATCTTCCTTGAGGTGTGAATTAGAGCATAGGATACTTTTTCCATCCTAGGGTACCTCTGTTCGACCCCTAGAGAGCCTTACTATTGAAGTATATGGGCTTTTGTACACCATCCTCGTCTCTTACGATGGCGGCGCTAATAGCCGACTCTGAGACTGCTAGATATACATAAAGTTTTTCCCCTTGGACCGACCGTGACAATAATAAGGGGGAGACGAGGTAGGACTTTAACTCTTGGAAGGCCTTGTCACATTCCTCATTCCACTCAAAATCTTTTCTAAGAACTTTAAAAAATGGAAGACACTTGTCAGTGGCTCTAGGGACAAACCTGTTTAGTGCCGCTATTCTTCTCGTCAGCCTCTGCACATCCTTGATTAAAATCGGGGTCTTCATCTCTACCAAGGACCTGATTTTATCAGGGTTGGACTCTATTCCCCCCTGATTTATGATTAGGCCCAAGACTTACCATCCCCTATGCCGAATACACATTTTGTGGGGTTGAGCTTCATCTTGTACTTATCCATCGTATCAAAGGTTTGCTTTGGTCGTCCACGTAAAAGTCGACCCTGAGACTCTTAGTCAGCATATCATTAATGTATACTTCCATTTTCTTCCCAATTTGATCCTCAAACATCTTGTTAACAAGTCTGTGATAGGTAGCACCAGCATTCTTCACCTCTAAAGGCATGGCTTTATAGTAGTAAGTTCACTTGTCGGTTATGAAGGCAGTCTTCTCCTCATCAGTCGGGTGCATCGATATCTGGTTATAGCTCGAGTAAGAATCCATGAAACTCATCAACTCATGGCCTACTATGGCATCAACCATATGGTCAATCCTAGGCAAAGGGAAAATGTCCTTAGGGTAGGCCTTGTTTAGATCGGTGAAGTCTACACACATTCTCCACTCCCCATTTGCTTTGGGAACTATGAAAACATTGGCCAGCCACTCAGGATATATCACCTCTCTTATGAATTCGAACTTTTCCATCTTCTTTACCTTTTCCCGGATGACCTCATATTTCTCCCGAGAATAGATCATCCTCTTTTATCGTATCGACCTAGCATCATCGACCATATTCAATTTTTTGGCAAAAGAATTCTGGATCTATGCCCGACATATCCTCATGACTCCATGTGAAGACACTATACCTCTCTCTCAAGAATTTGATGAGCTCTTCCTTGATATCTCCTCTCATGGATTTATCGACCTGGACAGTTTTTTCAGCTCATCCTTATTAAGGACGATGGATTCTACCTCTTCTGCGGACTCACTTTTCTTCAGTTTGGTCTCATCCTTGGTATCTAGGGTGTCAATACTGTAGGTTATAGTTGTTTTCTTAGGAGCTTCCTTCTTCTCGATTGAGTTAAAATAACATTCACATTCCAACACTTGATCACCTTGGACTTCCCCTACCCCATATGGGGTCGGTAATTTTACCATATGTGTACAATGGATGGCACGGCCTAAAATTCTTTGAAGGATTTTTTACCCATGATAATGTTATAAGCCGAGTATACACTCTCATCCATCACAAATAAATTTACCTTCATTGTAAGCCTCTTAGGCCAAACGTCTCCCATTCTAACATCCATTTCATACATTATCGATGGTTTCACCTTCTCACCATTGAACCCTATCAGAGGGTGATGGTAAGGGACAAGCCTCTTCCTGCTGAGTCCTAAACCCTTTAAACAAAGCCAGAACATAATATCGGCCGAACTTCCCCCATCGACCAAAATCCTCGGTACATTATACCCATGCAGTCTAGTCGAGATTACCAAAGGGTCATACTGGGGAGCTAGGATTCCCTTCAGGTCTAGTCTTGAAAATCCCACAATCAAGCTTTCCATATCTACCTCCATTCTCCTATTTGATTTTGTTTCTACTTTGGTCAATTTAATGCCTTCAACTTTAGGATGGGCATTTTCCTCTACGACGTGTGCCTTATGGTCGACCACTTCTGGACCACCCCCTACCAGGCCTCCGTGGATCATCTTAACATCAAACGAGATTATGTGGAGACACCCCTTTGGATCATCGTCCTTTAGCGAAAGATATGGGTCATCATCACCATCGTTATCTGAGGATTCATTTCTTCCCTGCAATTTCCAGCCCTTCTCCTTCTGGGTTCGTCTCGTCCCCTCTTTGGACCATCATTGCTCACATACTTCCTTAGTTTTCCAGCCTTGAGAATCTTCTCGATCTCATCTTTTAGGGCAAAACACTTGTTAGTCAAGTGCCCGTGGTCATGGTGAAATTCACACCATAAGCTCTTATTCCTTTTGTGAGGGGGAGCTTTCAGCTTCTCAATCCATCTTAAGGACCAATCATTCTTGATCTCTTTCAGAATGTGCTCGCAACTGATCGTGAGAGGAGTATACCCAGTAAACTTATCATCTACCGACCTCTTCTTTCCATATTTATTCTTCTAAAACTTCCTCCCACTGCTATTGCCCTTCTCATCCTCATAATTAGCTTCCTTGACATTTATGACCTTTTCGGTTGTAGCTAGTAGCTCGCCTATGGACTTTGGCGGGTCTTTAGCAAGCTTTGAATGCATCTTCCCTTTCTACAAGCCTCCTATTAATACAATCACCGCAATACTTTCCTCATAGTCTTCCACTTCCAGTTTTTCCTTATTAGACCTCATGATGTATTCCCTAAGACTCTCGTTCTTCCCCTGCTTAACGTACAGCTGGTGAGTTATCTTCTTATGGGGTCTTACACCGAAACAAAAATTATGGATGAATTGTTCTATAAGTTGTTTGAAATTTTCAATAGAGATCTTTGGGAGTGAGGTGAATCAGATATGGGTAAATCTAGTCAAAGTGCTCGAGAATGCACGATATTTCATCTCATCGGAGATGGAGTAGATATCTGCAGCCGACTGGTACATCTCCACATGGTGAAAAGGGTTGGTACTCCCATCATAGTTTAGGGTAACCACCGGCGGCTTGAATTTTGCAAGGGTTGGGAAGTAGACTATTTTTCCTATGAAAGGAGAACCTTCTGAGTATCCCCTTAGCAAGGGGTAACGGCTCTGAAGTATGTCTCCGATTTTGTTTTTTGGCCTTTTAATGGAGTCATTCCAAGGCCTCTCAGCCGCTTCAATAGTGTCAGCCTAGCCGATGTTATCCCCTGTTACCTCCATCGGTCAAACTGAGGGTTCCCTAACAGCTGATCTGCGCTGGAAATTCACCTCCTATTTCCCCTCGTCTCGGCCGCAAGGGGGTTGGCCATTTGTCCCCTCTCTCCTTGAGACAACATTCCTCCTTGACCTGGACAGCCTCTCTCTAAAATCTTCAATCGGGTCGAGACTTTCAAAGGCCAACCCTCTATTTAATCGATCAAAATTTGACCGTGTTTCCAAATACGTCATATGGCTCCCAATAATCAATCTGATCATCCACAGCCTCATAATCATCATAGCGATCCTCCGATCAAGGTTGACCTTGCCTTCCTAAGCATAAACTCCTAGGGTCAGTAACATCCCTTCACCATTAAGGAGGAGGTAGATCCTTGTGAGGTGCCTGGGATAGTCCCCTGGCCCTTTGATGCGACCCCCCAGCTACCGAAGTAATCATCTCCGGCAGAGCTCCCGTTGGCCTGATTACTACGTTCTGGCTAAAGGCAACCAACTGCTCTTGTATCGCCTATTGGCTTGCTACCAAGGATTTTAATGCGGTCACCACTTCAACCATTGTTTACTGAGGAGGTGCATTACTGGTGCTAGGACCACCGGTTGGCGGTGGAGGTGGTGGAAATTCTGATGTCATATTAAAGACTGGTGGATGAGCTTAAGATCAAAGAGTGAAAACCTTATAGCTTAGCAGGAACTCTTTCAATGGTGAAACAGTTCCAAAAAAGGGGAGGACTGGTTCACCAACCTGTACTCCGACGAGGAAAAGCTAAGTAAGGGAAGAGATGATGTTTCCCATTCCCACAGATGGTGCCAGACTGATGATACCAAAAATGGTATCACCAGGTCAAGATGTATGAAAGCTCAAATCAGACAACAATGGTGTACATAAGATATAAATGTATAGACAAAAGGAGATGAGGTAAAGAAGAATATGACACCGGATATAAGTGGTTCAACCGAAGCCTAAATCCATTGTGCAGTGTGAATGGCGATACTCACTATAAGTATGGAACTAATGGCCTGTAAATACAACACTCAAACTTTTCTCTCTATTCTGTATATTTTGACAAAGTTCTACTAGGGTTGTGAATAATAAGATCCCTTATCATAGAGAAGACGGAGAGTATATATAGGACTTGGGGGGTATAGTGCACCCCTAAGCTGGTGTGGAATGTTCCTAGCCGTTGATGTTGTGCCATATTTCACAGTCACATGTAGAGGATGATGAAATATTCCCTCACGTCAGGGAATGATTCGGTTGCAACGGTTTTATCCACGTAGGACCTTCTTCCTATGCGCACTGTCCCATACATCTCTGAAACCACGCGCTCTGGCAGTTGTTGCTATCGACTGCATGGTCTAGGATGAGGACTCCGGTCGACCTTAATGGACGAGGAATTCGAATGACCTTGATGGTCGAGGATGAATCCGTGGGACCTTTAAACCCTTATGAAAGGATATATTTCTCGTCCGCTGGTCTCATCCTAGACTCATCGGCATTGGAGGCCTAGTCCAAGGATACTCAATCCTGTCGAAATAGTCCAGACCCCCATTCTAGGTGACTGAGGAGGGTGGAGGCTGAGTCATCTTACCTAGGACGAGTGGCGACTTGTCCTTCTTAGTCATATGGTAAGGGTTAGCTAAGGCCGAGGTTCATGGTCCTAGACGAGGTGATACGTGGCATATCACATGACATCAGCAATGAACTATGATTTTTATGATTTTTCTACCTCCTCTAGGACAACCATGTTCTTCTCAGGACTAAACACCCTGCGATTTTGTTTGATCGAATTGGAATCCTTGTTAATATTGAACTCATGGAAGAGGAAATTGGTATCAATTCAGGGCATATATTCATGACTCTAAGAGAATACGCTTTTTTATTCCTTAAGGAATGAAACTAATTCCTATTTGAGGGATGATGCTAATGTGGAGCCGATTTGAGTCATCCTTTCTGGCTTTTCATCATCGAGGATTATACTCTTAGTTTTTATTATCTGCCCTTTGACCAACTTTGTTCTCTAGGATCCAAAGTGTCAACTTATGTTTCTCCATTAGGCTCCAGGGTGTCAAGTTGATATGTGGTGGTCTTTTTTTCAGATCGATCAAGTCTTCATGCTTAACTGAAGTATAATAGCATTCCCTAGACACTTTCTAATCACCCTTTACTACACCGACTCTGAAGTGAGTAGGGAACTTTAGACATTGGTGGACAGTGGATGACACAGCTTTAAATTTCTTCAAACCTACTCTGTAGAGAATCACATTGTAGGCTGACTGCGTGTTCTTATAAAGAACGAATAATCGTATCCTCTGTTCGGCTTACTTGCCAAGTGCCAAACAACACTTCCAACTTGACAGTTCCTAGGGGATATAATTTTTCCCCCGAGAAACCAATCAGGGGTCAATAGAATGGCTCCAACTGACTTGCTGTTAATCTGAGTCTTTTGAAGAAATTATAGAACATGATATTCACAAAACTTCCATTATCTACCAAAACTCTAGAAATTATGGATTCCTAGATTCTGAATTTAATGACAAGAGGGTCTCCATAGGGATATAGTACTCCATAGAGGTCATTTTTGGACAAACCAATAACAAGCTTGCCTTTACTTACTTTTCTTAGCCGATCATCACCATTATTCAAATTGATGTGTTGTATATAGGAGCAAGCTTCAGCTTCATTCAGGTAAGATTTCCTTTTAGCGACCGTATCTCTTCCTCTAAAATCCCCACTTTTAATGACATGACAATAAAATAACCAAAGCTTATCATAGCTACCTCAATTTATGGTTGTTTAGGTTTCTTCAACATATATGGATCATCTTCGTAATCATCCTTGTGACCCCATTTCTTGTCATCTCTAGGCTTGCAGGGGGAGTCCGATCTTCCTGTAGTTTCTTGGCCTTCATGCCGATCAATGAACTTATTCAGTTTTCCTCGACGAATGATGGATTTAATTTCATTCTTCAATAAAATGCAATTATCAGTTGTGTGCCTATAATATTTATGGAATTCGTAATATTTGGACTTGTCTCTCTTATTGGGGGGTGCTCTTAACTTCCCAGGCCATTTTAAGTTTTTGTTGTTTATGATTTCCTCCAGGATATGATGGATACTAATTTTCGGTGGAGTATAAGATTCATATTTTTTGGGTTTATCTTCCTTCTTGTGCTTCTGCTCCTTCTTTTCTGCACGCTTTGTAATCGGCGTTTGCTTCGCAACCATCGCTTCTTCGGCATTCATAATTTTCCTAGCCTTGGCCATGAGCTCTGTCATGGTTTTAGGGGGATCTTTTGTTAATGTGTAGTACAATTTTTCCAGTAGTATCCCACTCATTAAGGCTGTGATGGTTATTTTTTCCTCATAATCAACCACTTATAACATCTCATTATTGAAACAGGTGATGTATTCCCTAGTGATTTCCCCTCCTCATTGCCAAACACTTAGAAGATGAGATACTCTTTTAACTAGCTTATCCCTAAATAAAAAATTACTAATAAATAGCTCGGCTATCTAATTAAAGGTGGAGATTTGTTCTCGGGGAGAGTTGTACCATATTTGAGTTGAACCGGTGATAGTGCACGAAAAAACTCTGCATTTCATTTCATCAAGAACATAGTATATATCAGTTGCAACCGTATATTTCTCAATGTGTAAAACTGGGTCAGTCTTACCATCATATTTAGGGGTAACCACTAGTGTTTTAAACTTAGACGGAGTAAGGAAATCAATAATTTCCTAGATAAAAGGAGACCCCGTGACAAAATTCCTCTGCAATGGATTCTTTCCTTTGGCCATCTCCCTCAACCGATTTTCTAATCGTTGGATTGACCCTTTTGATGATGAATTTTTGGCCTTGCATCTATTGGAAGCATCTCGGCCATATCTTTCATGTGTCTGTGTTGAGATCTTTTTCTGAAAAGTCTGCTCGGCACACATAGATCCTCAGGTGCTTATTCTAGACATGACTCATCCCTCACGGTCGTCGCCATAACATTCTTGCGATATAGATGGTTCTCTGTGATGAGCTCTATTTGTTCACGGACCAAAGTGATCAAAAACTAAGACCTTTCTTAACCTTTCAAGTATGCTTGGACATTCAGGGGTAAGAGAGATACCATTATAGTAATCCGTAGATTTGATTGATGCACTAGCCCTTGGGCGATATGATCTATCATGTGAAGATATGGAATAACTGTTTCTATTATTCCTTGGAGGAGGGGGTGGAATTTACCTTCTATAAGATAGATCAGTGGTATGCCTGGATGGGGTAGTAGGCCTGGCTTATAAGGATTGAGCCAATTACCTCATAGTTTCTTGCATTATTTCTTGCTCTTTGGCAAGATTGATCAGGACCCCATTTATATCTGTCGTGATATGAGGAGCATGGCCTCCAATAGCATTACTGCTCTCAATAATTTCATTCATCTTTTACAATCTTATAGGAAGACTAAGGAAATGGGATTCCTAAAGAACGATGATAGACAAACGATCCCATAGACGGTGCCAATCTAGTGATGTCTAAAAATGGATTGATTCGAATTTTATAATCACAGATAAAGATTATGGAAATAACTCACACCACATACACAAAAGATTGATATTTTAGAGTGGTTCGTCTATAAAATAGCCTACATCCATTGTTGTTGTTATTCCATAAGGTTTACAGTAGCTTAATAAGATAAGCATGTGTGTGATTAGAGTTGTCCCTTGAGTTACGGGATTGGTTTGTATTTATAGGGGTGTGAAACCCAAAAGATGGAATGCCTTTATATTGTCAGCGTTTACATCTGTATACAACAAGTAAAACTCTTGGAATTCCTAGTTGATGGGTATCCCATCCGAATGACTGTTGATGTTCCAATTTGTTGGACTACTAATATTGGTCGGCCTTCCTGCCGAATAAGTGTCTATATGGCTGATCAAGTAAGTTGGTTGGCCACGTTGGATGATAGGTGTGCCTTCTTCATTGGTCTACATGGGAACATAATTTTTACATACAACAGTGTGGGTGGCTGTAGATTAGGTAGTGTGTATGTGTGTGTGTGTGTGTGTGTGTGTTTAGATTGTACCTAATAAAAGAAAACTACTCCAAACATTTACAACTAATAAAAGTAAAAATTAAAATTCTAATCTAATAAGACTCAAATAAAAAATATAAATAAAATAATAATACAAATAAACTAATAAAATAGAAACAAAAAACTAAAAACAATTACAATAAAATAACTAAAAATCTAATAACTACGAACACCTATAGAACTATATGAATACTAAAAGTAAAACAAAATATTAAAAACCCATAGGATGCACACGTAGCATATACTATTTACATAAGATAAAACTACTAAAATAAAGTCCCTAAAATAAAATAAAATAAAAATAAAACAAAATGACACAACCGTACTCACGCATACTATATTTACATAATACGCACACATAAATCCTCAAAATATACACGACTCGAAATAAAATATAAAATAAATTATAAAAATTATAAAATACTCCAATAAAAATCTTTAAAAAACTAAAAGGTGTAAACTATACACATATGAGACTCGGGATGGATTAGGGAAGTCTGGACTCGATTAGGCCTTAGGGGACAGGTAGTCGGTACAAGATTTGGGGTTTAGCTCATTTTAATGCGCATTTGCCTTGAATTAAAGTGTTTGAAACCACAAATGGAATTTGATCAGAAACATAAACAGATTGCACATAAGACCCATTTTACCGAGAGTTAGCAGTTAAAAATCATTTATCTAGGGTTTTATTTAAACACTTTTGGGTGCTTATCACTTGGCGTCTGGCCTTGGGAGTTGGAGGGATTACGGGCGTCCATGACTAGATGCAGAGGTTTATTTCACACAAGTTAAGGTACGTTTGGTACATAGGAGATATGGTGGTGAGGCGGGTGAGGTGGAAGTTCCAGCATCAGCGCCCCCTAAGTATGTGAGGAGGGTGAAGGAGATGTCGGACGAGGCGAGGGTTGTAACAATGGCAGGTGAGCCTTATATGCTCTATACGGTTGTGATATATGGGTACGATTATTTAGACATTACAACCAACTGGTTGATGCATCTGCCTATGCCTCCACCATCAACATATGAGCGAGGGGTAATAATATGCCTATATATTCAACACATGGGTTGGGGTGGCAAGACGACGGTAATGATGGATGTTCATGTCCAACACATTTCCATTCCTTCTTACCACATTCAGTTGGGTGGTGGACATGTTGTCTCGGTACCTCATATCCCTCAAGTGATGATAAACAGATTTACTCCCCTCTCCGAGGATGTTCTTTAGAGAGAGGTACGATTTTACCTTTTAGTTTTGCACTTTGATTCTTATCTCTTTTTCTACTACTGACTTGCTACCTTTGCTTGATCATTCCAAATTCGATTATTCGTGTGTTTGCATCTTGGTTGTGGGATATCTGAGATTGGAAGGCTATAATTACCGATCACGTGAAGAAAGTTGCCAGATCTTGTATGGATCTGTCGTCAATTTCTGAGGAGATCTATGTTTCTGCAAATGGGGTCCATTGCTTGTCGTCAAAGGAAGCGTGTTTGCCATGGTGCTTGAGGCAGTGGTCTTAATTGGTAGGCATTTTAGAAAGTCCAAGTTGTGTCTTGACAATCTTGATCTCTTTTGCTTTTCTTCTTTTTTTATTCCTAAAAATGTAAAGTCAATAATAAATATATATATATATATATATATATATATATATATATATATATATATATATATATATATATATATATATATATATATATATACATGATGCATTTTTCAGTTTCTTGATATATCTTGAATGGCATGGCCTAATCTATATGAACTTTAATTTTCCACTGGGGTTTTATTTATTGAAGCATTAAGAAAGAATTTTAAAATATTTATAATTATTTTTTGGAAGTTCTTTTCTAGGAAGTAAAACTCGACCAAGCCTTTGTAAACATGTTGTTTTGACAAAAAAGGTTTATTTGAACTATGGACAAAGAATAAAAGGTAGAAAAATTTCCAAAATAGGGATGTGTTGATCAGCATATCCCTTGGCCGGCCTATCGACATACCAGATAAGTCAAAATTTCTTTTCCACCTATGATTATCCCCCTTCTGCACTTCTGTGTACTTGAAAATAGTTGTTCGAGTAGTAGGTTGATCCTTTCATCCTTTGTGGATGCTTTAAGTTTAAAAGGGGCCTTTGGGTGGACTTTTGAATCACACCTCAAATTCTTTCTTTCCCTTTATTTGACAAAGTTTATTTCTCCTCTGAGATTGCAGTTCCCATAATTGTGGCTTTTATGACTTACCTCGAGGGGTTGTAAGGCATGTTTTTGTATAATGTAAACTAAGAGGTATTAAACTTGTGTCTAACTACCCTGTAGCATAAACCTTCCATTGATTGGAATCTCCTAGAAGAGGCTTTGCAATTCTGGTATCCCAAAAAATCATATGTTTCGTTTTGTCTTAGAAAAAGTGTATCCTACCTACGAAGAATTTTCTTCTATGCTAGGTGTCAACCCCTGTGTTACTGTGGCTATGGTTGAAAAATCCCACTCTCCTCCGGTATCGCTAGCCAAATTACTACACGTCCCTCCTTCGGCTACCGACCACTGATGCATGGGAAAAGTATTATCGTTTTGATAGTGCTGAATTCAGTGTGTCAGAAAAACTATACTAAAAATGTCTTGGTTGGCACTATATCCTTTGGGCTGACTACTAGGCTTCTCTTACTAACCGGTGAGATAAAGACGGACCCTCAAGTCACCACAATCATATTTTAGATGTCTAATCATTGCAATTCGGTCGCAACCATATTGACGAAGACATTGAATGGCCTAGAAGATTGGAAGGAAGTCTAGGCCAAAAATTTTTTGAGGTATCCCCATGAAGCTGTTCATTTGGTTATCAAAGAGACTTCGCCTGGTACCTCCCCCTGAGTACCCTTTTGAATGGTGTCCCCAACTTCTTTATTCGGACCTTTTATAGCTTTGGCCTTTTTATGGAAAACTGGATTAATTGGCTCGTTAAGCATCGGGCTAGACATCTTCATTGGTTAGTGACATGTTAGGGCGAACAGCAACATGTTCTCCAACTGGACGATTATCTTTATATTTTTACGGGTAGGCCTTCACCAAAATTCCTTCTATTTTCTTTAGTGACTTCTGCATCAAGCGAGTGGTAGGAGATTGATCCTCCTTGCATAACCAACTTCTTTCCTTTGTAAGATATGACTGAGTCTCTGAGGATGATTTGGGGAGCTTTATGGAAACGTTGTAGACCAGCTACCCATATGTCCCAATATGTTGGGGAAACTTAGCTCGTACCTAGGAAATATTTTATTTGGCAATGGGGGGAGGAGGTCTTGAAAGTTTTTGCAGAAGAAGTTGGGTAGAGGTGGCATGTGATGTTTGATTCTCTAAAAGAGGGCATTGTGGTTTTGCCCAAGATGATCAAGTCATACCGTCGCATGGAGTGCATAAGGAAGTGAAATCAAGATTAAGATTCTTGGGGTCTTTCGAGTACTAGTAATGATGGTTATGATGATAAGGCTATAAGATATGGGTTCTTCAAATACTATCAGTATTAAGTGAGGTGTAACCCCTTATCAAGATCGGGACTAACACCGTTAGATATAGAGTACAGGTTAGAGACACACGTGAATCAGAAACGGAGATATTTAATATTCAAAGTTGAGCTAAAGAACATATTGGCATGAGAAGCATATGGAAAACACAATAAATTAATGGGACCAGCAGGTAGAATGGTCGAAGGGAGAAAGAATAAGCACTCTAGGCACAATAAAGACAAGGCGGGAACTTCAAGCTCATTTAATGCTCAATGATAGACGTATTGAATGTGTATGGGAGTTAATGCTCTTGCGAGAGTTCTTTTATATGAGGAAAATTGGGCAGCAGTTTTGGACTTCGTATTCTATCTTGATTTGTTTGTTATTTGTGTTATTTATATGCAGGGAGAGGTTTCTTGAGTCATCATGCCCTCGATCCCTTTGGCCTGGTGCATTAAATGCATGAAATATTACATTTAATGCATGGGATCTTCTAGTTTTGGCGGGAAGACATTCTATTGGTTAGAAGTATTGAAGTCATTAATGAAGGATATGATTTGTCACTTTAAGGTTTACTTTAGGATGGATACACGTTCAGATTTGGTGAACTAGAACTTCCATCCTAACTATAAAGGTACTTCAGTAATGTATTCTTGAGTTCCTAAACGTCAGATGCCATAATGTCAAGAGGTGGTTCAAACAGTGGTTATTGTTTGGTATTTAGTCACGTCATTCAGACGGACTGGCACCCAAGGTGCCTTGACGAGGTGACCTCGAGGGTGCAAGTATTGAGGGAGATTGAACGATTCGAGAAGGTTCATTCGAGTAGGTAAGCAATGAGTAGGCTTAAATGACATTCTTCCTAGGTGAAGTTTTGTCCAAGTGTGGCAAGAGGGTTGGTGATAGTTTGTAACGTTGCCTTGTTCTCAATCCTCCAAACCATGTCCCTACAAAGTTCCTAGGAGGAGGTTGCTCAATGGGGCCTGAAATCCCTCCCATGCCCTTCCAGGCATGGTCCCTCGTGGGTTTTAAACAACCTCGCTCAACATTATACATTCATAAGATAAAGTATATAATACAAAATTCTATTTCTTATTACAAACTATTGTCATTCAAGTGACCATTATTCTTCGAGCTAGGTCCGTTGAAAGCCTTTGAGGTAGAACGATGTGAGCTGCTTACTTGTACAGGGTCTTCTAGGCGGGTCATGCGAATCTTTGAACTACCCGCATGGAGAATCCTCGAAGTGAGATCATTCGGCGCGCTTCTTTGTGAACAATCAATTCACTTGGCTAAGTGAATCGTCCATGTGGAGGGGGACACCCCCCCACATTTCCCCTTCGTAGAGATATTTATTTATTTTATGAAGAAATATATGTAAGAAACCTACGTTCGTCTATGATTTTCTTTCTTGGGGAAAATGAAGAGATTTGTTCAAATTTCCCCCAAAGCTCTTCATTCCCCAAGGTAGACAAAATTCCCATGCGTGTCTCATTAAATACGACTATCATTTATGTTTCAGTGCATCACACGTGGCAATGCCAGGGCGGGTGCATGGATTCGATGCGTCATTCCCCGAATCATCATCATAGAAACCTTTAGTCTTCTGTGACCATGCGCGTTTGTCCAACACGCCAGCCACACAATCTAACATCTCCATCATTACGCTTTTCCAAACGTCACTTTTGTTGTCGTCTTTTGGAACTCATGTTGCCCCTATAAAAAGGGGACGCACCTTTAGTTAAGGCTCACCTTTGTGTTTAGCTTTCTGAGTTCGAACTTTTTTGTGAGAGTTTGGCAAAGACAATCTCCCCTTCTTCAAACTTTTTCAATTATCTTTTATTCTCTTTTATCTCTTTTCTACGGCACCAGTAAAAACAACTCTTTCTGTTAGGGGCACCTCTCCAGTCACCCAAGCACGCCAAGCTCAGTGAGCCTGATACCGTCATGCCCCTTACTTTGGAGAGGATGATCATTTTTAGGTGACGGCCGAACGATTTACTTGTGCTTTGGTGCCAACTGAGGAGCCAACCTTCTTAATGGACGAAGGTGAAGATGATGAAGATTTCGCTTATATCCCTACCGCTACTATCACCCATTTTTGTATAAAGCGCGGTGACTTACCCTACTCTAAGGTAGAATTTGAGGCATGCTCTAGCGCTAGTGAAGGGTTGGGCCCTTGGACAGAGTATATCTATAAAAAGTACTCGGTTCAACTAGCCCTCGTAGGTTTGTCTTATTCTATGTGGTTAGGTGATCTTACCTTGGCCACAAATAACACTGTTTTACAACTGTTGGTGTCCCGGTGGAGCCATAGGTCACACACCTTTATGGATTCTTGGGTCGAGTCTACCGTTACCCTTGAGGATGTGTGCGAACTGTTGGGACTAGAAGTTGCTGGACTTGACACCTTCTCTGAGGAGGCTATTTCTAGTGAAGATAAGACAATGAGGAACGAGTTAGAAGCCGTTATGAAGGATTGGATGGTCACTTACAACAAGTGCACGCACTCTGAGGTCATTCGCTACTTTTACTTTATTAAAGAGAAGGTTGTCATTAGATCTCGTGAGGCTGCTAGGGATAACCCTCGAGGGAAAGAAGTCTTTGAGCAACCTCCATTTGGGAAAGGCTATGAGTCCAAAATTTAGTTAGCTGGGTGCATATGGGTGATGTTGTCAAAGGTATACCTTCCGGGTAAGCCCCACGACTTCCCTCACAAGGACCTGATCAATATGGTCGTTCGAATGGCATGTGGTGTAAAGATACCTCTTGCAGCCATTATTCTTGGGTTTCTATACACTTGGTTAGATCGTGTGTCTACAGACTCCACTCAAAACATTGGTAGGTTTGATCTGTCTGACTATGCCAGCAATATTCTTTTGACGGCGTTCCTTTATGCTCATTTCAAGGATTATGCCCCCGTTGGCTACTTTCCCAGTTCACAGGATGTAAGAGTCCCCCGTATTTACTGTTGGAAGAATAATATTGTGAAAAAAACTCTTTTAACTATAATTGACTGAGCTGAGCAATTCAATCCTCACCGTTATGTTGGGGTAAGTCAGTTTTTTAGCAACAATTTCTTTGGTGAAGATGAGGGTCCCATTACTCCTATCGAAGAAGCCCTTGCCAGAAATTTCCCCGAGAAAAGTGTCCCTCTGTTGTTGATCCCTTCCTATTTTCCTTCATATACTTAGTGGTCCTCATTTTACTCTGTTTTTAGACCCCACGAAGTAGCCATGCAGTTTGTCTACGATCAAGGGGTCCCCTGTTAAGTCATTTTACCAGAGAGAAGCCCATTAACTTCTCATTTACTTGTTCGAATTTGATCACGTCTACTATTGTCAGTCTGTGTGCCCATTATCCTGATAACCCCGTAATCCCGAGCAAAGTATATCGAGGAGGGAGGTCGGAGATGTTCATCAATGTGTTCTAGCAGAACCAATTGGTTCATTTCCAAACTAACCTTCTCAAGGAACCTCGTTATCCCAAAGTTGAGAGATTTCCACCCACTGAGTTGGGTTTGAGAAATTGCACCACCCAATCATCTATTTTTCCCCTCAGTACAGCCAATACCTGTGTTCCCCTAGCACCTGTGGATGAGGCAGTTGTAAAGAGAAAAATGGCCACTCAATCCTCTATTCTTTCGACCGATGTTGCCACTGGTCCTTCGAAGCCGATTGGAAGGACCGAGTCTCCTCGCACTGCTTCAAATTGTGAAGCAATTAGGGCCACTAGGAAGTCACCCTTGAAGAAGCTTAAACCCACTCCACAAACTCCATTAGTCTCTTCTCCTAATCAAAAGGTTTCCATGGCGATGAGCTAGATGGTGGATCATTTTCTCCAGAATTGGGAACATTTTTGTGAAGAAGATTGGGATTTCATGTCAGTCGAGATGTCTACTCATTGGTTTTCTTATGACCCCTAATCTGCTGTGGGTAGTAAAAAGAGGAAAGAGATTAGCCCCCTCAAGCTTGTGATGGAGGAGTCGAGCGTGTCCAGTGAGGAGGAGATTACTAAGGAGCATTTGTTTAGCGGAGATGTCGGTGAAGGTGATGATGATGATGAGTAAGGAGATGAGGAAGATGAGGAAGAAAAATATGAGGAAGAGTAAGAGGAATAACAGACTGCCTTAGTACGTAGGCGTAGATTGAGGGTAATGGTTTCTTCTTCAAAACCTACCTCACCCCCCCCCCCCCCCCCACAAGATTATGAAATCGTTGAGGATGTGATAAAAGAAGAGGCAAGTCTTTTGCATCTATTACCCTAAGTTCCCACCTTTAAATCATTATTTATCATGTTGATGTCCTCAGTTTGTTGTAATTTTCTATTTTTCTTCTTTCAGGTTGGTGTGCAGGTTGATGCGCGTGATGATGCTGAGAAAAATCTTCCTCTCGAAACAGCTGCCCCTACTGTTTCTCAGGTAGTCACCAATTTCCCCCTAGGGGAAGTTGTATCTTATACTTCATCTGGTGGTGGCTATTCCTCTGACCCTTCTTTTTTATGCAATCAGGATGACCTTAAGAGGGGTGTGCCTTAGGCGAATGTTGTTGAAGCTGTGCATGTACGTGTTGTTGCTATGACTTCGATGCCTTTGGTAAGCCTTTATTTTCTGCACTTATCTCCCCCTTTTACTGCTCCCATTTATTCTTCAGATTCAATTTATGCTTTTATTTCCTTCTTAAGGCTCCCACACCCATTTCAACCGTCCCCGTGGTGCCTCCACCTTCTAATGATCAAATGCTTGTTACTTTATTCGGTCCTTCGATTTCGAACCCAGAAGGTGTTCAGCCAGCTGTAGTTGCCCAAGGAGAGGGTGAGCAAGGACATGCTGTTGAGATTGTGGAGGATAGGTAAGAGCAGGTTGCTGAGGTTGGGTAGAATGTGGTTGCCCATCGTAATTATCCTCCAGTGGTGTCCCCCGAGGTGATTGAGGAGGAGGACGTGGTTCATATGGCCACTCGCGAGTTTGCTGAGGAGCGACAACCTGAGGTATTTCCACTCTTCTATCTATCTTTTGTATATAGATATATTAGATTTCAAATCTAAGTGTACTATAATCGTAGGTCTGGCGGGCCTAGTCTTATAAGCATAAATATCCCATAACTAAAGGTCAGGCAGGCCAAGTCTTATAGGAATAAATCTCCCATAACTGAGAGTCAGGAAGGCCTAGTCTTATAGGCATAAATCTCCCTTAACCTAGGGTCAGGTGGGCCTAGTCTTATAGGCATAAATCTCCCATACCCGAGGGTCAGGCGGGCCTAGTCTTATAGGCATAAATCTCCCATAACCGAGGGTCAGGCGGGCCTATTCTTATAGGCATAAATCTCCCATAACCTAGGGTCAGGCGAGCCTTGTCTTATAGGCATAAATCTCCCATAACTGAAGGTCAGGCGAGCCTAGTCTTATAGGCATACATCTCCCATAACCGAGAGTCAGGCGGGCCTAGTCTTATAGGCATAAATCTCTAAGTTAGCATAGTATATAATTTTCGTGCTTTCTTTTGTCTCTATTGCTAACTTAAATTATTTTCTTCATTTCAGGTGGAGGTCGATCAACTAGCGACTCATAGGCTCAAACTGGAGCTTTTTGTTAAGGAGTCAGCTCAAGCACCAATAGTAGCTTTAGTTGCTTCTTTGGACGGGGCCCGTGTACCTGGTGATACTTCTGCACCCAGCATTCCTCAAGTACAAGCAAGTTATAGTGCTTCGCACACCCGAAGGCCATATTCTAGTGATAGTACTTTCAGTATTCATCCACCTGAGGCATCCCCCGAGGTAGTTGTGCAACAAACTTTGGCCAGCTTCCCTTATGTTTTGACTAAGGGTCCCCGTTTGTTAATCGAGCGATTTTTAGCTCGCTTTCCATTGACCTTTACTGTTCGATGTCTGTATCCACTTCCTAGGATGATGGTTGGTCAGTTATTTGGGCTCGCAATGGTATTAGAGGAAGCTCTCAGTACCCCCCTCAGGTCTCTTAGCCCTGATACTGTCAAAAATTTATTGGGTAGGGTTAACGCGTTAACCAATGATGGTTTTTTCCTGACATGGATGGTGAAGCTGTTGCGGGGTTTCAAAAAGAGTGATCTTCCCTGAGTCTATAACCGCCTGCAGAACTCCCATCGCGAGCAGGTGGATGTTTCTGAAGAACTTGTGGGTCTAGAATCCCAGTTGTTGGAGGCTGAGTAAGCAATTCAAGAGGCTCGCGAGGCAGTTGCTCGTGCAGAGGAATAGTTGGTTAAAAAAGAGTAGGAGCTAGAAACCATCTACTATGCTCAATAAATTCTCCAGAATAATCTAGCTAATCTTGTTGCAGAGCAGAGCCAACTTGAGCAGAACTTTCCCCCACATCACCACCGGCTGTTTGGTTCCAAGAATCTTCGCTTTATTATGGACGACCCCTATCTTCATTATCCAATTTTTCTTTTGTTAGTCTTTCTCTTTTCTTTGAACTTTTGAATTTTTCTATCTTGGTTGTAACCACAAATGCTATTATTTATTTGGAATAAAGAAACATTGGCAACTTTGGTCCTTCCTTTCTTTTCTATTATTTAATTGATTATTAGTTATGCTTATACATCAATTCTAATTTGCTCAAATACAATACAGGGATCGATAAATGAACTTGTGAAAATGTTAATCTAGCATATGCCTTCGAAATTTTAGTTCTGACTATATTAAATGGGCGATCCCAACTGATTTAAAGCATACATTCTTGATTAAACACAAGTCATTGAAAAGGAGTGACAGGACATAAATTCAGACGTAATAAATCTTCAACCACTTGTTGTTCAATTTTAAAGTCACATTATCTTCCATCTTAGATATGTCGCAGTAGCACGACTCGTGGGTTGCTCGAATGATATAAGGTCGTTCCCAGTTTGCGTTGAACTTTTGTAGCGACAAACCTCTTATATGTCTCGTGCATGATTTTAGAACCAATTCTCCTTCTTTGAACTTCTTTGTCCTCACAAATTGGTCATAAGATCTGGATACTACTTCCTATATATCTCAAAGTGTCTCACGACATTATCCATATGTTCTTCCAAGGCTTCGAGTTGTACATGGCGACTGTGAGGGAGCATAGCACTGCGTAGGTTGTAACGGGATGAAGGTATCTCGAGTTCAACTGGCAGCATAACTTTTGCCCCAAATACTACGAAGAATGGGGTGTACCTTGTTGGCTTTCTCTTCGTCATTCGATAGGCCCAGAGAACTTCGGGGATCTTATCATCCCATGTTCCAGGCAGGTCCTTTAACATCTTTGCCAAAATATTCACCAACGTCTTGTTGGTAGATTCTGCTTGCCCATTGCATTTTGGGTAGGAGTACTTTTTCATGAGCATTTTGGGTAGGAGTACTTTTGTGATGGATGATGGAGTACTTTTTCATGAGCAGGCACACTTCACTATTCATGAAAGGAGTACCAATGTCCGACATAAACACCTTTGGGATGCTGAAGCGATAAATAATGTATTCGTTCATAAATCGAACCACTACCTCCGCAGTGGATTTCTTGAGTGGTATGGCCTCTTCCCACTTTGTGAAACATTCTATGGATACTAAGATCCATATCTTTCCTTGTGACGAAGGGTTGATGGCCCCTACCAGGTCAAAGGCCTAGGCCCAAGTGTGGAATAAGAATGATGTAGATAAAGAGTGCAGGTCCACTGAAGGAGCGTGGATCATATTCTAATATAGCTGGATGGCCTTGTACTTTCTAACAAAATCGATTGAGTCTTTCTCCATCGAAGGCCGGTAATAGCCTAAGGTCATTAGCTGGTTGGAAAGTTTGGCTCCCCAATGTGACCTGGCTCATGATCTTGCTTCAACTCCTCTTCGGCCTATTCACCTCTTATGCATCTTAGGGGTCTGTCATGATAGCCTCATCGGTATAGTTGCCCATCTTGTACGAAGTACCTCGGTGCTCGCTTTCTTATCTTCATAGAATCTTCTTTGTCTGCTGGTACTACCCCGTCTACCAAGAAGTCCATGTAGGGATCTCTCCAGTCTTGTGGTTGGTCAATGAAGTTTCACTCTGTCACTTGATAGAAAAAGCTGCACTTTGAGCACTCCCTTTGTATTGTAGTGGCTTCTTGTCTCATTGAGGGCCAGTAGTACCCCGTTCATTGTATACTTTTGTATAGAGGGATCTCAGTGGTCTCATAACTATTCTCATGTATTTCTCTCAATCTTCTCTTAGCCTCTTTGGGGTCCACGCACCTAGATAACCAAGCCCCTTTATTTTTCAAATATAAGTTGCCCCTGGCAGCAGAGTATTGTGATAAGTCGACCAAGCTAAGTGGTCCTTCCCCTCTCTCTAGCTATTTTCTGATTACGCCTCTCCAGTCATCTTTGTCTTCAAATGGAAGCATTTCAGATCTGTCGAGGGGGCAGTTCTCTTTGTGATTCAAACCACGGTTAATTCTCCGTCAAAGGAAATATTTTGCGCCGTAGTGGCATAGGCATCCTCATGCCTGTTCATCATTCGGGGATGCCTTTTTATCTTTACCACCTCAAACTAGTCCAGTAATCGCTGGATTATCGTGCGGTAAGGTGCCAAACTCATTTTCTTCAGTGAAAATTACCCCGTCACTTGCTTCACCACCAGGCTTGAGTCCCCTTTGATTGTTAGAACCTAAACTCCCTTCCTCAGTGCTTCGAGTAGCCCAAGGACCAATGCCTCGTATTTAGCTTTGTTATTTGAGCATTCAAACTCCAATTTGAAAGATAGGCAAATTTCTTCATCGCTCCTCCTTTTGTTCTCGGTTGAAGATCCGTTGAACTCCCTACTCCATTCGTCTAGGATGGCTGCTACGAAATTGGCCTGAAGGTCATCACCTAGGATCTCCTTAATAGGTGGTTCAAATGTCCCAGATGGGAAGATAGCAAGCAAATCTGCATATGCCTAAATTTTGATGGCTTGGGGGACCACGCACTTGAGATCATACTCCGAGAGGATTAAGAACCATCTCACTGCCCTGCCTATCAATACATTTGTAGTAAGAAAAAACTTTATAGGGTCACATATACTTACAATATGAACAGTGAATGATAGCAGATAGTGTCTAAGATTTTATGCTACAAATACAAGGGATAAACAATGCCTCTTAATGCTAGTGTATCTGGCTTCGGGCCCATGTATAATTATACTTAGATAATAAACAAGTTTTCCAATGCCTTCAATCTATTGGGCCAACAAAGCCCCTATTGATCGTTCTGTTGATGTGAGATATAAACGTAAAGGAGTACATGCCTTCGGGGGAGTCATCGTTTGGGGAGAAGTAAGGAGTTCCTTCAACTTGCCTATGGCTTCCTAATGCATTGTTTCTCATGCAAACTTCACGCCCTTCCTCAGCAGCTCCATAAAGGGATGCATTACCTCAGCCAACCCCGAGACAAACCTCCTCAAGTAGGACACCTTTCCAAGGAAACTCTTTAGCTCTTTCGTGGCTTTTAGTCTTGGCATATAAAGGATGGATCGTTGTTCATTGAAGTCCATTTGTACCCTATGGCGGTTTACCATGAACCCCAAGAATTTCCCACTCGTTACCCCAAAGGCGCATTTGAGGGCGTTCATCTTTAAGTTATACTTCCTGCAGCAAGTGAACACCCTCCTCAAGTCTTCTAGGTGGGATTATTCCTTCTTGGACTTAATCACCAAGTCGTCAACATAAAACTCCACAGTCTTGTGGAAAAGGTCGTGGAATATGTTCATCATCATCCTCTGATAGGTGGCTCCTGCATTCTTCAATCCGAAAGGCATAACTATGTACATGAAATTTCCCAGGGGCATTCAAAAGGCAGCCTTCTCCGTATCCACTGGATCCATTTTTATCTAATTATAACCCACATACCCATCCATGAAACTATACATCTCGTGACCTTCCATCGCGTCGATCAAGCTGTCAATGGAGGGCACTGTGAATTTGTCCTTCGAGCACGCTCGATTCAGATCTCTGAAAATCTACACATATCCTAATTTGGATTTTGTCTTTCTTTCCCACGGGTATAATACTTGACAGACATATCGGGTGTTGTATCGGCACTATAAACCCCACTATGATCAGCTTATGTACCTCTTCCTTGATCTTCAAATCCAATTCTGCTTTGTATGTTGGAGTGGCCTATTTAACTAGAATTGCTAAGGGCAAGACATTCAATCTATGGCAACTCACCTCCGTGTCAACCCCAGGCATCTCGTTGTACTTCCATGCGAAGACATCTTTGAACTCTACCAACAGTTTCATTAACCCCTCTCGAGGGGATCCTTCTAAGTCCTTCGAAATGAAGATGGGATTCGAATCCCCACCTTATCTAGCCTAATCGATCGTTTCCAATTCCTGGTTCTGTGGCCTAGGGTCGTCTTTCATATATTTTGTCTCTTCCTCCACTTCTTCTACAAACTCTTGGATCTTAGAGTTGTCAATTACAAGGCATTTTCCCTGGTTATCTACCAGGGATCATTCATACACCGGGCCAGCTTCATCATCCAGTTTCTCGACTTCTCGCTCACAACTTGATAATCTGTAAATAATTTTATCGTTAGGCAAACCAACCTATTTGCACTACCTGGTCGCGTCTCTTTGGAAAGGTTTTTTCTATGATTCTCATCTACCTCCTTCACCGTTAGCCTACTAATAATGCTCTGTGTCTGCATCTAGTGCTAAATGGGATCAATTCATGGGGTCATCTGATCATAAAGCTATTTTGACAGGTTGGGGGGCCTTATTGACCCTAGATCGCATTCTTTTTCATAAGTCACAATCATTCGAATAGGTGCTCGCAGCTTCTCTCGAGTTGATGGGATCCTTGTCCCCCCGTTATATATTGTCACCATAGAATTTTATTCCCTCAAGATATCAATGTTGAGGGTACCATGGTTATGCATCCATACCCTTCCTACTAACAAATGGTACGATGGCTCACAATTAATGATGTGGAATTTAATATGGAAAGTGATATTCCCCATCGTGATTCCCACATTGATGTAGCCCATCGACTTGGAGGACTGATTATCATAACCCGATATTGCCAATGAGTGGGGCACTATCCTTATTTCTGATAACCCAGTGGCATATAAGGATCCCAGAGGAATTTTGTTGATGGATTCCCCTCCTTCTAATAATACTCGGGAAAAAATGCCATTATTCACCGATGCAGTAACATACAAAGGTCTATTGTGTGGGTACCTGATCATCCTATATGCCTCCGAGAATGTGACTTCTGAGAGGTATATACTCACCAATTTAGCAATGGGACCCTTCCATTTTAAATATGGGTCTATATTTTTCTTTGCGATCTCTATAATGGCCCTCGTAACTTCCAGACGGGAATCCTCAGGAAGCCAACCTGATCAAAGAACGAGCCAAATTTTAGCGAGAGGGCCACGGCTGAACACTCAATCAATGGATCCATGCGATCATCCTCGTGCTCATAAACTTCTTCCATGTCTCTATATGCAGCCTCATCAAATGCTATCACCGCGTTGACTTCCCCGAGAGAGCAGGCCCCCATCTGCCCGCTGAGCATCTCAACAGTAATGAATGCTTCTCCTTCTTGGTCCTCTTTGTCTTCAGTCTCATCATCTAAGTGCATGCAAGCAAACTCGAAAGTTCATTCTTCGAGAGAATCCCCAAAGCCACTACCCTGAGTTCCCTAGGCGTTAATCCCTTCGTGACACTGCTCCATCATCGACCGCTTGGCCTCCTCATCGAAGGCGCTAACCATATGGGCCCCGTGAGGTGGTAAAGTTTTGTTGTTTACATTGGTCTGTGGTAACTCGATATCCCTGTTCTTCATATGGCGGTAAATCAACCTTCTTAGTGAAAAACACACCTTAGTGGGATGATTTACCCTGTTATGGGGCGCATAATAATGGGGTTTCTCTCTGTCTTCTTGGGTGAGTTAGGCGGTGTGGACATTAATTGGCCTACAAAATTTATCACGAACCATGAGATCGTACAGGTTCAAGGCTTGCTCCATCATGCAAGGTAGATCAATATGATCCTCTTCGTCTTCAATTCTTCTCTTATTGTTTCTACCCTTTCCACCTCCTCGACCTTTGTAACCTCCTTCTTTACCCTCATCATCCGCGTAGCTGATCCTTAAGGGTATTCCCCCGCCCGAGGTAACGGTGGGCCTCATCAGCAAACTGGACAAAGCGAGCAGTGGTACTGTGGGTTTCACCACTAATGCAATATTCCTTACTACCTTAAAAAAAATTAAATGTGCTTTCTCTTGTATCGTTAATCATATGACATATGTATTCGGGCAGTAAGCCATCTAAGCATACTTGTAAAAGCTTGTCCTTTCACGTCTAGGGAGCACTCACGGAACCTCTAGATATAGGCCACGACATCCTCTCTTGGCTTCTACCTCTCACGCGCGACTTGGGTGAGTGTGAACTCATCCTCCGCCAAGAAAAACTTTTGCACAAACAAAACATGTAACTCTTCCCAAGAACTTGCACTACCTGGAGCCAGGTGGGAATAGCACGTGTAGGCTTTCTCTGTCAGGGATTTTGAGAACTCCCTTATCCATAACTTTTTTTCATTGCAATGAGCCCCCATATTCTCGATGAACCTCTTCACAAGATCCTTGGGATTTGTGCCTTTCCCCGTGTACTTTTCAAAGATCGAGGGAACATACCCCACTGGGTAGGATTCGTTATTGTACTCCTCTGAGTAGGGAGTAGAAAAGCCATCGTATATGGAAGAGTTTTCTCCTTTAGACACAACTATGAACTTTAATAGCACTTTCTTCATATCTTCTAAACTGGTTGGCAAGGGGATGGCTGATGGCGGTGTTGTTTTCACCGGGGTCATTAAGGTTGGCGCGCCTACACCTTGACTTATCACGATAGCTGGATCAGCTAGAGTCACTCCCCTATTATGCAACGTTGATTCCCTATTCATAAGTGGAAGTGCGGGGAGAGTACTAACATAGGCAGGCGCCGCCATCCCCAGTAACAGTTGGAGTTGGTATATTGGCTAGCGGTGTGGTAAAGGAGCTCACTCCCATGTTGGCTCCCAACATTGCCTGGGTTGCCAGAGTCTTAACAAACTTTAAAAATAGTCCCATCAACCCATGTATATGTGCATGGCCTATTCCCCCTTGTGTGGCCATCGTCTCTGTAATACTAACGTCAGGTGCGCTAGGCTCTATCCTTTTCGTTCTCCTCGCTTCAGGAAATGCAACGTTATTTGCCTCTTTTTCACGTTATATGGCGTCAAAATTGATGTTTCTAATGGTGTTGTCCTTTGGCATCTTTTCAAAAGAGAATACCTCCCTAGCAGAGTTTCCAAATGTAAAATGTGGGTTCTTTAAATACTATCAATATTAAGTGAGGCGTCCCCTTATCGAGATCGAGACTAACACCATTAGATATAAAGTATAGGTCAGAGCCACAGGTGAATCACAGACAGAGAGATTTAATATTCAAAGTTGCGCTAAATAACATATTGACATGAGAAGCATACGGCAAACATAATAAATGAATGGGACCAGTAGGTAGTGTGGTCGAACGGAGAAAGAACAAGCACTCTAGGCATAATAAAGACAAGGCGGGAACTTCAAGCTTAGTTAATGCTCAATGATTGGCGTATTGAATGTGTATAGGAGTTAATGCTCTTGCGAGAGTTCTTTTATATGAGGAAAAATGGGCAGCAGTTTTGAACTTCGTATTCTCTCTTGATTTGTTTGTTCTTTGTCTTATTTATATGGAGGGAGAGGTTTCTCAAATCAGCATGCCCTCGATCCCTTTGGCCTAGCGCATTAAATGCATGAGATACTACATTTAATGTGTGGGATCTACTAGTTTTGGCGGGAATACATTCTATTGGTTTGAAGTATTGAAGTCATTAATGAAGGATATGATTTATCAGCTTAAGGTTTACTCTAGGATAGCTACACAGTCAGATTTGGTGAACTAGACCTGCCATCCTAAGGATAGAGACACTTGAGTGTTGTATTCTTGAGTTCCTAAACGTCGGACGCCATGACGTCAGGAGGTCGTTCAAACAATGGCTATTATTTGGTATTTAGTCACGTTAGTCAGACAGACCATCACTCGACATGCCTCGAGGAGGTGACCTCGAGGGTGCAAGTATTGAGGTAGACTAAATGACTCAAGGAGGTTCATTCGAGTAGGTAAGCAATGAGTAGGCTCGAATGACATTCGTCCTAGATGAAGTTTTGTCTAAGTGTGCCAAGAGGGTTGGTGATAGTTTCTAACGTTGCCTTATTCCCAATTATCCAAACCATGTCCCTGCGAAGTTCCCAGGAGGAGGTTTCTCAATAGGTCATGAAATCCCTCCCATGCCCTGCCACCATGGTCCCTCGTGGGTACCAAACAACCTCGCTCAACATTATACATTCATAAGATAAATTACATAATACAACATTCTATTTCTTATTACAAACTATTGTCATCCGGGTGACCTTTGTTCTTCGAGCCAGGTCCGTTCGAAGCCCTTCGAGGTAGAACGCTGCGAGTTGCTTACTTGTACAGGGTTTTCGAGGCGGGTCCTGTGAATCTTCGAACCACCTGCATGAAGAATCTTTGAAGTGAGGTCATTCGACATGCTTCTTTTTGAACAATCAATTATCTTTGGTAAGTTAATCATCCATGTGGAGGGTGACACCCCCCCCCCCCAACACACACACACAAAGGTGGGCCCGTCTTGTAGAGGAGGTAGGTTTTGTGGGTGTATGGGATTGGTAAAGTTAGGAAGGTATTTTTGGATTTTCTTGTCACTAACACCTCATATAGTTGTCTTATATTGTAATAAAATAATGAAATGATGTTTTTGAGATATTTTATTGTCCCTTTTGAGGAATCTTATTTTTTAGTTCAAATTATATATATTGATTGATAAGGCTCCCATAATCCTTTTGTTCATTTAAATGACGAGAGAAAGATTAGTTTTCTCGATGGTAGAAGAGAATAGTGTTTTGTGAAAAGAGAAGGACTGTGAACAATCTGATTTTATGGGTTGCCTACTTACCTCTCTGGGGTTTAAAATTATTTTGTAAGTTTAATTTGAAAAGGAAATTTTGAGAGGATCGGGACAACATTATTCTGAAAAGAAATGAGAGGAGTATTTTTAAAACAGCAGGGAGATAAGAAAAGTAGCGGCGTGACGAGAGTTAGACTAGGGGTAGAATCTCTTAAGATGATCCAAATTGACTGGAAGTGTCATATCCTCTCCGTCGAGGTCAGCGAGCATAGTGGTGCCACCAAACGAAATCTTTTTCACAATGTCGGGTCCACCCCAATTAGGTTTTAATTTTCCTTTTCGATCCCAAATGGGTTTTATAATTTCTTTGAGAGCAAAATCTCCTTCTTACACACCGTAGTTTTTTACATTCGTGTTAAATGGTTGTGCAATACGGTGATGGTACCCTTGTATATGATATACATCCTTTAGTCTTTTTTCATCCAAAATTGCAATTTTGTCGTAGAGACTTTGTTGCCAATAAACTTTGCCAACTTGACTTTCGAGCATGACCCGTAGAGGGGGTACTTCGGGTTCAATGGTTAGGTCTCCCTCCATGTTGTATACTGTGGATTAAGGGGTAGATGCAATGGCTGTTCTGATTGAGGTGCGATAGCCCTACAGGGAATATGATATTCGATCTGCCCAATCCCTATTTTTCATTCATTTTACTGATTATGGATTAGATGCTCTTGTTAGCAGCTTCGATATCCCTATTGATTTGTGATCGGTACGATGAAGACTTGTGCTTTTAGATCTCATCCTCATAGACTACTTTCGTGACTGCAACTTCAAAATGAGTCTTATTATATGATACGAACTTGTAGGGAACTCCGTAAGAGAAGATGTTCTTTCAGATGAACTTTGCCATTTTCCTTGCATTCAATACTGTTTATGATTCGTCTTTCATCCATTTGGTGAAATAAATAACGACAACCAGGATAAATTTGTGATCGTTTGATGATCTGGGAGTGACATTCCCAATGATGTCCATGCCTCAAGTTAAGAAGGGCCATGGTGAAGTCATATTGTACGACTCTCGAGGAGGCAAGTGTTGAAGGTTAGAAAATTGATGGCATTTATGGCAATTTTTGACATAAATAATGCAATCTTAAACCATACTGGTCCGATAATATCTTATTTTCAAGCATATGATCGTGCATATGAGGTACACATTTCCCACTGTGGATTTTTTGCATCACCTCTTTTACCCCAACCCCTGCTATACATTGCAAATGGGTTCTGTCAAAATTTCTCTTGAATAGTGCTTTTTGCAGATGATATTCTAAGAAGCAAGCCCGTGAAGGGTCGCTCGGTCTTTCTTATTGGTGTCCAAGGGATATTTACCATGCTTGAGAAGTCACCAAATTTCACAGTACCATAGTCCAACCAGGTTTGGGTCTTGATCTATTATGAGCTCGATATGGTAGTAGTGAGTGGGTGCAAACTGCTTTTGTACTATAACGGGAGCCCATTGTTATTCCTTCGATCTTGTCGATCATGGCTTACAAAGTTGCTAATACATTGACAAATTTGTTTCTCGAGCGGCGAAAATAATGGAAGGTGATACCTTCGAATTGGGAGGTAAGCTATTCAAGATGAGCGTGAAAGGGTAGAAATTTCTCGTCTTTGACTTCCCACTTTCTGAATACTTTCCCTGTGATGAGGGTTGAATCTCCATATACATTGATTCATTTGCTTCCTCTCTCAAGGGAAATCCTGAGACCTATAGTTCATGCTTCATATTCTATCAAGCTGTTTGTGCAAGCAATGTCCAATTTTATGGCAATGGGAGTGTGAGAACCGTTAGGGGTGATTATGAGTATCCCAATGCCATATCCCTTTTAATAGCATCTCCATTGAAAAATATATGCCATTTGATTTATTTATTATAAGCATATAGAATATCTTCATCTAGGAACTTAAAAATCCATACTTCAATTCCTCCCATCGGCCTATCAGCAAGGTAGTTAGAGATAGCTCTTTCTTGCATAGCCTTCTGAGTAACATGCATGATGTCGAATTCAGTTAGTAACATCAACCAACAAGCCATGCGACCGGACAAGGAAGGTTTTTCTAATAGGTATTTTATATGATCCATTCGAGACACTAACTTTATGGGGAATGACAGTATGTAATGCCAAAATTTACAAGTGAGTCAAACTAAGGTGACATGTGCCTTATCCAATGCAGTGTAGTTCATTCCATACACTACTAGCTTTCCATTAGCATAGTAGATGTCTCTTTCTTTGCATTTGATATATTGGGCCAGCAAGCCCCTATCGCGGTGACTGTAACAGTGAGATATAGAGGTAGGGCAAGGCCTTGTAGCATAGGCATGAGAACCGATGGTCGGGTAAGGTACCATTTAATCTGGTCAAAGGCTTCTTGATGTTATTCATTATAGACTTTGGTCGAATACTTTTAGATAAGGTTAAAGATGGATTTACAAATGGCGATCAGTTGGTTGATGACCCAAATGATGTATTGGAGCTTATTTATGAAATTTTGAACTTCTTTTACCATCTGAGGTGGAAATATTTTGAGAATTTCTCTAAGCTTAGCAGGTATGCTTTGATCCCTTTCTCACTAACCATAAAGCCGAGGAGTATGCCCTTCGTGATGTTGAAGATGCATTTTTACGAACTGAGAAGCATTTGATACTGCCAGAGTCGCATAAAAATTTTCCTTAAGGGTAGGACAAAACCTTCTTTAGTTTTAGACTTGATGTTCATATCGTAAACATAGACATCGACCTCTTTATGGACAAGATCATGCAAAATGGTTGTAGCTAACCTTTGGTAAGTAGCTCAGCGTTTTTTAAAATGAAAGGTATGATGGTGTAATAGAAGGTTCCCTATGGGTGATAAATGCAGTCTTCTCCTGGTGGTTGGGATGCATCTTAATCTGGTTGTACCCAAAAAATCTTTGACGAATAACTTGAGGGTATGACTAGCAGTGTTGTTTATAATCATGTCGATGTTGGGCTAAGGGTAATCATCTTTTAAGGATGCGTTGTTCTAATTTGGATGGTCAATGCACATACAGACTTTTCCTCTTGATCTTTGGAACATGGACGATGTTTGCGATCCATGTAGGATATTCGACCACACGGATAACCCTACATTCTACTATTTGACCACTTCATCTTTGACTTCGAGGGGCCACTCCGTCTGGAGATTTCTCAATTTATGCCTCGCATGTTTGCTTTCTGGAAGGGTAGGAATTTCATGTTGCACTATTTTTCGGTCAATGTCAAGCATGTTGTTGTAGGACCATGCGAAGATGTCCACGAATTCTTTTAAAATTTCTTTGAATTGCGATCGGCCATGATCATCGAGGGTGGACCCTATCCTAATTTAGCACGGATTTCCACTTGAATCGATATTAATAATAATAGTCTCATAACCATTAGTTTGTATATGGTTATGTTGTTAAATGTTTTCCGTATTAAGATCACTTAATTGTTCATTTATTAGATCATCTTCATCAATTGTTTGATTAGAATCAATGCAATTAATATAAGGCACAATAAGTTAGTCAAAATCTTCATTAATTTCATTAGACACTTTTATGGAAATACAAGAGGGAGAACCTCGTCAAAGTAGGTCTCATTTACAATCATATCACTAATAGAAATGGAGGGCATAGACTCGGGTTCATCTTGTAAGGAGTGAACAACAAGGTTTAGGATGTCTATAGATGGGTTGACATAAACACCATTGTAGTATAGGAGTGGATTTTTAGCGGGAACGATCTTGGCAGATGGGTCGAACGGCTCAACCTTAGTGTGGATCATGTAGAGATCCAACCCTAGTGTATAAAAACTAAATAGCTAATCGTTGTCACTTTCCTAAAAAGTTTCAGTGTTTTTCATAGCTTTAATAGTCAGAGGCTTCACTTTATGCTTTTGGTCTTCAGTCCAGATGACTTTGTTACCAAAGAAAATTTCCAATCCTGACTTCATTTTATTCTCAATAGGGTTATACCATGGCATAGGGAACTCATAGGAGAGGAAGTATTCACCTTCCTTGGTAAATCATCCATTTAAGGAGTCTCTTGAAATTTTATCTTCTTTTTTCAAGATCTTCTTCCGAAACGGCTAATGGAGTGCTCTGAGTTTAGATAGTGATGGTTGGTAACCCATACTGTAAGGAGGAATGTTTCTTTCAGAACTATCGGTTCAAGAAATCCTTATTGACAAAGGCCTAGACCCATTTGAGGAATAAAAATGCATTTTCTTAAACATCTGGATCACATTGACATTTCCATGTGTGTTGTACTCGGGGCATACTCTGTCTTTGAAATTATCACCGACTAAGGTGGGGAGTAGATTAGTCTTGAAACCCGAGATGAACATGTCAATATTCCCATACTGGATTTCTTAAACGGCGTTACTTGTGTAATGACATTAGAGTTACCATCATCCCTGAGGATGATTATGTCCCAATCATTAGCGAAGAATTTTAACTTTTGATGGAGGGGTGAGGATACACCTCTGATACTGTGAATCCAATGACGACCGAGGAGTAAGTTAAAATAGGCTTGTATATCGATGATCTAAAACTCAATTTATGGGCATATAAGACCAGCTCCTAATGTGAGTCTTATTGAACTCAGAACCTATCGATGGGTATTATCATAGGTGCCCACGACGAAGGAAGTGGGGGTGAGATCATTGGCTTTTATTCCTAAAAAATTAAGAGTTCTAAGTGGACAGACATTCAGAGTAGACCCGTTATCAACAAGTGACAACGGGACTGTCTTTCCCATTATTTCAACTGAGATGTTAAAAGTGTAGTTATGGTTATGACCGATCTTAGTAATTATCTCCTAATAAAAAGAGATGATCCTCGTTGCGTCTGAGATCCAAGTTTTTGGATGGCAACTTTGGTTGTTTTAGTTGGAGCAACTGTGGGTCCCATGAGTTGCATGATCAAAGGGTTTATATACAATTGGGAGGACACGAAAATCCCCCTCAAAGTGATGTTAGTGTAGACACCCCATTCTATTACCCCCTAACTCTCCTTAGGTCCCTAGTACCTCCCTTCATCACTGTAAACCCAAGTCACCTCCCAATACTGACCTGAAGGCCATCGAACACTCCCGGGCTCAGTTTGACCCATAAGTCAAACTCTTCATCTCGACCAAGACTCAATGAATCTTCAAAGGGCACTGAATATCCTTTCCAACGGTCCATCTCATGAGCGATTTCGACTTACCATGCGGACGAACGATCCGTTTTCGTCCGAAACTTGACCTAGAGGCCATCGGGCGCTCTCGAGCTCTATTTGACCTAAGTCAACTCTTCATCTCGACTGAGGCTGAATTAATCTTCGAAGGGAACTGAATACCCTTTACAACGGTCCATCCCGTGCGCGATTCTGACTTTCCATGCGAACGAACGATCCGTTTGACTCCGGGAGGCCACCGAGCGCTTCCCAGGCTCGGTTGACCAAAATCAACTCTCCAAACTGGGTCAAACTCTTTGGAATGTCGAAGTACATCTCCTAACCTTTCCAACGGTCCTCCCCGTGCACCATTCAGAATTACCATTCCGACGAACGATCCGTTTGCGTTCGAGCGATTCCCCATCTAATGGATCGACAAATGCTTCCGAGCCATATTTGACCCAAAGTCAACTCTCGAACCCGGGAGCGATCCAAAGGACTTTCAAAGGTCTCTGAATTACCTTTCCAATGGTATGCCACGTGCACGATTCTGACCAACGCTTTGCCCTCGGCGGCCGATTTTTCGAAAAAGCCTGAAGCGCACTGCCAAATGGCACATTCGAGACCCTACCTATCGACACCTACCGATAGGCAGGAATAGGTCTATGCCGATCGGCACCCACCTGGGCCTATAAAAGGAGGGCTTCACCTCATTTTCAAAGAGAGCTCAGATCGGATAAAAATCTCTCTAAACGAATCCCAGAAACCTCTCTCGAAGGTAGCGTGATTTCAACTCCCAAATCCCTTTTTTACTTCCACTTTTCATCATCCTTTTCATCAAACTTGGTGAACTAACCACTCTCCATCATCACCCAAGATCAAGGGCTGCTATTCAACACTCAAGATCAAGCTCAAGATCTTCAAGAAGGTCCAACTTTCTCAAACTCTCTCTTGAATTCTCTTAAATTACCATAACTTGTTTTCTTATTTAGCTTTTTATTATCTCTTCTCACACATCCTAATATACTTTTTATTTAGTATTATTGTACCTCTTTTATTTTCATAAAACCCAAAAAACAAGAAAAAGAGGGTTTTCTCATAAATTCCCAAGTAGGGATTCTCACACTTTTTCCACACTTTTCTCGCCACTAAAACACCTTTTTCTACACACACACACACACACACTTACAAATGAGAGATTACCCATTTGGATTTATGGGATAAACCCCACCCCTCATTTTGTATGCGAACTACGCGGACTTTGATGCCTTTATAGGCTACGTAGGCGTCTCGGGGTAAAACCCGAGACTCGAGTCCTTTTTCTCACCTTTTTTCTCTTATTTTCTATTTTCTCTAAATCCATTTTCCTTATATTCTATATACTTGCCCTTAATAACGTATTACTCCATATGCGTTATCATTCCCTTATAACGATCAACGTAGGGGTAATCGCATAAATCTTATTTTTCTAATATTACCTTTATATCTTCGTACGGATGACTCGCTTTATCTTTTCCACGATATAAGTCGAGGATTCCTACCTCCATTCTATATATACACATGTACACATATCACTGGGGGGAAACAAAAGGAAAATAGCAAATATTCATGAGAGACCGAAAGTGCGGAATGGGTGCCTAACACCTTCCCATTTCGTAACTAAGCCTCCGAACCCTTCTCGAATCATCTTGGTTTCGCACGCACCAGTATGTCTTTGGAAGCCATCCTTCGGAGTGGCTTCCCCTTTTTCTTTTGTCTATTTTGAGTAAAATAGACTGGCGACTCTGAATCTCTCTACATTTTTACACCACATCTCAAACGACGTCGGCCGAAGCGCTCCCGAGAGGGACGCGCGGGACCCGAAGGATCCTTCTCCTCTGCGACGGGGATCGGGGATGGCCACAGTTAGATTGAGTATTGTTAAGATATTCAAAAACCTTACTTTCCTTGATCAACATTTTTGTCATTAGAAGTTCTTTAGCAACTCTTTTTTCTTTATCCATACGCATGCCTATGGTAGGAGAACCATGTCTTTGTAGTATCTCCCAAATTGGGTCTTGTGATTTATGAATGTGGGGAAGAATAAAATAATGTGTCCTCATCTTCTTGTATCATAATTGATACCTCATTAGTTTCTACTACAAACTCTTCAAAAAAATCATCCCATATAAGGAGGCAACCGTGACTACATCCCTACTATCTAGTTCATTATATGAGCCATCTGAATCGACGCACCAACCAGTGGTAACAATATTGTCTTTCCTTGAGTTATCAATACACTCTATGACTTTAAATGTCTCATTATATAAATATTCCCACTCAATGGAAAAGTGTTAGAACGAGGGGACCATGAATTCTTTGATCCTTAGGATGGTGAGCAATCCGAAAGATGTACATACTTCTTTCTTCTTGAAAAACTCATCGAACATGACTTTCGTGACCTCCTCGGTCTTCCATGTATACGAATCAATGATTTTTTTCAAAATTGTTTTCTTAGAGAGTTATCCCTCGTGGAAATTTCAGCCGAAAATCCTGGATTTGATTTAAGATTATCGGTAGTTCCACGCTCCTTATTTTTTAGCAGAATTGGACGATGATGCAGGACCTGGTCATAAGAGATAAGTCCTAGTCAAATGAATTTTCTTAGTGTAGAAGGAAAGTGGAAATTTTTTTGAGGGATTACGGGGACCCGACAGATGGGTCGGGTGTATTAATGTGTCGAATCCTGGTGAAAGGATTAAAATCTGGATACAAGAATGAATTTTATCCCATTTTGGTGTGCTAGAAGAGGGTTTTGATTAGTATTGGGCTTTGGATTAGCTGGCGGAACAATAACCCCCTTATCAATGATTCCTTAAATGACTTCTTCAGGTGGGAAAATTTATCAGTGGTGTACTAGAACAATTTGGTGGAAATCATAATGAGCGTCATGTTGATGTTCCTTGGAAGTGGGTCTAGAAATGGTCAAGGTTACAGAGTCTTGATGAGGTTTCGGGACAATAGACCTTCGTAAACCTTTGATAGGGAACATGGAGTGCAGTGTATTCTCTTTTGACTGAAGCGGGATAATCATCATGCGTCCATGAGGTAGCAGGTTGAGAAATATTATTGATATTTGAGGCATAAGTTCTAGTTTTCTTATCGTACTTACGAGGGATTAATTTCCCTATTGGACTTTTTGACTCATACTCATCTTTATAACTAATAATTACTTCTTAGATCTTGACCCCTTCCTCCCAGAGGGGTCTAAAATGAGGGTAGTGGTGGCTTCCCATAGAGGTTCGGATATGAAGTAGGAAATTCTTCTTTATAATGCTCACTTGTTTTTTCGAGGATTGTCAGTTCATCTTGGTAGCGGCTTTTTCTTTCCATCATCTAATAAAATTGTTGACTGATTTATCAGGATTCTTCTTGAGTAGATCAAGGACTCGATGAGTGATTTCGAGATCCACATTGCATTTATACAACGCCATAAATTCTCGAGCTTCATCCTCCTAATTGCATATTCTGGATTCTTCAAGTGACAAGAACCATCAGAGAACACTCTTTTTAAGAGTCTTATGGAACATATACACCATTATTTCTTTGGACGTTCCAAGTAGAGTGATAGCATGGTGATATCTACGAAGGTGTACAATGGGAGGTTCGTTGGAACTAAACTTTTTTATATCTGGCATTTTTAACTTATCTAGCAATCGAGATTTCGGTAGGCAGACATGTGCACGTAGCTCCCTCAGATATTGACTTGGGAAAACATCTTAGACAAAAAATTAAGGTCTTCCTTGACCTTTTTCAATATTACTCTTTGGCATCAATGGGAATAGGCATTGGCAAATTAGTCCCTAGTTGATCGAGGTTCGACATCGATAACTAAGCTAGCAGTGGCCCATTAGCTGGTGGGACATGCGTGATGTGTTGATACTCTTTTGGAACCCACATCTATCATGGATCTTGTGGACCCATGACACGGCGAAAGAGGATGTGAGGTTCATAAACCTCGGGTGTATGAACCTTATTTTATTGTATCTCTTGGACCTCTATCCAGAGATTATTAATCTTGTCGCTTAGTTGAGCGAGGAATGTCATTAGGTCTAGATTAAGATTGGCTTTCTTATCAAAGTTTTCTATGAAGAGTCTTCGCAGGGACTGTTAAAATTTTGGGGAAGTAGAAAAGGAGTTCGTAGATCTCCAAAGTGGCTTGATGGACGACCTGAGCTAATAGGGAGATAGGCTAAAACTCGGGTATGTGATCTCACTTAAGAGGAAAAAGTATTTTTATGTTTATTCTAGTGGAAAAATAATATTTTTTTAATTTTGAAAAAGGGAGAAATGGAAAATCCCTAGTGTAGTTATTATTATTATGTTTCACTTGTCTTATGTTCTGCCTAGGGTGCAAGTGAAATGTCGGACAAGACCCGAGCCTGGGAAAATATACGGTATGCGATGCAAGACACGTTTTGACATGTTCGTAGACTCACGGATAGGGTCCGTTTTAAAAATGACAAAATTAGTAAAACATTTGGATAGAAAAACGACCCAAAAATACGATAGAGCTTCACGTTAAAACCAACAAACAAGGTATGTGTGTCTTAGGGCTGGCGCCTTTATGAGGTTGATTTATGGGGAGGTTACTGGAAAGGTTACCCCCTTTGGCATGACTTACATGATATACCTCTTATCTATAAGGGCAACCATTCATCGGTACATGTGGAGAAGATATTTAATATACATGGGTGTACATGGATTTCCTCTCGATATACCTCGTGGAGACGATATGTGTGAGAGTGAATTAGATATACTGAATGTACGTGAATGATTTCGCTATTATATACCTACCGTTGTGAGTTTGTTCAAGCATTACGATGCAGGGGGAAGGACTCGATATACTTCGAAGTTAGTAGGCCAATTGAAGGTGGGAATCATATTGCTTAGGTTAACTTCACCCCGCAGGACCGGCATCCATCACGAAGAGATCCCTCGACATGGGAATTTTTTTGGTAAAAGTCTGCTGCTTACGTGATGTAGTGTGAAAAAATGAATGGATCCTAATTAGGATTTTATGGAGAGCTTTATGTATGATAAGCGAGAGAAATATTATGACTAAGCATGAAGTATAACATGGAATATAGGCGAGTAGCATGTGATAAATAGGATAAACATAGCGTATAAAGTTCGCAAGTATATACATGAAGCATGAATCATATACAAAACATGGTGGTATATACAAAGTATGAGACATATGAATATACACAAGTGAGTGAAAGTTATGTGAAAAGTGAGAGTGCTATGGGAATATCTGTAAGTGAAGAAAATATGTGGGTATATACAAGCGAGAGTAACGTGCAAGTGTGTGCTAGCAGGACTAAGCATTAATATCTACAAGTGGTGTTTGACATGTGAGCAAGAATGTGGCTATATACAAGTGAGAAAATGTGGGAATATGTGCTAGTGAAATTAATCATGGATATCTACAAGTGATATGGAGAATGTGGAAATGTAAGTAAGTGGAGTGAACATGGTAACTATATACAAGTGAATAAATTATGAAACAAGTGATAGAAAAGGTGGTATATACATGTAATGAGAAAAAAGAGCATGATGGATAGAAGGATATACATGGACATCATGATATGAGAAAGAAATACATAAAACATGTAAGTATAAGAGTAAGAAGAATATACAAGTGGAGGTATATAGATACATGTAGAGAAATAGAGAAAAGGAGAAAAAATAAAATAAAGCCCATGTGAAATACAGTCTAGTCCTCTAAAAATTATAGTTACACAGCAAAGTCACCAATCTGACCATCAGGGTGTGACACCCCGCCTAATTAAATACCGGGTCATTAGTCATTTATCAAATTATAAGCAAGGTGAACGGTTGGTTCATTCTTAGCATCACTGTCGCAAAATAAACTTTCCAATTTAAACACCCTAAGTAATTAAGCTAAGTGTCAAAACCATTTAAAACATTATTTCCATTTTATTAAATCCATTTATGAAAACCTTTAATAAGTAACAGTTTAAGAATCACACAATTATTAAGACTGGAAATAAACACCCATGAATTTAACCATTCAGATAAACCAATACCAACATTCAAACCACAAAGGAAAACCATCCTGACAGTAATCAAATCCCGAAGAGTAAAATACTAAAGATAAATGAACATAATCTCTGACAAATCCAACGGAATAAGGAAACGGGAGACACATGCCCAACTAATTAGAAATGAAATAAGAGTGGAATCAATAACGAGGTCGTCTAAGAAAATGGCCTGCAACTCCCACATAAGCTGCACAACGTCCAGTCCAAAGAACCTAAGCGTGATTCCCTTGTGGCTGGGCACCTGTAATATATACATATATATATATATATATACAAGAGAGAAAAGATGACAAGAGACCGGTCAGAGCCCGAATGTAAAACAGTTTAAATTTAGTTTAGCAAGTATTTAAACACTCATGTTAGTATGTGACACTCTCTTGAGAAATTCTCACCTCTCACCTAGTGTGCACGCCTACCGCACTATTAACCCTAAAAGTTCATTTAAATGTAAATCTCCCATAAGGTTTCATGTTGACAATTTCTATGGCTAAGTTAATTATTTTTTGAGAATAAGGTTCACACAACTATCTCATTTCATTTGAAAAATATACTAGTGTTGTCACAAGATTTCCAACCACTTATATTAAAGTCGAAGTATTGATTCGTTACTGAACTGCATTTTATACACAGATGAAAGTTCCGAGTTTCATGTCTATATATATATATATATATATATATATATAATCACTCATATAATATATATACTATCGGCACCCCATATAAACTTTATGGTGTTGGAATGCTCTGCTATCAAGTCCCTATATCACTCGTAATAAGGGAAATACTAGTTCAGAATCACTCTCGAACTGTATTAAAAAAAAACATACAAATGGAGGCGAAGCATAGTTCCAAGTCACTAATAGGTCAGCACATACATTCACGTCTCTTAGGATAGTCTGACTATCAATCAGATAGCCTGTACTAAGGATTTCTATTTTTTAGTGTACAATTCAATATCCCCCATAAAGGTCCCATCGAGATAAGACCGTCCGAGCGTGATAACCTCCATGATAGGGAGTAGCGCGGGCATGATTTTTCACATATATAATATATGCACAAACACACAGTCATATATAGATATTACTATCCCCATTTCTAAATTAGGTACGCCCACGACCCATAATTATGATTATTCATTCTTAGTACACTATACTCGATTATCCCATATAACGGGCTCGTCTCTTTTATTCTTAATTATAGATTATTCCATACTTACTTCATATCACTCGTAGTATTCTATCTCCCTATGTATAATTTCAGTAGGTACTCTCTTATCTTCTAACGTAACTTACTTATGAGTCTCACTCCTTTAGTTACACGTTCCCATAATTTCCTATGTGTATATTACTCCCCGTTAACCCTAATTTTGTCTTACATTAAATACTCAGTTTTTACTAAGTCCTACTGGTCCTCTTTATGTCCCAAAATTTTCTAACAATAATGCTCAAAGGTTACTACTCATTTTAATCAGAATAAATTATTATAAGGGGAGTATGAGTTTTCCAGGATGGGTCGATCGATCGATGGAAGGGGGTCAATCGATCGATCGTCGATCGATGCTCTTTGATCGATCGATGGATCAAGCAGTTATGGAGAAACTGTAGAAAACCCAGTTACGGAAATCATTCTCCAAACTCAACCAACTCATCATATTTATCTCCCAAACACCCAACAATTGATACTACAAGTGTTATATACCCAAACACATAATTTTCTACGTAAAACATATGGGTTTTAATCAATTATAACAATTAAAAGGGCAAAAACTATATAAACCGCAAGAACCCTAATCTTTTCTTTAACTTTCAATTATTCCACTTCTTTTTCTAGATTTTCTACTCCTACTCAATGAAAATTCGTGGTTTATTCTCTACATGTGAATTAAAATTCCAGAATATGATTATTACCTCTACAACATGCGAATTCTAGTCTCCAATATATGCTTTCTTTCATGAAACTAGTTCTAATCAACCCTAGACTAACGTAATTGAAGCATTAACTAAAAATAAAGCAAGATAGATACTTGCCTGGAAATTTTGTTTCTGATTTGTGGAAGAAGGTGGTGTGGTTGTGTTCCTTGTCGCGCGATCTACAATTTGGCCGTGACGGCGGTGCAAACGGCGGAGTTTTTTGGCCTAGAACTCCTTGGAAATCTTCTCCACTTCTTCTCCAATGTCCGTTATTTGGTTTTTATTATGTTAACCCTAGATGAAAACCCCTAACATCTGATATATCTCTGGTAAATTCGTGGGTTTAATTACCCAAAAATATGAAATGTCCAAAATGCCCTCCCGGGATGCTAATTAGGCTTAAAAACGTCCAGAGACCGAAACTAAACCCCCGGGTACATTATTTTGACTATCTTGACCCTTCCGGACACATTGGTGCGCTCAAAACAACCATACAAGTGACTTATAATTTATTCACTTTTCATAATACTAATTTAATCTCGACATGACACCGGCGCGTCCCGATTTAATTTTCCAAAATTATAAAATTATATACTCATGATAATTTTAATAATTTCGATTATACACATTACTTTATTCGTTAAGTAATATTCAACAGAATCCCAATAATTACTAACTCTCATCGTGCTAGTAAATATTTAAAATAATTTCTGAATTAATATTAAATTAATATCTCAAATTAAATTCAATAAATCCCCAAATTTAAAAGTCATAAAAATACGGGGTATTACATACTTCTCCCTAATAATGGAATTTCGTCCCGAAATTCAAAAAATAAGGGATACCTGGTAAAAATAACTCTAGGTATTTCTCGCGCATGTCCACCTTATGCTCCCAAGTGGATTCCTCCACGTAGGATGTTCCCACTGGACCCGTACGAGTGGAACTACCTTCGACCTCAATCTTCTTTCGCTATGGTCTAGGATAGCCACTGGCCTTTCCTCGTAAGAGATGTCGGGTTGTAAGTCAATCTCCTCTAGCGCGATGTGGGTGTGGGCCATATCATCTCGAAGGTATCGTCTTAACGACGAAATGTGGAATACATCGTGAATGCAGTGTAAGTGTTCTGGCAGTCCCAATCTGTATGCTACCAATCCAATCCTCTCGATAATGGGAAATGGTCCCACGTACCTTCGGGCCAACTTCGCCATCTTCCCAAACCTCATCACTCCTCTCATAGGAAACACGCGCAGTAATACTTAGTCCCCCATATTAAATTCTCGAAAAGACCTGTTTGCATTGGTGTAGTTTTCTGCCTATCCTGGGCTACCCGAATGCAACTCCTGATAAGCTCAATCCTAGCTGAGGTTTCTTGAATTACCTATGGTTCGAGAAACTTGTTGTCCCCCACCTCTAGCCAACAAGTTAGAGAATGACAAGGCCTGCTATAAAATGTCTCAAATAGAGCCATGCCGATCATGAACTGATAGGAGTTATTATAAGCAAACTCCACCAGTGGAAGATGCGGCTCCCATCCTCCTCTGAAATAAAGGACACACATGCATAGCATATCTTCTAACATCTTATTGGTACGCTCTATTTGTCCATCCGTCTGTGGGTGATAAGCTGAACTCAATCTCAACTCTGTACCCATGGCCTCCTGAAAGCTCTCCCAAAAATGTGACACAAAAATCTTGTCTCTATCCGAGATAATATCCAGGGGCACCTCATGTAGCCTAATAATCTCGGCAATGAACAACTGTGAATACTGGCCCGTGGTATAGTCTGTACGTACTGGCAAAAAATGAGCCACCTTAGTCAAATGGTCCACGATCACCCAGATGAAGTCGTGACCCCGTTGTGATGTAAGCAGCCTAGTAATGAAGTCCATGGAAATACTCTCCCACTTCCACGTAGGAATTTCCAATGGATGAAGCAACCCCGATGTTCTTTGGTGGTCTACCTTTACCATCTGGCAAGTAGAACACTTGGACACGAACTCAGCAATGTCCTTCTTCGTCCCACTCCACCAGTATTGCCGCCTCATATCTTAGTACATCTTATCTCCTCCGGGATGTACCGCAAATCTAGACTCGTGAGACTGTGTCATCACTGCATGACGTAAGTCTTCTCCTTATGGGACCACCAATCTCCCATTAAACTTCAAACCTCCATCGGAACCTATAAAATAGGACTCAACACCCTCAGTTAAAATTCGTACAATCTACTCCTGGCAAAATGAATCTGTTGTCTGTGCCTGTATTACCCTCGTAACAATCTCGAGGTGACTGTCATGATAGATATAAAGGAACGGGATACCGCGTCCTGATGACCCAACTCTTTCCACTTAGCTTTCTAGACGTCCGCTACGTCGCCTACTAGTCTACGTCTCAACACATCAGCAACTATGTTAGCCCTCCCCGGATGGTACTGTATTTTGAACTGATAGTCTTTCACAAACTCTAACCATCTACACTGATGCATATTCATCTTTCGCTGAGTGAAAAGATACTGTAGTGACTTGTGGTCTGTGAACAAGCGAAACTTCTCCCCCAATAAATAATGTCTCCATATCCTCAATGCAAAAATGACCGCTGCTAGATCTAGGTCGTGAGTGGGGTAATTTCTTTCGTGCGACTTAAGCTTGCGGGAGGAAAAAGCTATAGCCTTCTCTTCCTGCTGAAGTACTCCCCCGAGTCCCCATAAAGAGGCATCGGTGTAAACCAAATACTCCACTCCCGGCTTGGGTAAAGCAAGAACTGGTGCCGAAGTCAGCTTATCTTTTAGCTCATTGAAAGCCAATTTACAAGCATCGTCCCAAACATATGGTACCCCTTTGCGAGTCAGATTCATCAATGGACCCACAATCTTTGATAAACCTCTGATGGATCTCCTGTAGTACCCGGATAACCCCAAGAAACTACGCACTTCCATCGGTGTCGTGGGCTGTCCCCAATCCCTCACTGCTGACACTTTACTCGGGTCAACCGATATCCCCAATTAGGACTCAACATGTCCCAAAAACTTCACCTCCCGTAACCAGAATCCGCACTTCTCATACTTAGCATACAGTTGATGCTCTCGTAGATTTTAAAGAACCTTCCTCAAGTGCTTAGCATGCTCCTCCTCAATGTGTGAATATATCAGAATGTCATCTATGAAAACGATGACAAACTGATCGAAGAACTCTCTGAATACTCGGTTCATCAAGTCCATGAATATGGCTAGAGCATTTTTTAACCCATACGGTAGGAATCTGAACTCATAGGACCCATATCTCATCAAGAAAGCAGTCTTTGACACATCCTGATCCCTAATTCGTAGCTAATGTTAGCCATATCTCAAATCTATCTTTGAAAAGAAGGTTGCTCCTCTCAACTGGTCGAACAAGTCATCGATTCGAGGCAATGTATATTTATTCCGTATCGTGACCTTGTTCAGCTCTCGGTAATCCATGCATAACCTCAGTGTACCATCTTTCTTCTTTATAAACAAAACTGGAGCACCCCAAGGTGAGATGTTCCTACGAATGAAGCCCTGACCTAATAGTTGCTTTATCTGATCCCGTAACTCCCTCATTTCTGCTGGAGCCATATGGTACAGAGCACGTGCTATCAGTCGAGTATTCGGTATCAAGTCTATGACCAAATCTATTTCTCTACTGGGGGTAGGCTCAGTATCTCCTTAAATACATCGAAATACTCACGAACAACTCGGATAGAATCTAAGGGAATCATGACATCCTTAGAGGTGTCCTCCATACAAATAAGCGGTAGAGCCTCCCTCTGGGTGAGGCATCGCCACCACAAACATCTCCTGCCCCAGAATGGATAAGATAATACTCCCACCCAAACAATCTATCATGGCTCTGTAGGCGGCGAGCCAATCCATGCCAATAATAACATCGTGTGCATGCATCTCTAAGACCAACATGTCTGCTAGTAAAATCAAGCTACCAATCTCTACTCCCACAACCCGGCATATAAAGAAAATTAACGACCCATTCCCAGTGGTGAGTCTACGCATGTCACGGTGCTCTCTATTGTGGCTAATAATCCTAAGGACTTTGCAAGATGAGTAGCTATAAAACTGTGTGTCGCCCCGGTATCAAATAAAACCCGACCCATAGTGCCATGGATAGGAAACGTACCCTTAATAGCGGGTGGTGCCTGAGGAGTTGCTGCCTGATGGACGTTATAGGCACGTATGTATTACAATTGTCCCTACTATACTGGAGCTGCTGGTAGGGATGGTACCTGAGCTGGATCTGGGAGGGCGGCTGGAAAGAGTGGCCTCTGTGGCTCATTACGGTCACCCTGCTGCTTTGGGGCCCTATATCCCTCTAGACAATCCTGGTGCCTATGGTCATTCTTGCCACAACTGAAATATCGGCCCCTAAAATTTCCTCCCCGTTGTCCCTGCTGACTGCGGCCCTATTAGCCGTTACCACCCCGCCATTGGCCCTGCTGGCCCTGTTGAAAATGTTATTGGCCCTGCTATCCCTGCTACTGACGGTGTTGGCTCTGCTAGCCCTACTGATTAGACTAGCCCTGCTTAAATCCCCAAAATCCTTATCTGGAGTCACCTCATCCGAATCGCTTGGCGAGATCCCCCTGATGGGAACTCTGTTCACCGTGATGAGTCTGCCCCTGGGTTGCTGGTGTCCCACCAGTACTACTACCCCCTGCCCTGCCCTACTGGCTGGACTCTCCTACTCGTTTGCTTCCCTACAGATGGAAGTGTTGATCCTGACAGTGTAACAACGCAGCGTTGAGTACATCCATGTAGGTACTCAGTGATAGATTGTCTATGAGGTGCTGGCGGATCCTCCAAGCCAATCTATCCACAAACAGCCGTATCTTCTTCCCATCTCTGGGTGCCTCATCTGGCACTATAATGAGAATTCTGGTGAACTCCTCCTCATACTCGGCAACAGTCATATTCTCCTGTTTCATATTCAGCAACTTTCGCATCATCTCAGTCTGCATGGTGGGTGGAAAGTATTTACGGTCAAACCGCACTCAGAATGATAGAATCGTGATGATGTCCCTCTCCTCCAAGGTGGTGGTGGTCTCCCACCACTGCAAAGCGGCCCCTACTAGCTTGAAGGAAGGTAACAGCTATTTCTGCAAGTCCGTGCACTCGTACATACGTAGATGCCTCTGGATATCTTTCTTCCATTGGCTGGCGACTATGATATCCGAACTACCTGAGAACTCCGGGGGATGTGCCTTCTAAAAGGCATCCCTAACATGCTCCCATTCAGATGGAAGTTGTGCTGGTACTAGCGCCACTGCCTGAACCAAGGGTGGAGCTTGGTGCACTACTGCTAATGCGGCATTCACTGCCTGAGCAATGATAGCGGCTACCTCAGTTGCGTTCATCATTCCCTTTATTGGAGTTACTGGTTGCTCGGCCTGGGCACGTCTGTCATTAGGTGCGCGTCTCGGAGGCATCTGAAAGGAGAAGGAAGTTTATTAGTCTACAGTTATTAACAAATCTTGAATAGATGAAGACGTCAGTGAAAATGCAAGAATACAATAATCCTAAAAATAGGGCTCTATATCAAGCACACTAAGCAGGAAGCGAAAATAAGTCGTACAGATCCTAAAGGACACTAGAACCTGATGCTCTGATACCACCTATGACACCCCGCCTAATTAAATACCGGTTGATCAGTACTTTATCAAATTATAATCAAGGTGAACGGTTGGTTCATTCTTAGCATCACTGTCGCAAAATAAACTTTCCAATTTAAACACCCTAGGTAATTAAGCTAAGTGTCAAAATCATTTAAAACATTATTTCCATTTTATTAAATCCATTTATGAAAACCTTTAATAAGTAATAGTTTAAGAATCACACAATTATTAAGAATGGAAATAAACACCCATGAATTTAACCATTCAGATAATCCAATACTAACTTTCAAACCACAAAGGAAAACCATCCTGGCAGTAATCAAATCCCAAAGAGTAAAATACTAAAGATAAATGAACAGAATCTCTGAAAAATCCAACGGAATAAGGAAACGGGAGGCACATGCCCAACTAATTAGAACTGAAATAAGAGTGGAAATAACAACGAGGTCATCTAAATAAATGGTCTACAACTCCCACATAAGCTGCAGCACATTCAGTCCAAAGAACCTAAGCATGATGCCCCTGTGGCTGGGCACCTGTAATATATATACACAAGAGAGAAAAGATGAGAAGAGATGGGTTAGATATTGATTATAAAACAGTTTAAATTTAGTTTAGCAAGTATTTAAAATGCTTACCGGCTAATGCAACAATCATGTTAGTATGTGACACTCTCTTGAGAAATTCTCACCTAGTGTGCACGCCTACTGCACTATTAACCCCCGAAAGTTCATTTTAATGTAAATCTCCCATAAGGTTTCATGTTGAAAATTTCTATGGCTAAGATAATTATTTTCTGAGAATAAGGTTCGCACAGCTATCTCATTTCATTTGGAAAATATACCAGTGTTGTCACAAGATTTCCAACCACTTATATTAAAGTCGGAGTATTGATTCGTTACTAAATAACTTTTTATACACATGTGAAAGTTCCCGATTTCATGTCTATATATATATATATATATGGAAATACTAGTTCGGAATCACTCTCGAACTGTATTAACACAAAACACATACAAATTGAGGCGGAGCATAGTTCCAAGTCACTAAGAGGTCAGCATATACCCTCACATCTCTTAGGACCATCTGACTATCAATCAAATAGCCTGTACCAAGGATTTCTATGTTCTAGGGTACAATTTAATATCCCCCATAAAGGTCCCATCGAGATAAGACCATCCCGACGCGGTAACCTTCGTGATAGTAAGTAGCGTGGGCATGATTTTTCACATATATAATATATGCACAAACACATAGTTATACATATATATATATATATTACTATCCCCATTTCTAAAATAGGTAAAACCACGACCAATAATTATGATTATTCGTTCTTAGTACACTATACTCGATTATCCCATTTAACGGGCTCGTCTCTTTTATTCTTTATTATAGATTATTCCATACTTACTTCATATCACTCGTAGTATTCTATCTCCCTATGTATAATTTCAGTAGGTACTCTCTTATCTTCTAACATAACTTACTTATGAGTCTCACTCCTTTAGTTACACGTTCCCATAATTTCCTATGTGTATATTACTCCCCGTTAACCCTAATTTTGTCTTACATTAAATACTCACTTTTTACTAAGTCCTACTGGTCCTCTTTATGTCCCAAAATTTTCTAACAATAATGCTCAAAGGTTACTACTCATTTTAATCGGAATAAAATATTATAAGAGGAATATGACTTTTCCAGGAGGGGTCGATCGATCGATCATCTATTGATCGATGCTCTTTGATCGATCGATCGATCAAGCAGTTATGGCGAAACTGCAAAAAACCCAGTTACGAAAATCATTCTCCAAACTCAACCAAATCATCATATTTATCTCCCAAACTCCCAACAATTGATACTACAAGTGTTATATACCCAAAAACATAATTTTCTACGTAAAACATATGGGTTTTCATCAATTATGACAATTAAAAGGGCAAAAACTATATAAACCTCAAGAACCCTAATCTTTTCTTTAACTTTAAATTCTTCCACTTATTTTTCTAGATTTTCTAATCCTACTCAATGAAAATTCGTGGTTTATTCTCTACATGTGAATTAGAATTCCAGAATATGATTATTACATCTACAACATGCGAATTCTAGTCTCCAATATATGCTTTCTTTCATGAAACTAGTTATAATCAACCCTAGACTAAAGTAATTGAAGCATTAACTAAAAATAAAGAAAGATAGATACTTTCTTGGAAATTTTGTTTCTAATTTTTGGAAGAAGGTGGTGTGGTTATGTTCCTCATCGCGCGATCTATAATTTTGTGGTGACGGCGGTGCAAACGGCGGAGTTTTTTGGCCTAGAACTCCTTGGAAAGCTTCTCCACTTCTTCTCTAATGGCCGTTCTTTGGTTTTGCTTATGTTAACCCTAAATGACAACCCCTAACATCTGATATATCCTTGGTAAATTCGTGGGTTTAATTACTTAAAAATATTAAATGTCCAAAACTCCCTCCCGGGATGCTAATTAGGCCTAAAAACTTCCCGAGACCCAAACTAAACCCCCAGGTACATTCTTTTGACTATCTCGACCCTTCCGGACACATTGCCGCACTCAAAACGACCATACGAGTGACTTATAATTTATTCACTTTTAATAATACTAATTTAATCCTGACACGACAACGACGCGTCCCGATTTAATTTTCTAAAATTATCAAATTATATACTCGTGATAATTTTAATAATTTCGATTATACACATTACTTTATTCGTTAAGTAATATTCAACCGAATCCCAATAATTACTAACTCTCATCGTGCTAGTAAATATTTAAAATAATTTTCAAATTAATATTAAATTAATATCTCAAATTAAATTTAATAAATCCCTAAATTTAAAAGTCATAAAAATACGGAGTATTACACAGGGATTTTTCGACACGAGTTTGCCTCGAAAGAGAAATTTTGCGCGTGCAGAGATCAAGGAAGAAATTCCTCTTTTCGCCTCTCGTTGATTTTTGCGGGCTCCCACATGCATAAATCCGTCTTCATCAACAGGGGTGAAAATATAGATAATGGAGCTGCCAGCCTATTTTTCTCAAAAAAAAAATATGTAGTTGTCCCGAATAAGCCGCATTAGAGACAAATTAATGCACGAAAATCCAAATATATCACGGGACCAGGGACTAAGTTACGGAATGGGGAGGTATTAGGCACCCATTCTGCCTTTTCATTCTCTCATGGGTTATGATAATATTCTTTTTTCTCTAAAATGCAATTTTCGTACGTAATGTGTACGAGTGGCACGAACATCTCATGCGCGTTCATCCTAAAATGTAGTAACCGGTCACGCAGCTCGGGATTTCTAGCTTAAGGATAACACACGAATTTGAAAATAGGAAAACTTAGGCTTGACAATGTGCCCTGGGACTGGGCACCCCCAAACGGCACCACGAGTGGAAAGAACACCTCATGCCCGTCAAACATAACACATAGCAACCGATTGCATAGTCGTGGGACACCCAGTTTGAGGATATGACACGAATTTGAAAACAAACACACTTAGGATTGAAAACATGTTACGAGGGCGTGGACAGCCCCAGGGGACCAAAAATAGCACAACGAGTGGCACTAAAACCTCGTGCGCATCCAATGTGATACGTAGAAATCGATCGTGCAGTCACGGGACTCCCGATTTGAGGATAGGACACGAATTTACAAGTAGGCACACCTAGGCTTCAACTTGTCCCGTAGAGGGGGCACCCTGAGCGGCCTCTAAACGGCAACGCAAGTGGCACGAACATATCATACGCATCCAACATAGTACGTAGCAACCGATCGTGCAGTCGCAGAACTCTCAATTTGAGCATAGGACACAAATTTAAAAACGGACACACTAAGGCTTGAAAACGTAACCCAGAGGTGTCGTCACCCCAGAAGCTCCCAAACATCACTGCATGTGGCACGAACACCTCGTGCGCATCTAACGTAACACGTAGCAACCGATCGCGTACTCACAGGACTCCCGACTTGAGGATAGGACCAAAACAACCCATATTTTTTTCCAGTTAAATATGGTCACGGCTCTAGTCTGTGACCATGTTTTCTTCTTTTACAGTTAAAGAGGGTCATGGATAAGGGCTATTACCATATGTGGAAAAGGGAAATACTGGTCACGGCCTAAGTCCGTGACCACCCGCATGACCATTTTCATGACAGTGTAGTATTGAGTCACGGCTTATGGCCATGACCACTTTCATAATTGTAATGGCTTCAGCTACGTCCATTATTTGTGACCAATTTGCAGGCCAAGTCACGCATGGGTCATGGATTTGGACCGTGGACACCTCGTCACGACCCTTATCCTCGACCATGCTTCGTCATGACATAGTCCGTGAGCATTTACTTGGGTCAGGGATTTGGTGCATTACACATGAATTTGTTCACGCCCCATATAGTCGAGGCTGAGGTCTACGACCACCAAGCCTGGTTATGGTCCAAGTCCACGACCATTCGCCCAATTTGGTGTAGTCCATCATACTCACGTCATAGAAAATAACGAGATGATTCATTCTTAGGAGTATAAATAAAAAATAGAAGATAATATAAAAGGTATCTGAAATGTGAGTAGCACACTGAATCATAATGCATCACAAGGAATGGAATACGTAAGTCTGACAGGGAGCTAAGGGTAAAATAAAGAGAAAGTCTACGTTATGTGCAATAAACCGGATCATAATCAAATATAAGGAAATGGATATGCATGTCTGATGGGATTGAGAAAAAAAAAGAATAAAATATATGAAAATATAATGTAATGTGAGTAACACACCGGATCATGATTCATTATGAGGAACTTAATATGCCTACCTAACGGGGTTTCTACAAAATATAAATTAGTCTATATGTATATACATACAATACGATTAAATGTGAGAATGAATCAAATGAAGAAATAAAGAAATAGGATTCGAATCTCGAGGAAGGCTCGAGAGCATACATAAATAAAAAAAATGCCATCAAAGTCCACGTAGTTCGATAACATGAAAGGGTGGGATTTAACCAATAAACCCAAAACTATAATTTCCTTTGGCGTGTTGAAAAATGTGTATAAGTGTGAAAGTGTCGAAAAGGGGAGTAAAATTCTAATTGGGGGTTTAAGGATTAAACCCTCTTTTTATCCCTTTTTAGATTTATAAAAATATATTTTTTGTATACAAGTAATAAAAAGAGATTATATAGAGTGAGAAAGTGAGAATAAAGCAAACATATGCCAAGAATAAAGAAAGCATGATAAATGACTGTAACCCCCCGAGGAAATCGAGGCCCCACTACGATTAAAACTAAACTAAATCCTCAACAATCCATATAGAGCATCTATATTCCACAAAAATAAACATGACAGGTCATCAAATTATATAACGTCAAATACAAAATTTACACGCTAATCTAAAATGTATCCTAACAACAAAGCTAGGTAAAATACACCTCTAAATAATTACAGTTTTAATTCCACTCAAATAACGCTAAGCTCCCCAAATATTTACACTGCCAATTTATACAAAAATAAAATTCTCAAAACGCCATGCTCTAAATATCTTTAAAAAAATCAATAACGTCCAAATCCACGCTTACTTGTCACTAAAAAAAGAACGGGTAAGTACACAATATGACAAGAATAGATGCTCAATACAATAATGATAAACAAATGCAACAATACGAAATAGTATACGAGTCCAATGTGACACTCGAGCATTGTACCTATTTATTTTCCAATAAAACATTAATAGTTCACCGTACCTCACCTCACCTAACCTAGGTGATAATACGCAAATATTGCGTATTTCATCTCTCGAACCAACGCATTTTAGTCCCCTCGGGTGCCTTAATCTTTATAATTAAGACCGTTAACCAGACAACCTTGGTTTATATTATTAACATGTTATATGAGGTATAATTGGGCTTCTGTAGGTATTTATGTACTAAGAATGGAGTTCGGATGCAATCCGCTCAAGTTCCATACGCATCTGTACGTTCAAGGGCAATTTAGTCATTTCACAGTTTTGGCACCTGGCCTGACATATCACGGAAGTTGTATCCCTCCTCGCTATTTTTGTGTGGCCGTGAATGGTGCACAAATCCAACTCATAAAGAAGAAGTTACGGCATTTTTGGCGTAAGGAATGACATTGAAACCAAAAGAAGGAGAAGAGAAGAAGAAACTGCAATGTAGTAGTTGCCTTGGTTCTGCCCTGCTCTATCGATCAATCGATCAAAAGGATCGATCGATCGATCCTTCAGAAATTTTACACGATTTCAATGATCCATCGATCGACCAAAGGGGTCGATCGATCGATCCCCTGTTTTCTGCAGATATTTTTCTTTCTTTTCTTTCTTCTTTTCTTTTATTCCAACTTAATATATAAGATAGTTTTGTTGTAATATCAGATATACTTAGTTTTAGAAGACATTTTAGGTTAGGGTTTGGGTTTTGAGATCTTGGCTTCAAATCTCTTTGGGTTGACAACCATATGGGGTATGTATGTTGATCTTTCCACTTCCATCTCCATTTATATACTAGTTCTTGTTTAATTCTTGCTTTGTAGAATAATTTTCGTGCTTTCTTAGTTATTTTAATTTCTCATTACTTGCTTTCCTAGTTTAATTAGTTGCAATATAGTTTAATCATCATGTGCCCTTAGATAATTAGGTTCGGGATGTCGTTCCGCCATTATCAGGCCTCGAGCTCCGAAAATTAGGTTTTGTGCAAAATTGCGTTTAATTGAACCCGGGTGAATTAAAGTCGGATTATTATGCGTTTAACTTTCTTTGTCATGCAACGTTAGTTTTTAAAGAGATAATCCGAATTTAATCCGCGTGCGACCAATTTTCGGTTTAATGTTTATTCTCGCAACTTTGGTTTAAATTCCTTATTGTGTGAAGTTTATGTTTAATTGATAATGCTCGATTAAATAGCTTTCGAGCCAAAATTCTGACTAATAGTTGTTTCGAGCCGTATGGTTGGATGATAACCCGATCCTCGCTTTACTTTTATTTTGACTTAACTTATTCTTTTCTTTTATTTCCTAGCACACATCACCTTTTTACACTTTTATTCCTCTATTAATAATCTGTTACGATCTATCAAACATTCTCTGTGGATTCGATCCCCGAATTACCGCTATACTCACCTGTTGAGTGTAGTCGTAACTTAGGTTTCTTTTGTATTGAGGTGGTGAAACTAAAATAACGATTAGCGTACTTACACGCGCTACCCTTCACGCGCTAGATCAAAATGGCACCGTTGTCGTGGATTGTTTTGATTTAGATTGTAATTGTCTTATTAGTTCGTAGTATTCTTTATTTTGTATTTGTATTCTTTATTTTAACCTTTTTTGCAGGACTGCTACATTTGAGCGCCTAGAAACGCTTGAATTTTCCCGTCGCACATTGCTTTGTGGAATTAGTCCTCTCGAGCCTTTGTTGGGGTAAGCATGTCTTATTCTAACTTTTCTGGGAATCCTAATTATAACTCTCAAAATTCTGATAAACCATTGACTTTTGGTCAATACTTACAATCCCAAAAAATTGCAACATCTAAAATGACATTGGGTGAGTATTACAAAAGTCAAAGTTTGGATTACATCAATTTTGGGCGTGATCATTTTGATTCTGGGTCGCCAGATCCTTATGATAGAAATTTTGAAACCAATTGTAATCATTTTCAAAATTCTTATGTTAATGAATTTGAATGTAGTCCCGAGAACAATTTCCAACCCTCTCAATTCCAAGAATCCGCTCCTCGCCCTATGACTTTCGATGAGGGATTGCACATGCTAGAAAATGAGAGGATTGAAAACCATTATCGGGAAGGAAATCGTTGTTGGGAACACGAGTTGGATTTTTTGTTTCAATTCGACGACGGCTTTTCTCCAGAGACTTACGAAGTCGAGGACTGTTTTGAACCAAATGAGGGCTTCGTTCCTACATTGGAACAAATCATCCTTGACTTTACCCATGGTGTAGTAAAGAATGAAAATGGCATAGTATCCATTTGCAATGAATTCGTTTCTTCTTTGCAAATCAAAGAAGAAAGTTTCATTGTAAACGATCCTATTTCTTCTGAAATTGAATTTTCAAGCGATGATCACTCATCGCCTGAGATTGAATTTCTTTCATCCCCGTCTTTATTCTATACTGTCACACAAATTCTAGTACCTAATGAATCAGTTCAAAACTTTTTAGTTCCAAACCTTTTCACTGACGAGGAGTACTCACTCGAGCCGCCCTCCATGACGGCATCTTTGCCCTCATGTGCGCCGTATCACATTCCAACTTTAAAATACTTGGGAGATGATTCAATTTTTCTAGACCCACACGTGTATTTTTTGCCCCTCCTATCCAAATCCCCCATCCTCCCGCCCAAAGTTTTAATTGTGGATGGTTCACCTTTTCCACCACCCACATGCCTTCCGTCGTTTGAACGAAATTCGTATTTTCCAGGAGGCATGCATGAAAGGGAGGGTCCACCGTTGATCCTCCAAAGTAAAATCGTTCTTATGGTGGACCCTCAATTATTTAGACTTCTAGTGTACAGTTAGTGTGAGGCCTAAATAGTAGGTTGTATATAGTTAACTTTTTATTGTTTCTTTCTTTTTATTTTTTCTTTCCTTTTTAATTTAGTCAAGTGTAATTAGTTAACCTTTTGTTATTTATTTTTTCTATGCTCGGTACTAACTTGTTTTTGTAGATTCATTGGACTTATTCTTATGGGGATCGCTCCAATTTTTGGTAATATCGCTATTTTCCTCTCTTTAACTTGGTTCTTAATTTATATTGAGGACAATGTCAAGTTTTAAGTTAGGGATGTGGGATATTCTATCCATTTCATTTGTTAGTCCATGTTTTTGCTCACATGTTAGTTACTTAGTAGGCTTTTCTTAGAAAAATTAAAAAATTAAAAAATATTTTCTTTCTGTTTTCTCCGTTTTGGGCTTTTTGCCTTTGTTTTCGATGATAAATTTTTATAATTGCCCGATCCAATAGACAACCCAATGATGCATGTTCTCGATTTTAGAAGTTATTAGACTTTAGTCTCACTTATTGATATTATGAATAACTTCATGAATTAAACTTTATCCCATGAGCTCATGCGTTTTTCTTGTTATATTGATTTGGTTTAAGATTTTTATAACTCGGTAAGCTTTTGTTGCATTGTATATACTTGCACGGAGTGAGATTAGAGACTTATCTTCGTTTGTGAGTGTATACGCTATTCTTTCCTCTTTGAAAACGTTACAGTCGTTGGTAATCTCTTTATTCTTTCATTGACCGTTCATTAATTGAGTTCATACTTGAAATGTGTTACTTGAGCATGATTTTCATATATTGTTTTGACTCGAGAATTGCGTAAACTTTTTGAAATGATCATAGGCCATCTTTGTATATCACCCATATGACCTTGACCTCGCCTTTTATATGTTCCCTAGTCAACCCCTTTCGAGCCTAAATACTAGCCTTTCTTTTCATTACCCAAAATCCACTAACCAACTCCAAATTGGAGTTTTATACCAAACATAGTACCTTACATGCCCTTGTTTGGATCTTTTACTTGGGATTGAATGATATTGTTGTATTGTGGTTGCAATTTGAGCATGAAAAGAGTGAGAACAGAAGAAAGTGTAGTGAAAAAGAGAATAAAAAGAGAAACTTGAAAGAAAAAGAAAACAAAATAAAAAAGTGAGAAAAAGAAGAAAAGTAAGAGAAATTTGTATATATTGTTTATATTATTTCAATAATCCTTGTTACTCTCTCGATTGTTATATCTAATGATCGTTTGGAAATCATTTGTCCAATTTTGAAATTGCCCACTTTTTCCCATTATCCTGAGTTTCATCTCCAAACACTTTGAATCCGTATATACATCCTTTTCATTTCGTACCCTAGCCTAGCCTACATTACTACCCTATTAAAGTTCTATGTAATCTTAAGTAGATGTAATTTAAAAGTTTAAATAGTTTTGATAATTTGTGAAAATTCATTTCGCCTCTTTTATATGTGCGGTATCCTTTCACTGAGATTACAGTTTTTATTTTCTATATAGCGTCCTTCATTTGTGACATGTGTGCGGCCTAGTTTCCATTTACATTTACTCTTTATCACGCATGTTCCATGTGTTACCTCCCTGTTTCGAGTGAATTCACTTGATGAGTGTAATGCCCGTGAGGATTGAATATATGCTTGCCTTAACGTTTATCCGATTTATATAAGTTTTTCACCAAATCATACTTTGCATCTGTTCACTCCCCTCCCACATGTTAAAGTTTCAATTCATTGAGGTGCATTCGATAATGTTAATAACTACGAACTTTTCACGTGAATTCGTTTGCTATGCGAATAACATGTTGAAATCTTGTTCGTATTGTTGACTTTATCGCATGTGATTGGGCATATTTTGAGGAAACTGTTTGATGTTTGTGGGTTCCATCCCTGAAAACCCTCATAAGACGACACTCGTCCACTAGGGTAACCTAAGGGTTTAACGGCTTATTGCATATGCTAAATGCAATCGAATCGCCTGCGAAAATGGCTTTATGCTTTTATACCATATTTTTGTACTTATCCTGCTTTTGGTTTACTTGTTCTTGTTGCATCTTATTTCATTTCTAGGGACTAGCAATGTGTAAGTGGGTGTGATAATACGCAAATATTTTCCATCTCTCGAACCTACGCATTTCAGCCCTCTCGGGTGCCTTAATCTTTATAATTAAGACCGTTAACCAGACAACCTTGGTTTATATTATTAACATGTTATATGAGGTATAATTGGGCTTCTGTAGGTATTTATGTACTAAGAATGGAGCTCGGATGCAATCCGCTCAAGTTCCATACGCATCTGCACGTTCAAGGGCAATTTAGTCATTTCACAGTTTTGGCACCTGGCCTGACATATCACGGAAGTTGTATCCCTCCTCGTTATTTTTTTGTGGCTATGAACGGTGCTCGAATCCGACTCATAACGAAGAATGTACGGCATTTTTGGCGGAAGGAATGACATTTAAACCAAAAGAAGGAGAAGGGAAGAAGAAACTGCAATGCAGTAGTTGCCTTGATTCTGCCCTGCTTAATCGATCAATCGATCAAAAGGATCGATCGATCGATCCTTCAGATATTTGCCATGATTTCAATGATCCATCGATCGACCAAAGGGGTCGATCGATCGATCCCCTGTTTTCTGCAGATATTTTTCTTTCTTTTTTTTCTTCTTTTCTTTTATTCCAACTTAATATAAGCTAATTTTGTTGTAATATCAGATATACTTAGTTTTAGAAGACATTTTAGGTTAGGGTTTGGGTTTTGAGATCTTGGCTTCAAATCTCTTTGGGTTGACAACCATATGGGGTATGTATGTTGATTTTTCCACTTCCATCTCCATTTATATACTAGTTCTTGTTTAATTCTTGCTTTGTAGAATAATTTCCATGCTTTCTTAGTTAGTTTAATTTCTTTAGTACTTATTTTCCTAGTTTAATTAGTTGCAATCTAGTTTAATCATCATGTGCCCTTTGATAATTAGGTTCGGGATGTCGTTCCGCCATTAACGGGCCCCGAGCTCAGAAAATTAGGTTTTGTGCAAAATTATGTTTAATTGAACCCGCGTGAATTAAAGTCGGATTATTATGCATTTAACTTTCTTTGTCATGCAACGTTAGTATTTAAAGCGATAATCCGAATTTAATTCGCATGCGACCAATGGTTAAATGTTTATTCTCGCAACTTTGGTTTAAATTCCTTATTGTGTGAAGTTTATGTTTAATTGATAATGCTCAATTAAATAGCTTTCGATCAAAAATTCTGACTAATAGTTATTTCGAGCCGTATGGTTGGATGATATCCCGATCCTCGCTTTACTTTTATTTAGACTCAACTTATTCTTTTCTTTTATTTCCTAGCACACATCACCTTTTTACACTTTTATTCCTGGATTAATAATTTGTTATGATCTATCAGACATTATATGTGGATTCGATGCCCAACTTACCGCTATACTCACCCGTTGAGTGTAGTCGTAACTTAGGTTTCTTTTGTATTGAGGCAGTGAAACTAAAATAATGATTAGCGTACTTACACGCGCTACCCTTCATACGCTTCACTAGGCTTCTTAAACCTCGTTCCGGCTATTGGACTTTTGGCGGGTGACCATTCTCAGTGCCACATTAAAATGTTATGGCAGCATTCCAAAATAAACAAATACACAATATCTTAATTGAATAACGCATAAGATTCAAATGAATACTATGACATTTCAAGAACAGTACAATAATTGTGAAACAAGAAAATACTGTCGAGGGAATTAGAGGAGCATATTATGCAAACCTCGTACCTTAAAATCATCACTTGAAAACTCATAAAATTCTTCCTCAAAATTCTGAGTACACTATTTCGTTCCTGTCACGAAAATAATAAAGACGTGTTCTTGAACGATCTTGAGAAAAGACGATTTTGCTCTTCAAAAATTGGGTTGAAAGTTATGTTTAATGGGGTTTAGGTTTTGTAGATGAGAGAGAATGAAACTATGGGAGGCTACTGATTTTTTAGAAGGGTAAAATGTGTTTACCAAAAGGAATTTGATTTTAATCAAACACAAACAATAAAAAAATATTATGAACGATCAGACCGTGGAATTTGGCTGAAATTTTAATATGTTATAGCTGAAGGCTAGACGAAGTTGCACAAAAAATTCATCCCGATCGGACGGTCAAATATATATATATATATATATTTCTTAGGTCGGACCCTCCCCTGATTATTATTCAAAAAGTTATTAGTTCCAAATTTTAATTCCGAATTAAATTGCACTTAAAATCTTATTTTTGTATATAAATACCAATATTTTTACTTAACAAATTAAATAGATTCCAAACAAAAAAAAATCAAAATTTTTAATTTAACAAAGATTTTTACGGCTCAAAAATCACGGGGTGTTACACACTCCTCCACTAATATAGGAATTTCATCCTCAAAATTCGATCAAGCGTAAATGTCAAATGTAAAGTCGCGTAAATAATATAAGGCTTACATAGCCTACCTATATAATATCACCATTCGGTGTCCATACACCCAATTCCATACGCACTTACCCCGTGAACAAAATAAAACATATATCTCAACTATATATAAATATAACTATGGCAATAACGATGTACTAATCTCTCCTACGTATCACCACTCTCTTCTCTCTCCGAAACTCATTGAAAAATGAACTTCTCAAATCAAATCACATCACAAAATTGATACTTACGATACCTAACATTTGTACTGACGATCTCCAAAATAAATCTCGTCTCCAAAAATCAACTCTAAAGATACTCACATCAAGATTACTACTTCTAACCTCAATGCCTACAACAGACTTAAAACAAAATGTCATATCTCTTATAAATACGACTACCACGTATGTTAGACCCAAACCCAAAGACCTGAGGGTTGTCGTATACCTAAGCTCTTATACCATTTGTAACACCCCGAGGAAATCGAGGCGCTACTACTATTAAAACTAAACTAAATCATCAACAATTCATATACATCATCTATATTCCACAAAAAAAACATGACATGTGATCAAAATATATAACGTCCAATCCAAAATTTACACACCAATCTAAGATGTCTCCTAACAACAAGGCTTGGTAAAATACACCTCCAAACAATTATAGTTTTAATTCCACTCAAAATAATGCTAAGCTCACCAAATATTTACACTACCAATCTATACAATTATTAAATTCTCAAAACATCGTGCTCTTAATATCCTTTAAAAAATCAATAATGTCCATATCCACGCTTACCTGCCACTAAAAAATCAATAACGTCCAAATCCACGCTTACCTACCACTAAGAAAAATCAATAACGTCCAAATCCATGCTTCTTAAAGCCTCATTCCGGCTATTAGACTTTTGGCGAGTGACCATTCTTAGTGCCACATTAAAATTTCATGGCAACATGCCCAAATAAATAAGTACAAAATATTTCAATCGAATAACACAAAGGATTTTAATGAATACCATGACATTTCAAGAATAGTACGAATAACTGAGAAACAAGAAAATACTCTCGAGAGAATTAGAGGAGAATATTGTGGAAATATCGTATCTTAAAATCATCACTTCTTCCTCAAAATTCTGATTACACTGTTGTGTTCCTCTTACGAAAACAATAAAGGCACGTTCTTGAACAATCTTGAGAAAACCCAATTTCATTCTTCAAAACTTGGGTTGAAAGTTGTGTTTAATGGGGTTTAGGTTTTTCTAGATGAGAGAGAAGGAAATTATGCGAGGGTACTAATTTTTTAGAAGGCTGAAATTTGTTTTGAAAGTCCTAAACCCACCACTTTATGTTTATATACCAAAAAGAATTTGAATCCTAATCAAACACAAACACTAAAAAAACATTACGGACGATCGGACCGTTGGAATTGGTTGAAATTTTAATATGTTGTAGTTGAAGACGAAACGAAGCTATAAAAAAATTAGCTCGATCGGACGGTCAAATATATTTATTTATTTTTTCTTAGGTCAGATCCTCCCCCGATTTTTATACAAAAAGTTATAATTTCCAAATCTTAATTCCGATTTAAATTATACTTAAACCTTATTTTTATATCTAAATACCACCCTTTTTACATAAAAAAAAAAAATTAGATAGATTCCAAAAAATATTTTTTTTAAAATTTTAATTTAAAAAGATTTTTATGGCTAAAAAATCAAGGGGTGTTACAATAACACTAATTAAATCAACTTTCAAGAAGATAAAAGTAAACCATCTATGGAACTTTGTTACTAAGTTTTGAGGTCAATTAGGTTGGTTTTTATGGTGGTGGAGTACTGATGAAGTGGTGATAAATTGGATGGAAAAAAGTGAGATGAAAGTGATCTAAGGAAGGTAGAGAGAATGTTTGAAAATTGATGATTTTAGAAAGATGACGCACTGATATTGAGGCAGAGGATTTTCATATCTCGAAAATTGAGTCCTTGGAAATGAGGTCATGGCCTCCTTAAGTAGTCAAAATTTAGGGTTAGGAGCCGACCAGCATAGGCCCAGTATTGTCTATCGACATACCCCCTGGATTTATGTCGAAGTAAAGTAGCCCTCTCCCAATATGCAGAGGGTCAGGGGTGCTTATAGGCAGTCCAAAAGGGACGTTTTGGGAAAAACGATCATAAAATGCAAATCGTAAGTTTGAATCGTGCAAGGCCTGGACCGTTGAAAATGGTATTCAGAGTCCTATGAAATTCGATCAAGCCACTCCCGGGTTCAAATATGACCAAACTAAGACAGAGCTCGAAAGAACCTGGTGGCCTCTAGAATAGGGTTTTGGAGTAAGAAATCAACTACGCGTCAATCGTAACGCCGATTCCCCCGCGATATGGGTTGTCGGTAAGGGTATTCAGATCCCTACGAAAGTATATTGAGTCACTCTTGAAAGTCAAAGATGATCAAAGTCAAATGGAGCTTAAAAGAGCCCGGTGGCCTCTAGGTTGAGTTATGGGGTATGACCTAATGTTCAAGGGTGAAAGGGATAAGGAGATTTTTGAATGTCTACAGGGTCGATTAAAGTTAGGCAAACTTTCCCCTAGTCAACTCAAATCGTTATTCATCCCACGTGTGTGAAAGTCGTAGGACGTACATTTTTTTTATCACTCTTGAATCTCCCGCAAGCGATTTACTATTTGACTATTTTCTCCTATGTGGTTTCATTTTATTCATAGTATTTCTTTTAGACGATTTTATGAATTAATGAACCTAAGACCTAAAGTCAATTGAAATGAGCTGGGATTGCTTCACCCACTCAATCACTTAATGACACTTGCTTGTCACCCATGCCATCACTTAATTAAAATTAACCAACAAGCATGCCAAGTAAGAGCAAAAAAAATTCAAAGGTGACATCTAATATTTCGTGCTTTTCTCCCTCAGAGATTAATTAAAAACTGACTACCCCATCACTTAATCAAATATTAAATTTTGGTTATGTGCTAGTTATGACTTGCTTATCTATGTCAATTAAAAACCCATTAGTAGTCACTTTTGTGTTTTGTCCGTTTGTTTTTCAAAAAGAGTCCAACCTTCCCATTTTTCAAAAAATATTTTTCATTTGTTTTCCAAACACCCCATATATATATATATATATATATATATATATACACCATTACTTTTCTTATATAAAAAAAACCCCAAATATTTTCCTTATTTTTCAAAAAAAATCAAAAACCCCAAACGATTTTTCCTTCTTTCAAAATTAAAAAATTAAAAAAATATCTCTGCCATCATGGCCGAAGAACATCCTTTAAGGGACTACTTTGGTCATTTCCAATCTCTTTGAAGCATGTTTGAAGTTGAGACTGAATTTAACCTTCATTCTCTACTTAGTGGATTTAACTCTCTCACACAAATTGTTGATACTCTTGTGTGCTCAATTCCACAATCTGACATTCCACACTACTACAAAAATGATTATTAGGGACACTTTTTTTTTGTCCCAAAAGCCCTACTATTGTCCCAAATAGTATTTGGGGCAGCATAAGTTGTTCTATTAGGTTATCATCATAAAAAGTAAAAAGGACAACAACTTTTCTTTTCAAAGTTTTTATGACAGCTCATGGCCGTCATATTAGGGTTGTCTTTTTAAAATAGATTAATATCATTTGTTTATAAGGATAGACGTTTGTTGTCCTTTAAAGGTCATTATTAGGGACATAAGTATTTGTCCTAAATAGATTTTGACGTATTAAAATTATGGTGTCAAAATTATTTGTTATTACTTTTAAGGACAGCGAATGTTGTCCCAAAAGGTACATATTAAAAAAAGAATAATTCTAGGTGAACCGCATTTGGAGACGGCCCTGAAACCGCATGTGTACGTGGCATGTCGAGATTGGTTAATTCCTTAAGGATTTGGGTCCGCGCCAGAGGAATAAACCAATCTCGACATGCCATGTAGCCATGCAATTTCAAGTCAGTCTCGAAATGCGATTCATATAGAATCACTCAAAAAAATTATAATACACTCAATTTAAATTCAATAGTAAAAATTATATTCAATTCAAAAAAAAAATCTCTAATATAATAACAATGAATATAACCTTAAATTAATAAAAAACCAAATAATGAATAAATAAATAAATATATATATACTCACAACTCTTTGCAAAAACAAACACCCCCACATTCTTTGAAACCGTTATTTTCAATTCCAAATGAGTTACATTCATGATTTAATCACATTCCATAGCAAAAAAAATATACAATTTTCAACTCTTTGCACACCAGATAACATTAAGGATGTCATTACTCAAGAGGCTAATGCATTAGAAATGTGGAGTGGTGATTCAAAACACAAAACAAAAGGAAAGAAAAAAAATATTGTATGAATGGAGGTGACAATGATAGAGAAAGGTGAGATAAGAAGCGTATATTAACATCGACGGGCTTTGAGTTTTTCATCTTCTCACCAAACTTGTCCTTTCCAGTGCAACCAATGTAAGTGATGGCACTAGGAATTTGAAGGATCCATTATAAATATAAAAAGGAAAAGTCACTCCTCTGTAATAACAAGATAAACTTTCTTAGACCGACAAGGGCCACAATAGAACAACTTTTAATTTACCTGAGCAACTTTTATTGAATTTTGAGTAGTGCCTGCCATAATATTACAAGAACTTATCACTCAACAACAGTTCATGGGAAATCTAAGAACCATTTTCAAGAGTAGGATATTTGTATATTTTTTCTTAAGAAAAGGGATAAAACACCCTAGATTTTATTAGAATAGGAGAAAAAGCCTCTCCTAGGTGGCATAAATGTTTTGAAGAAAGATAAAGAAAGGAGATCTTTGAAGGACCCAATGCAAAGAAATATAAGAGCAAAAAAAAATAATGATAACACAATCCATATATCTAGAAATTTTGTCTAATTAAAGGCAGGCCAATCTTATCGATTTTGAGACATTCCTTTGTGATTCTTGGCAGCTGGTTGAAGGAAGTGTAAGAAGAAGAACTTGAAGATGAGGCTTCTATATTTGCAAGACTATCAGCAACATTGTTACCCTGTCTATATACATGCTTAATCTGGAACTGATGTGTTGAAATTATCATAGAGGAATAATCAATGGACTTTTTCATCTTCCAAGGAGGTTTCCAAGTCTTCTGAACCATATGGAAAAGAGATTTAGAATCAGTTTCAATGATGAGCTCTTTGATGTTCAGCTTTAGACATAGATCAAGGCCTTCTATTAACCCTTCAACTTCAGCACACATGCTAGTTTGATATCCCAAGAAAAAAGAAAAATCATATATAAATTCACCTTTGTAATTTCTGAGGATACCTCCATAACCATTTTCACCAGGATTTCCTGTTAAAGAACCATCAATATTTAATTTAAATACATTTCGAGGAGGCTTTACCCAAGATATAGCTAAGAAAAAAGATGGTTTCCTGTGAATTTTCAAACAGAAAAGAGACATAATATGGAGGTCATCTTGAGAGACATTGCTAGAGAACTGCGTATCTGCTACCAAAGAAATCATAAGAGAAATAACATTAGATATAATTTTCTGATCCTTCATCTCAATTCCATCAAAGTAGCATCTGTTTCTGGCCAGCCAAATCTCCCAGACAATGATGATAGGAAGGTTGTGAATGAGGAATTGGATATGGGAGTTGAACTTTTTAATCCACCATGAAATGAGCATCGATTGACAAGAGTGGAAATTTAACTTCAGACCAAATAATTTTCCAAAAAAGTTCCACACTTGAGAGGCAACAGGACCCTTTAGAAAGGTGTGGATGATATTTTCTTCATGGACATTACAGCATCTGCATCTAAAGGCTAACTTAACATTAAGTTTTTTAATCTCAGAGTCGAGGGGAATGGCTTGGTGCAGCAACTTCCAAGTAAAAATGGAGATTTTTAAAGGACAAGAGGATGACCAGATAAATTTCCAAACCATAGATGAGGGATTTTGAGGTATGCAGAACAAATCAGCAGGCTTGAAAGAAAAAATACCATCAGAATTTATTGACCAGATGTAATTGTCTCCATCTTTCATGGTGATCTCCTCAAAGATATTGTATACAGATCTAATTCTCTTAATGGCATGAGATCCATTAGCATAAGATAGAAAAGAAGATTTGTATTTGTGATTCATAAAAGAACCCCAAAGACTTTTAGAAGAAAAAAGAGACCAACATAGCTTTAAACTGGCAGCTTGAATGATGGTAGTGATGTTTCTGATGTTGAGACCTCCTTGATCAAAAGGTTGACATATTTCCTTCCAAGAAGTACAATGATATTTTTCTTTATCCTCTTGAGAAACACCCCAGAAAAAATTAGGAAAAATAGCTTCAATTCTTTTGATAATGGTTTTTGGAGGATGTAGAGCAGCCACTGTGTGAATTGGAATAGAAGTAGAACATGATTAATCAGAATAAGTCTTCCTTCTGGAGATAGGTATTTTAGCTTCCATCTTACCACCTTCGGTCTGATTTTATCAAGCAAGTTAGTAAAGTAGCGTAATATCATTCTACCTTTGTAAAGAGGACAGTCAAGATAATTGAAAGGCAGAGGCTTGAACTGCAAGCCTAGATTAGATGAAATAGCATTCCTTCTGACCATGGAAGTATGTTTCCCAGTAGTGAACGCACTTTTGAGCATATTAATCTTCTGACCTGATACATCTTCATACTCATGCAGAAATTTCATTAATTTTTGAGTGCTTCTCTTGCAACCATTTGTAAAAATGATAATATCATCTGCATATGATAAGTGCGAAATAAGAGAACCTATCGGTTGTTTATATGGATAGATCACATTATCAGATACAAGTTTGTTAAGACCTCTAGATAGAACTTCAGCGGCAATAATGAAGAGAGTAGGGGATAGTCGAATATTTGTATAATGGCTAATTTACCTCCGGCAATGTTCTCAAAATGGCATTTTTATGCCAACTCCTCGTACTTATAATACGAACCCGAGACCAAACACCATTTTAATATAGCAGCTGTTAATTTGAGACACATGGATGTGACACCCCGCCTAATTAAATACCGGGCGATCACTCCTTTATTAAATTAAAATCAAGGTGAACAGTTGGTTCATTCTTAGCATCACTGTCGTAAAAATAAACTTTTCCAAATTAACACCCTAATTAATTAAGCTAAGTGTCAAAACCATTTTTAACCTTTCTAACCAAAATGTATTTTTAAAGAAAAACTTATTTATTTAATTAGTAACAACATTTTCAATAAGTAAGAATCATACAACAATTATCCTGGAACATAATCCAATTAATTTAAACCTTCAACATTCAAAGTCCCAACATTTAAAACTTAAAGTAAAACATCCATACTGAAATAAATCCCATCGTAACAGTACTAGAAATAACTGAAATACAAATGTCCCAAATAAAACAGATAAATAGTGGAAAGGGCGACACATGCCCAATAAATGAGTATGATAGATGTGGAATCAAGTGAACGAAGTCGTCTATGCAAGTGGCCTGTAACTCCCACCTAAGTTGCAGTACGTTCCTTTCTAGGGATCCTAAGCAAGACGCCCCTGTGACTGGGCACCTGTAATACATACATATATATATACAAGAGAGAGAAAGAGAAAAAGAAATGGGTCAGAGCCCGATAGTGTGTTTGATTTAAAATACGTTTAGCAAGTATTTAAATTTATACAGGCCAATGCAACAACATATTAGTGCGACACTCTATTGAGAAATTCTCACATCTCTTCTAATGTGCACACCTATCGCACTATCATTCCCAACAGTTTGTCTTATCATTTATCGCACTAATCTTCCCAATGATTTAACTTATCTTAGATTACTCGTAAGATTCAAAATTTAACGATTCAATTGTTTGAAAAGACTATTTCAATTAGTAATCAAAGTTCTCATTTTAACTTTATTAATCAATAAAGTTTTCCAGTGATATATTATACTTTCTCAAAATAGGTATTTATAATTGGAGTCATCAACCATGTCCTACATATCACATCACAGTAGGCAGTTCCAGATTTCAGAATTTCATATATATATTAACTACTCGTAGAATATATATATATATATATATATATCATAATAGCACCCCAAATAAAACTATGGTGCGGGCATACTCTACTATCCAATCCCTGTATCACTCGTACTAAGGGTTAACAAATTCGAAATCACTCTCGAATTGTATTAACACATACTCAAACAATATTGAGGCGAAGTATAGATTCCAAGTCTCTTAGGACCGTCTGAACTATCACTGCGATAGCCTGTACCAAGGATACCTATACACAAACAATATGAGGCGAAGCATAGATTCCAAGTCTCTAAGAGGAAAGCACATACCCGCATCTCTTAGGACCGTATGAACTATCATTCCGATAGCATGTACCAAGGATATCTATCTTCTAGGGTACAAGTAAATATCCCCCATAAAGGTCCCATCGAGATAAGACTGTCCCAGCGCGAAAACCTCAGGGATAGCAAGTAGCGTGGGCATGATTTTCACACATAGATAGTATATGCATACACAATCATATAACTATACTAATATTACCATATCAATAATGGGTAAATTCTCAATTCCCATAATTACGTCATTCGCATTTATCTCACCTTATATAGTTATCAAGTATAACCATTCACATCTTACTTTAATTTGAGGAACTTTTCCACTTACTACATAACGCTTCATGGATTCTATCCTCCCAATTATAAAATTCAGTAGGTATACACATTTGTCCCAAAGTAACTCTCTTACGTGACTCTCTCTTTAAATGATAAATTTACCGACCCTTATGTAATTATCCCAAAATACAATCTTTGCCCGACATCAAGGGTCCCAAAATCTATTCACATGTCCTACTTCTCTCCCCTATCTCCCAAAACATTTTATTAAGGATGCCCAAGAATTATCTCACAATAAAGTGAATTTAACTCATTTAAAAAGGAAATAGGAGCCTGCTAGGAGGGGTTGATCGATCGAGGTCTGGGGCTCGATCGATCGAACCTTCGATCGATCGAAGCTCTGGGCTCGATCGATCGATCAAGCAGGTCTGCGAAAACTGAAATTCTGCAGTTACGGGTTTCATCTCCAAACTTCAACAATTTCCATATTTTCTAATCCCAATCATCCCAGAATTTATACTACTAACATCCTAACATGATATCATACATTTTCTATATAAAGCATGTCAATTTACGTCACTAAACATGGATTAATCATGCCATAATTCATTTAAATATACAAGAACCCTAGAAATCTCTAAATCATGGTTCCAATCTGTTTTTCCAGAAATTCCTTCTTATACTACATTAAAATTTCGTGGATTATTCTTCTACATCACCAACAATTTCCAGAATAAGGTTTAAGTCATCACTACATGCAAATTCCTATCACAATTTAGGTTTTCTTCAATGAAATTCATCCCTAATCATCCCTAAACTAATATGAAAATTGCACCAACAAAATAAGAAAGATAAACACTTGCCTGGGATTTTTTTGGTGTTCAGATTTGCAGATGTTTTTGGTGTGGTTGCGTTGCCCGTTGCGCGATCTACGCGTTGGTGGTGGTGGCGGTGCAAACGGATGGATTTCGGGCCTTGAATTTGCCTTGAGAGCTCTCACCTTCCTCTCCTATGGTCGTCACTTGTGTTTAGAGTTTCTAACCCTAGATGACAATCCAGATATCTGATATAACCCTTTGAATTTTCGTGGGTTTAATTACCCATAAATGTGAAATGTCCAAAATGCCCTCCCGGGGTACCACTTAGGCCTAAAAACGCCCCGAGACCCAAACTAAACCCCCGGGTACACTTTTCTGACTATCTCGACCCTTCCGAACGCGTTGGTGCACTCAAAACGACCATATGAACGACTTATAAAATATTCACTTTTATTTATCAATATTTTGTCCCAACGTGACACGGGCGCGTCCCGACTCAAATTTCCAAAATTGTCATTTTATTCTCTCGTGACATTCAATATAACCAATATTATATATTACTTTGCTCATTAGTAATATTCAACAAATTTCCTATAATTACTAACTCTCGTCACGTTAATAATTAAAACATAATTAATTTCCGGATTTTTTATTAAATAATTAACTCACATTAAATTTAATAAATCCCCAAATTAATATAGCATAAAAATACGGGGTATTACATACTTCCCCCCTAATAATGGAATTTCATCCCGAAATTCGGAAAACAAGGCATACCTGGTAAGAACAAATCTGGATATCTCTCGCGCATATCGTCCTCGCGCTCCCAAGTGGATTCCTCCACATTGTGGTGCTCTCACTGGACCCGTACAAGTGGAACTATCTTTGACCTCAATCTCCTCTCACTGTAGTCTAGGATAGCCACCGGTCTCTCCTCGTAAGAGCTGTCAGGCTGTAAGTCTATCTCATCTATCGCAATGTGAGTATGGGCCATATCATCCCGAAGATATCGTGTCAACGACGAGATGTGGTATACATCGTGAATGAGATGCAAATGTTCTGGCAGTCCCAATCTGTATGCTACCAGCCCAATCCTCTCGATGATGAGAAATGGTCCCACGTACCTCGGGGCCAATTTCCCTTTCTTCCCGAACCTCATCACTCCTTTCATAGGAGATACACGCAGTAACACTTGGTCTCCCACATTAAACTCCAATAAGAACCGTTTCGCATCAGCGTAGCTCTTCTGTCTATCCTGGGCTACTCGAATGCGACTTCTGATCATCTCAATCCTTGCGGAGGTCTCCTGAATCACCTCTGGTCCTAGCAACTTGTTATCCCCCACTTCGAGCCAACAAGCTGGGGAACGACAAGGCCTGCCGTACAAAGCCTCAAATGGAGCCATTCCAATCGTGAACTGATAAGAGTTATTATAGGCAAACTCTACCAGTGGAAGATGTGGCTCCCAACCTCCTCCAAAATCAAGAACACACATGCGTAGCATATCCTCTAACATCTGATTAGTACGCTCTGTCTGTCCATCTGTCTGTGGGTGATAAGCTGAACTCAACCTCAACTCAGTACCCATAGCCTCCTGAAAGCTTTCCCAGAAACGTGACACGAAAATCTTGTCTCCATCTGACACAATATTCAGGGGCACCCCATGTAATCTGACAACCTCAGCAATGAACAACTGAGCATACTGACCCGTGGTATAGTCTATCCGCACCGGCAGAAAATGAGCCACCTTGGTCAAATGGTCTACAATCACCCAGATAGAATCGTGGCCCCGCTGTGATGTAGGCAACCCTATAATAAAATCCATGGAAATACTCTCCCAATTCCACGCGGGTACTTCCAATGGCTGAAGCAATCTTGACGGTTTCTGATGGTCCACCTTCACCAGTTGGCAAGTAGAACACTTGGACACGTACTCAGCAATGTCCTTCTTCATCCCACTCCACCAGTATTGCCTCCTCATATCCTGGTACATCTTATCTCCTCCAGGATGTACTGCAAATCGGGACCCGTGAGACTGGGTCATCACTGCATGACGTAATTCTGCTCCTTCTGGAATCACCAATATCCCATTAAACCTCAAACCCCCATCAGAACTAACAGAATAGGACTCAGCACCCTCAGCTAAAAGTCGTACAATCTGCTCCTGGAAAAACGAGTCTGTGGTCTAGGCCTGTATTACCCTCATAACAATCTCGAGTGTGACTGTCATAATAGATATGAAGGAACAGGCTACTGCATCCTGGTGTCCTAACTCCTTCCACTTCGCTTTCCAGACATCCGCTACCTCGTCTATCGGTCTACGGCTCAACGCATCAGAAACTACATTGGCCTTCCCCGGATGATATTGTATGTCAAACTGATAGTCTTTCACAAACTGTAACCATCTGCGTTGTCGCATATTCAGCTCTCGCTGAGTGAATAGGTACTGCAGTGACTTGTGGTATGTGAACAAACGGAACTTCTCCCCCAATAAGTAGTGCCTCCATATCCTCAATGCAAAAACGACCGCTGCTAACTCCAGGTCGTGGGTGGGGTAATTCTTCTCAAGCGGCTTAAGCTTGCGGGAGGCAAAAGCTATAGCCTTCTCCATCTGCTGAAGTACTCCCCCAAGTCCCCGTAAAGAGGCATCGGTGTAAATCAGGTACTCCGCACCCGGCTTTGGTAAAGCAAGGACTGGCGCTGAAGTAAGCTTATCTTTCAGCTCGTCAAAAGCCAACTGACAAGCATCATCCCAAACATATGGTACCCCCTTGCGATTCAGATTCGTCAATGGACCCGCTATTTTGGAGAATCCCCGAATGAATCTCCTGTAGTATCCGGCTAACTCCAAGAAATTACGCACTTCCGTCGGTGTCGGGGTTGTCCCCATTCCCTCACCGCTGACACTTTACTCGGGTCAACTGCTATCCCCTGCTCCGAAACAACATGGCCCAAGAACTGTACTTCTCGCAACCAGAATCCACACTTCTCGTACTTAGCATATAACTGATGCTCTCGTATAGTCTGAAGAACCTGCCTCAAATGCTCGGCGTGCTCCTCCTAGGAGTGTGAATATATTAAAATGTCATCTATAAAGACGATGACAAACTGATCCAAGAACTCTCTGAATACTCGGTTCATTAAGTCCATGAATACGGCTGGAGCATTTATGAGACCAAATGACATCACTCTGAACTCGTAAGACCCATATCTCATCAAGAAGGCAGTCTTTGAAACATCCTGCTCTCTAATACGTAGCTGATGGTACCCCGACCTCAGATCTATCTTCGAAAAGAAAGCTGCTCCCCTCAGTTGGTCGAACAGATCATCGATTCGAGGAAACGGATACTTATTCCGTATCGTGACCTTGTTCAACTCCCGGTAGTCCACACACAATCTCAGTGAACCATCTCTCTTCTTCACAAACAGAACTGGAGCGCCCCAAGGTGAGGTACTCCTGCGAATGAAGCCCTGACCTAACAGCTACTCTATCTGATCTCGTAACTCTCGCATCTTCACCGAAGCCATACGGTATGGAGCGCGTGCTATAGGTCTGGTATCTGGCAATAAATCTATAACAAATTCTATCTCTCGACTGGAGGGTAGGCCTGGTATCTCCTAAAACACATCAGAATACACCCTGACAACTGGGATCGAATCTAAGGGAATCACAACCTACTTAGAGGTATCCTCCTCTATGTAATACAAATGAGCGGTCGAACCTCCCTTCGGGCGAGGCATCGCCACTACAAACATCTCTTGCCCCGGAATGGCAAAAATAATGCTCCCACCGAAGAAATCAATCATGGCTCTATAAGCTGCGAGCCAATCCATACCAATAATCACATCATGCTCGTGCATGTCTAAAACTAACATGTATGCAGGTAATACCAAGCTACCAATCTCTACCCCCACTCCCCGGCATATAAAGAAAATAAGGGACCCACTCCCCAGTGGTGAGTCTACACACGTCACTGTGCTCTCTACTGTGGCTAACAATCCTAAGGCCTTCGCAAAATGTGTAGCTATAAAACAATGAGTCGCCCCAGTATCAAACAAAACCCGACCCATAGTACCATGGATAGGAAACCTACCCTCAATCGCGGGTGGTGCCTGTGGAGCTGCTGCCTGGTGGACGTTATAGACACGTCCGTACTATAACTGCCCCTGCTGCACTGGAGCTGCTGGAATGGCTGGTAGGGCTGGCACCTGGGCTGGAGCTGGGAGGGCAGCCAGAAAAAGTGGTCTATGTGGCTCATTACGGGCACCCTGCTGCTGTGGGGCCCTATCTCCCTCAGGACAATCCTGGCGCATATGGCCGTGTCTACCACACCCAAAACATCGGCCCTTGAAGTTGCCTCCCCTCTGACCCTGCTGACCACGGCCCTGCTGGCCGTTACCTCCCCGCCACTGGCCCTGTTGGCCCTGATTAGCACGCTGCTGGCCCTACTGTTGGCCCTGCTGTCGGTGTTGGCCCTGCTGATTAGGCTGGCCCTGATGGCCCTGCCTATAGCCCCCATATCCCTGCCTAGAATCACCTGAACGGAATCGCTTAGCAGGGTCCCCCTGATGGGAAATCTGCTCGTGCTGACGAGTCTGTCCATGAGATGGTGCCCCACTGGCTCTATTACCCCCGGCCCTGCCCTGCTGGCTGAGCTCTCTTGCTCTCTTGCTTCCCTGAAGATGGAAGCGGTGATCCTGGCAATGTAGTAACGCAGCATTGAGTACATCAATAAAAGTACTCAGAGATAGATTCCCTATAAGATGCTGACGGATCCTCCAAGCTAACTCGTCTACAAACAACATAATCTTCTTGCACTCAGTGGGTACCTCATCTGGCACGATGGTGAGAAGTCTCTTGAACTCCTCCTCATACTCATCTATGGTAGAGTTCTCCTGCTTCAAATTCAGTAATTTCCACCTCATCTCAATCTGCACGGCGGGTGGAAAGTACTTGCGGTCAAACCGCTCCCAGACAACTGAATAGGGATCGTGTCCCTCTCCTCCAATGTGGTAGTGGACTCCCACCACTGCAAAGCGGCCCCCACCAGCTTAAAGGAAGCCAATAACTGCCTTTTCACATCGGTGCACTCATACATGCGAAGATGTCGCTGGATGTCTTTATTCCATTGGCTGACTGTGACGATATCTGAGCTACCAGAGAACTCAGGGGGATGCGCCTTCTGAAAAGCATCCCTTACCCTCTCCCATGCAGATGGAAGTTGTGCTGGTACTGGCGCCACTGCCTGAACCTGGGGTGGGGCCTACTGAACCACCGCTAGTGCGGAATTCACCGCCTGAGCAACAATGGCGGCTACTTCATTAGCATTCATAGTGCCTTGTGCCGGAGCTGCTGGTTCTCGGCCTGGGCACGCCTATCCTTCGGTGCACGTCTCGGAGGCATATGAAACGTGAAGAAGTTTATTAGTCTACAGTCATTATCAAATCTCAAATAGCTGAAGACATAAACTTGAAAGCAAGAATACAACCATCCTATAATAGGGCTATATAGCAATAACGTTAAGCTGAAAGCGAAATAAGCCGTACAGATCCTATGGACACTAGAACCTGATGCTCTGATACCACCTGTGACACCCCGCCTAATTAAATATCGGGCGATCACTCCTTTATTAAATTAAAATCAAGGTGAACAGTTGGTTCATTCTTAGCATCACTGTCGTAAAAATAAACTTTTCCAAATTAACACCCTAATTAATTAAGCTAAGTGTCAAAACCATTTTTAACCTTTCTAACCAAAATGTATTTTTAAAGAAAAACTTATTTATTTAATTAGTAACAACATTTTCAATAAGTAAGAATCATACAACAATTATCCTGGAACATAATCCAATTAATTTAAACCTTCAACATTCAAAGTCTCAACATTTAAAACTTAAAGTAAAACATCCATACTGAAATAAATCCCATCGTAACAGTACTAGAAATAAATGAAATACAAATGTCCCAAATAAAAAAGATAAATAGTGGAAAGGGCGACACATGCCCAATAAATGAGTATGATAGATGTGGAATCAAGTGAACGAAGTCGTCTATGCAAGTGGCCTGCAACTCCCACCTAAGCTGCAGCACGTTCCTTTCAAGGGATCCTAAGCAATACGCCCCTGTGGCTGGGCACCTGTAATACATACATATATATATACAAGAGAGAGAAAGAGAAAAAGAAATGGGTCAGAGCCCGATAGTGTGTTTGATTTAAAATACGTTTAGCAAGTATTTAAATTTATACAGGCCAATGCAACAACATATTAGTGCGACACTCTCTTGAGAAATTCTCACCTCTCTTCTAATGTGCACACCTATCGCATTATCCTTCCCAACGGTTTGTCTTATCATTTATCGCACTAATCTTCCCAATGATTTAACTTATCTTAGATTACTTGTAAGATTCAAAATTTAACGATTCAATTGTTAGAAAAGACTATTTCAATTAGTAATCAAAGTTCTCATTTTAACTTTATTAATCAATAAAGTTTTCCAGTGTCATATTATACTTTCTCAAAACAGGTATTTATAATTTGAGTCATCAACCATGTCCTACATATCACATCACAGTAGGCAGTTCCAGATTTCAGAATTTCATATATATATTTACTACTCATAGAATACATATATATATATATATATGTCATAATAGCACCCCAAATAAAACTATGGTGCGGGCATACTCTACTATCCAATCCCCGTATCACTCGTACTAAGGGTTAACAAATTCGAAATCACTCTCGAATTGTATTAACACATACTCAAACAATATTGAGGCGAAGTATAGATTCCAAGTCTCTTAGGACCGTCTGAACTATCACTGCGATAGCCTGTACCAAGGATACCTATACACAAACAATATGAGGCGAAGCATAGATTCCAAGTCTCTAAGAGGAAAGCACATACCCGCATCTCTTAGGACCGTCTGAACTATCATTCCGATAGCCTGTACGAAGGATATCTATCTTCTAGGGTACAAGTCAATATCCCCCATAAAGGTCCCATCGAGATAAGACTGTCCCAGTGCGGAAACCTCAGGGATAGCAAGTAGCGTGGGCATGATTTTCACACATAGATAGTATATGCATACAGAATCATATAACTATACTAATATTACCATATCAATAATGGGTAAATTCTCAATTCCCATAATTACGTCATTCGCATTTATCTCACATTATATAGTTATCACGTATAACCATTCACATCTTACTTTAATTTGAGGAACTTTTCCACTTACTACGTAACGCTTCATGGATTCTATCCTCCCAATTATAAAATTCAGTAGGTATACACATTTGTCCCAAAGTAACTGTCTTACGTGACTCTCTCTTTAAATGATAAATTTATCGACCCTTATGTAATTATCCCAAAATACAATCTTTTCCCGACATCAAGGGTCCCAAAATCTATTCACATGTCCTACTGCTCTTCCCTATCTCCCAAAACATTTTATTAAGGATGCCCAAGAATTATCTCACAATAAAGTGAATTTAACTCATTTAAACAGGAAATAGGAGTCTGCTAGGAGGGGTCGATCGATTGAAGCTCGGGGCTCGATCGATCGATCAAGTAGGTCTGCGAAAACTGAAATTTTGCAGTTACGGGTTTCATCTCCAAACTTCAACAATTTCCATATTTTCTAATCCCAATCGTCCCAGAATTTGTACTACTAACATCCTAACATGATATCATACATTTTCTACGTAAAGCATGTCAATTTATGTCACTAAACATGGATTAATCATGCCATAATTCATTTAAATATACAAGAACCCTAGAAATATCTAAATCATGGTTCCAATCTATTTTTCCAGAAATTCCTTCTTATACTACATTAAAATTTCATGGATTATTCTTCTACATCACCAACAATTTCCAGAATAAGGTTTAAGTCATCACTACATGCAAATTCCTATCACAATTTAGGTTTTCTTCAATGAAATTCATCCCTAATCATCCCTAAACTAATATGAAAATTGCACCAACGAAAGAAGCAAAATAAACACTAGCCTGGGATTTTTTTGGTGTTCTGATTTGCAGATGTTTTTGGTGTGGTTGCGTAGCCCGTTGCGCGATCTACGCGTTGGTGGTGCTGGCGGTGCAAACGGATGGATTTCGGGCCTTGAATTTGCCTTGAGAGCTCTCTCCTTCCTCTCCTATGTCCGTCACTTGTGTTTAGAGTTTCTAACCCTAGATGACAATCCAGATATCTGATATAACCCTTTGAATTTTCGTGGGTTTAATTACCCATAAATGTGAAATGTCCAAAATGCCCTCCCGGGGTACCACTTTGGCCTAAAAATGCCCCGAGACCCAAACTAAACCCCCGGGTACACTTTTCTGACTATCTCGACCCTTCCGGATGTGTTGGCGGACTCAAAACGACCATACGAATGACTTATAAAATATTCACTTTTATTTATCAATATTTAGTCCCGACGCGACACGGGCGCGTCCCGACTCAAATTTCCAAAATTGTCATTTTATTCTCTCGTGACATTCAATATAACCAATATTATATATTACTTTTCTCATTAGTAATATTCAACAAATTTCCCATATTTACTAACTCTCGTCACGTTAATAATTATAACATAATTAATTTCCGGATTTTTTTATTAAATAATTAACTCACATTAAATTTAATAAATCCCCAAATTAATAGAGCATAAAAATACGGGGTATTACAATGGAGTGTATGATTTCCATTCAACATTTAACTATTGGATTAATTTCTATTTTATGAAAACCATCACACAAACAGGATCATTCATAATAAATCATCAAGAAATAAAAATATTGAATTTGTGAAAGCGTACCTGAATCCATAACGAGATAAGTAAAATATCTGAGTCTCAGGTTTTATTATCTTCCAGATCAACACATTTATTTTATGCCTGAATTTATCTCTGACAATGGGAATCAGAAGAAGAGAGTTGTGTGATATGGGGACCATAACCACTATTTATAATACAATCGTTTTTTTTTTTCATATTTCGTATATTTCTATCATAAAAATAGAAATTACCCTTGTCTCTACACATTAAAACGCACACTTTAATAATACATTATTAAGGCCTCAAATCTGAAATTAATCCCTTTAAATCACCTAACTTTAATTTATAAACTAAAATTCATATTTGTTTTATATATAAACCCATATATATGACTTTACTCTAACATTAACCTCATGAATATGATATTATTCCGTTTACGTATCAACTTATACATATGATATAAGTTCAATGCAAAATATTTCAATATACTAACATGAGTTTACAACAGGAATAACAAACAATATTGCAAACACATTTAACTATATACATAACATGATCTTCAACTTATAATTCTAAAATTATTGGAATAATGTCATTTTGGTTGGGCTGTGTCTAAAAAATGTACAGAATGCTTCAAATATGTACAAAACAACCACAAAATATATGGATGCTTCAAATATGTACAAAAGAGAAAAAGAAACCAAACAAAGCCTTTTGATCTTTTCCTGCTGCCAATCAATTAAAATAGGTCTCAATGCATTTTGCCTAAAAACACATTAAAGCATGTTGTGAAGCGTGTTTTTCAAATAAATTTTGATTAACCGGTTGAAGGAGAAATAACATGAATTGGAACATGAAAGGCAAGTGTTTTATCATATTGAAATTTGAACACAAACAAATTTATAATCACAAATAATATATTACAGACATTGGATACCAAGCTAACTAGTTGGAAATGAAATCAGAATGAAGTTTTCCATTGGTAAGTGCTTTTCCTCAACACAGATTGCATTGCGAAGTAGATACTTCACTAGTTCTATTCAATTAATCCACAACATGTAACATGAACATAGAATTCAACTCGAAAACATTAAATTAAAGATAATAGCATTCGAGATCTGAAAACATTAGGCCATATATCAAGATCTAAGCTTAAACATGAGAAAATGTGTTTTTATTTGTTTTTTTGGTTGAATGGAATGAAGAGAATAAAAATATACTTGTCTAAAAATGCTTGATCGACAAGAGCTATTTCACCAGATCTATTCAGCTTTTTGTGTCTATAAATATTGGTACGCGTTTGGTAAACTTATTTTTAAATACTATTTTTTAAAAATTTGGCAAACATCTCTCTCCCTCTCTCTCTCTCTCTCTCTATATATATATATATATATATACTAGCGGAATGCCAGTGCCTGAAGGCACGGCGAAAATTTCGAAAGCACGTAATTAAAAAACGGTGAAAATTTTCGAAGTAGGTAATTACAAAACGGCAAAAAAAGAGTAATTTATAACAATTGGCCATAATCTCCTTTGTTTATAAACTATTCACCCTGCTTAACAAACAACAAATAGTCCAACAATATTCAAATAATCTTAAATTCATCAAACAAATTCACATATAATATAAAATTTACAATATTCATCAAATAAATTCTCATTGTGTCTCAAAAATACAAAGTGTCAAAGTTTTAAAAAAATTGGGCAATATCTCCTTTGTTTATTGGACTATCCACCCTTCTCAAGGGATAACAATAATAATAAAAAAAAACAAATTCGCCTAACAAAAGCTTCAATAAAACAAACATCTTAAAAAAATAAATCTATATCAATGGAAGCCCCATAGCATCTCCGTGGCAGCCCCATAGCAGCGCTGTATAAGCCCCATGGCAGCTCCGTAGCAGCCCCATAGAAGTCCCGTAGCAACCCAATAAAAGTCTTGTAGAAGCCCCATAGAAGACCCGTAGCATAAAAATTAAGTCCATGTTTGATTGGTCTTGGACTAAAACCTGAAATGAAAAGAAAAAAAATTAGTTTGTTCCCAAAAATATAGTACGTTAGCTATATACGATATGGGGTGGGGTGGGGTGGGGGGAGATACACATCAATCCGTATTACTAAGAAAATTAAAAACCTAATTCAAAAAACACACTTGTGTGTGAGTGTGATCTGTGTGTGTCATCTTGAAACTACTGGATTTCAATGTTCCCAAGCAAGCCCGAAATCATCTATATGAAACCTTAAATATTAATAGTGTAAAATGGATCAAAAATAATTTGATAACATCATATCACGAATACAAAATGTAAAAATGAAAAATAAAGAAAAACCAATCCAAGTAGGCAATATGTAAACCTCGATCCGCTTTCTTTGTTTTAAAAAAATAAAGTGTCAAAGTTTTAAAAAAATTGGGCAGAGTCTCCTTTGTTTATTGGACTATCCACCCTTCTCAAGAGATAACGACAAATCCAAGAATATAGAAAAAAAAATCGCAAGTTTTGTCGTAAACAGATCCATCTTATTCTTTTTACATACCATAAGCTTTGTCGTAAACTTCTCTGTGACACTTATTCTCCCAAGTATGTCTATACATAACCATCACGGTGATCTCTATACGCACCTGATAATTACAAAGAACCAATGAGAATGAAGTTGGACATTTTTATTTATCTTTACAAAAACAAAAGAAAACACAAATCCCATGTATTAGGGGGCACTAAAGGAACGGCGAAGGTTTTCCATTGTTGGTCGTATTAAAGTGTGTTTCTATAATTACTACGACTTTAGTAAAAAAAATCATTTCATGAAACATAACAGAGAAAATATTTGGCATATGTAGACATGTAGGTTAAAATATGAAGTGAAACTAATTGGGGGGGAAAGAAATATTACCTGCGATCCGAATCAATAGAATATAAAAGGAATTCGAAATGGCCCTGAAAATGACAATTACAATGAAGATCAACTGGATTCCCAACACTAAATAATTCAATAGTCATACATAACAAAATAGATTGCAAAATATATGAAGAGATGGGAGTGACCTTAATTATGCTTATTATTTTTTATACTAAGTTGGCAATCTTAGGGACATAAGACTTGACCTCTATCATAAAAAATATGACAAAATGAAAAGAAAAAAAGAAAACAAATACTATTTAGCGAGAATATTTCTTTGTTTTAAAAAAATAAAGTGTCAAAGTTTTAAAAAAATTGGGCAGAGCCTCCTTTGTTTATTGGACTATCCACCCTTCTCAAGGGGCTATCCAACAATATAAAAAAAAACAATTTAGTGGATACCTTAAAGTAAAATCCAAATCAATCTTATGCAAAAAAAACCCAAAACCAAAATAAAATAGTAGAGCCAAATCTATTTTTTTTAACAGATTTAAGTTAAAAAACTGAAAATAGAAAATAGTAGATCTAAAATACCAAATTTGGTGGAGCGGTATCGACGGATCGTCGTGGTCGTGGTCGTGGAAGAGCCGTCCGAGTCTCACATATTGATGAAAAAAACAATTGAACCTGAAAAATAACAAAACCGAAATATTATTTATCAAAAAAAAAAATTGAACCTGAAAAATAGCACAAACAACAAAATTCAAATCAATATAATGCAAAAAAAACACCAAAACCAAAATAAAATAGTAGAGCCAAATCTAATTTTTTTAACAGATTTAAGTTACAAAACTGAAAAAAGAAAATAGTAGATCTAAAATATCAAATCTAGTGGAGCGGTAGCGGTGGATCGTCGTGGTCGTGGAAGTGCCGTTGGAGTCTCACATATTGATGAAAAAAATAATTCAACTTGAAAAATAACAAAATACAAATATTATTTATCAAAAAAAAAATTGAACCTGAAAAATAGCACAAACAGCAAAATACCACAAAACCAAAATAAAATAGTAGAGCCAGATTTAAGTTACAAAATTGAAAATCTGGTGGAGTGGTAGCGGCACCAAATCTGGTGGAGTGGTAGCGGCGGACGTCATGATAGTGGTTGAACCTGAAAATTATCAAAATCCAAATATTATTTATTAAAAATGAAAATAAAAAAATTGAATCACCACGTCAGATCTGTGTGTGTGTGTGTGTGCGCACGCGCGCGTGCGAGGGGGGTGAGGACGACGGCGGGGAGCGGGGGTGGGGGCGGGGGCAGAGGCACCTCAAATAAGAGTATATACATAAATCCTTTTCCATGAAAGTGGCTTTGCAAAACGCAATTAAATCCTCCGTAACCCATTCTCACCAACAATATAAAGCATACCATGCATATTTAGTTAATATAATATATTAGAAGAAATTGATTAATATAGAAAAACCCAAATCGCACTTTCATATTTCAAACCCACCTAGTTAAAAAATCTGAAAACCAAACTAATTGAGTTTCTATAGCAATAGATATTGCCAGTGCTGCTGCAATCTAGGGAGGCCGAAATTCCAAAAAATCAATCCCTGCATAAAATTCAAACCAACTTAAATATCATTCCTTGTGTCAAATATGTTTCCTGATTCCTATGCATAATATACACATTGTAAACAAAAAGAAAATGGGACCTTTAATCATGTTGTAAACCTCGGGCATCACTATCACAAACTGCATAAAGGTAATGTCCCAGGTATCGACTATTGTTAGTGCTGAAAATCCGAAGAATTTCGTAAATCGAAATAAAAAACCTCTCTCCCATTAAACAAGTATAACATCAAAATTAAATTAAACGTGGAAGTCACATTATACAACGCCAAAAAAATGAAAAACAAACATAGATTACCTTATCAATCTCTCTAACGTCGTCATTCCAAAACTTTCGTATTAACCCTGCAAGCGTTCAAATTAACACATAAGTTTCCTGCAAGCGTCCACCATTTTATTAACAAATTATTGTAAGAGGGGCTGACTATTTGATATTTCACACAAAAAAATATTCAATCTCACTTCAAATTAACCGTCAAAATGAAAAAAAATAGTCAATCTCACTTCATAAACTTAATACAAAAATTGAAAGCCAATATGACATAATATGAGATGATATATGTTAAAAATGAAACAGAGAATACCTGATTTTACCCAATGAACCAAAGAATCTGAGTCCATCAAAATGAAAAAAAAAATATTCAATCTCACTTCATAAACTTAATACAAAAATTGAAAGCCAATATGAGATAATATGAGATGATATATGTTAAAAATGAAACAAAGAATACTTGATTTTACCCAATGAACCAAAGAATCTGAGTCCTCCTCCAACATCTCAAAAAATGCACACCAGATTCAAAGCTAACATTTGATAATCAAAATCCCCTAAAAATGTTACCACAAATCAATTAAAAATCTTTGTTGAAAAAAAAAAGAAGTACACGGTATTACCTCAGTGGTGTGTGTGAGGGGAGGAGATCTTGAGTCGTTGAAGGTTACCGGAGGTGAGGGAGGAGTGAGGCGAAGGATGGATGGATGGACACCGGTGCATTTTGGGGTGGCTCTTTGGGTGTGGGTGTGGGTGTGGGTGTGCGATCTGTGTGTGTGTGTGTATGCGAGGGAGGAGATCTGTGTGTGCGAGTGCGAGCGGGGGCGGAGGCGGAGGTGGGGAAGGGGAGGGTAGGAGGGTGGCGGCGGCAGGTGTACGGGTAGGGTAGAAAGTTTTTGTGTAGAAGGTTTTTGTGGGGACGGGGGTGGGGTTTTTTTTGACGAAAATGAGAGGAGGGGCGGCTGTAGCGATTGGAGTGGTTGGAGCGTGGAAGGCAGGGGGCAGGGGGAGGGGGCAGCGCGGCAGTGGAAAGATGGAGGGGGAAGCGGGGAGGGGAGAGAGGAGGCAGCGTGTATGAGAGAAGGCGGAGCAGGGGATGACGACAGGAGGGATCGGGAGAGGTTAAGGGTGGCGGCGGCGGCGGGCTGGTTGTATTAGGTCTTGGGTTGAAAGGGAGAGATGGCAGAAATGAGAGAGAGGAATGAAGAGCCGAGGTTGGGTTTGAGATTGAATGAGATATTATCTCATTTGCCACCTCACAATAGGTATAATCCTACGTGGCACAATCTCAGACCCTTAGATCGCCCCAAAAAATTAGTTCTCAACCGTTGATTTTTTGGAACAGTAAAACACTCCCCTCTCATATAATATAGATAAAATTATATTGTATAAAATAACAATTTTTTGGTAGTGTAAATGTTTTTTATACAATAACGGTTTTTTATATATTAATTTTTTTTTTATATTAACAGTTTTTAGTATAAAATAACAGTTTTTTCTAACATAACAGTTATATTATTTACTGTTTTTTAAATTATTTATTGTTTTTACTGTTTTTTACTAACATTTTTTTTGTATTAACGGTTAATATATATTAAATGTTTTTTTATTTTTTTATAAAATAACAGTTTTTTGGTTGTATAACTGTTTTTTTTTATAAAAAATAGTTTTTTATATATTAACCGTTTTTTATATTAACATTTTTTAGTGATTTTTTATATTAACTTTTATAATTATTTTTTTTATAAAATAAAAGTTTTTTATAAAATAACAGTTTAATTATTTACAGTTTTTTAAATTATTTATTCTTTTTACTATGTATTTATTAACATTTTTTGTATTAACTGTTGATATATATTGAATGATTTTTTATTTTTTATAAAATAAGAGTTTTTTATTTGTATAACTATTTTTTTTATAAAAAAAATCAAATGTAAAGAGAACATATAACTTATTTTTAAGGAAAATGAACCGAAATGGAAGATTAGCTTACCGACTTTAGTGAATCTGACATGCCTTCGCTTCTTGAAATCTGAGAATGGGTATGTGCCGTCCCTATTTTTTCAATCTTTGCATTTCTATAGAGCGGGAAATATGTCAGAAGATGGAAATGTGTAAAGAGAGTCAATACAATTCACACATTCATCATAAATGACAATTGTTATTGGTCTTAAAAGGAAAAAAAATTACAGATGGTTCTTTATAAACAATAGACATACAATTTAAAAAACAAAATCCAACATAGGATCCACTGTTTGAAAATATCCTACCAGCGACATAAGTAGGGGAATGGTAAAACTTTTCAAGAAGATTTTACTTGGATTTTGGCAGATATCCTGCTATAAAAAGAAAAACTGTATATTAGCAAAATTAAAGCACATGTTTCACATGGTCCATGAACCAAAACAAATAATCATATATTCATGAAAGAAATTTTAATAAATAAGATTCATGGACGACATATGCATATTCGGTAGTATAAATGGGGGAGCTTATGAAGAAACTATAAAGGAGAGAGAACGTTACCAAATTAGAGCATTCCTCAAACTATATAAATTAGAGCATTCCCCAAAATTGAAAGTATAAAACAAATAGTATATTCACTAAAACCATATATTAGTATTCAGAACATGAAAGAAAAAAACTAAGAACAATATTCGTAAATCATACCTAAGGAATATGTTTTAAATGTATTTGTCAAATAATGAATAATATATGTGGTGACAATTATTATGCAACACAAATAAATGTGAAAGAGGTAACGACCAAGAAAGAATAAATAAAATGCCAGTCACACAACAGCGGGTGTACGTGGTTCAGCAAAGATGTGCCTACGTCCACGATGGTGCAGTCAGTATTATTTCTCTATATTCTGAAGAATAAGTACCGAGAATACAACTTGTCCTTTGCCCCGGACCTAGGGTTTAATTTATACATGTGTATGCTAGTTAGTGGAGATGATGGGTTCCTTCATATTAGCCATCTTCCCTATCCCTTCCCTTCATGGTATTGTGCTCCCCTATAACTTCTCTTCATGGGATCGTGGGGAGAGACCGGGTCAATATAAAAGGTAGAGGGCCTGGATTTTGGGCCGTCAGAACTGGGCTACTCGTCCAGGCCCATGGTTCTCAATTTTGGGTACCTACAATTGCCCCTAAATTCTTTGGGCCATGTTTATGGGTCCAATGAATTTAAATGATCAGCCATTACAGCTGATTTGTGATTCTTTGAAAACCGTGAAGTTGCTTTGGCGGCACCCGCTTCGCTATCCGTGCGTTATGATTAGAATTGAAGGTTTGTTGGAATAAGGCACATTTCTTTTCGTCGCTTCAGCTTTTCCAGCAATCTTGTATCTTCTGAGAACTCTTATGCTTTGTACTTTCTGCTTTCGATCTCTACTCTCGTTGCTTCTTCGCCATTTGACCTGACCTTCTATCTTGTAAGTCTCTCGTGCTCTTTACATTTTCTCTTTGGTTTGTAGTTTTTCTTGTATTTTCCAATGGAGAAGATTGGAAATAGGTCGGTCGCGGAGTTTAGGAAATTCTACAACATTCCTGAGTGGGTAGAGATTGAGTGTTGTGCCTCGCCTCCTAGGAACGTTAGGGATATAGAGGATGCACATTGGATTCATGTTTTCTTGCTCTCCCAGGGGGGACTTACCTTTCCCCCTAATGATTTGTTTCTGTATTTCTTTAGCTATTTTAGTATTGTACCTGTACAATGTTCGCCCAACGTATGGAAAATAGTGAACGGCGTGCATAGGATAAATCAATTGTATGGCACAAGGTTAGGGCTTACCGAGGTCTGCTTTTGTTACTCCTTCTCTCGAACGAGTTCAGGTGTCCAGTACCTTAAGGCTAGGAGCCCTGATAGGGTATTGGTAGTAAATTTACCTGATTCCCATAAGGACTACTGGAAAGAAGGTTTTCTTGTTAGGAATTGGCAGTTCTCCCCCCAATTTGAAGGGTCAAGGTCTGAGAGGTTCACTGTTCCATTTTATAGGGAAGAATATATAGGTAGATGTTATATTATTGTTTCAACCTTTGCTGACTTGTGATTTTTCTAACCTCTCTTTGCTTTTTCTTTCATAGCGAGGACAAAGAATTTGGAGCCTGCTCTCAGCGAGGTTCGTATCTCGGAACTGGTGAAAGCTTGGAATATTAGGGAGTCTCTGGGTGACGGCGAGCATCCTAGGTCTGCTGCTATTTTTCTCGAGTACAAGAACACAGGCTCCAGCTTCATAGCACTACCTGTGGATAGTGTTCCATAGTTTGACTCTTTTAGAGATATTACGGCTGAGCCCATCCAGTTGGACGAAGAGGAGAGCAGCTCGGAGAGTGAGCCTGTAGGCGCTGTGAGTGATTTGGGTGTAGGGAGTGCTGACAGTAGCAGTTCTTCTGAAGAGGATTCCGAAGCTCAAGACTCGTCGAGCACTACCAGCAGTTCAGGCGGAAAGATGCCTCCAAGGAAGAACCTGATCAGAGATGATGACGATGACGACCATGTGCTCCTTGCACAAAGGTCGAAGAAACAGAAGACTGCATCTGGGGTTGTGGTTACATCTTCTCGGACTTCCTCTCAGGAGCAAGAGAGGAAGAAGAGAGAAGAAGAGCAGGTGAAGGAGAGGGAGAGAAAGAAGGAGGAGCAGAAGAAGTTGGAAGAAAGGAAAAGGGTGGAGGAGAGGAGGAAGAGAGAGAGCGAGAAGGAGGAGGAGAAGAGGAGAGCTGAGGCAAGGACGAAGGCCGGCCAGGCCTTAGTTCCAGTGTTTTCTCTGCATAAGGGAGCATCCGTGGTGACCTCCCCTCAGCTAGCTCCGGCCCTGCTCGAGAGAGCTGTCCTCCCGGCTGATCGCCAAAGGGCAACAGGTTTGGAGCATCTGGCCCTTCAGGCTAGTCAGAGGCTTGCTCTGGTATGGTTTATTTTCTTCTCGTGTTTTTCTGACTTATTTTGCTTTCCTCTTCTTATATCTTTTTCTTTTTTGTAGTTTGTTACCGACTTCGCTGTGCTGTATCTCTCACGGGACGAGCTAGTGAAGAAAAATAATGAAGTGGAGCAAGAAAACTTTGCCTTAAAGATGAAGGGTAAAGATCTCGAAGCCAGTTTCAAGGCTGTCGATACTGCTCGGATCTCGTCTGATTTTGCCCTTGCCACCTCCGCTCGTGAGAGGGATGATGCTGTCAAGGAGCTGGGCGAGCTGAGGAAGGCTTATGATCTGGTATGTGCGAGAAAGCTGGACCTTGCTGAGAAGAGCAGAGTTCTGGCCGAGAAAATGGAGGCGGAGAAGGCCCAGGCAGCCACCATTAAGGAGGACTCATACAACTCTGGGTGAGCTACTGCTTATGATGATGCTGAAGTTCATATTGGCTACATCAGCCGTCTGAATTTCAAGAAGGGCTGGAACAAAGCTCTTCTATCTGCTGGTGTGGATGTTGAGTCTCCCTTATGTGACGAGCACGACTCGGGTCCCAAGCCAACTGTGGACGAAGAAGCTCCTACTCCAACCATCGGGGGTGTTGTTCTTCCCTCGGATACAGTTCCTGCTGGGGGGGTACTTCTGCTGCGGCTGATAAGGAGAAGCAGCCAGACACTGCTAGGCAGCTTGAGGTTGCTAGTTGATTTGTTCTTAGGGTTTTCTTCTGTACTTTTTTCTTGTAATTTCCCAAGTTTTTTCTGCTCGGTGTACTCGATCTTTATTAATGAATGATAAGATTCTCCTTTTGTTTACGCTGATCCCTTCCTCTTTTCTATCTTTCTTTTATCTGTAGTTGGTTGATGTGGATGACTATATTCCTGTCACCTCCCAACTAGGTAGGACTCTTGGTCCTAATGCAAGCCCTGCAGTTCGCGAGGCATTTGCTAGGCTTTGCAGGTTTGCTAAGTCAAGGAACCAAAAATATAAGGATCAGTCCGAGCTAGTGGCCAAGCTGAAGGACAGGCTCCAGGAGATGGAAGAAATCAGTTCTTCAGTGAAAGAAGAAGTTAGTGCACTGAGAGCAAGGTTGCTGGAGGCCACCGAGATTAACCAGGTCGGGGAGTTCCTGCAGTAGTAGAATGAAGATTTGAGGAGGGAAGTCCTTAGGCTTAAGGAGCATTCTCTGAGCATCGTTTCGGCAGTCCTACAAGGCTCTTCTTCGTCGTGAGCTGCTCGGCCTTCATTCCCGCGTGCTGGTAGGAGCGCCAGGGGTAGGAATAGGGAAGTCAAGGAACAGTGTGAGAGGGAAATGGAGGAGCTACGCGGCGATGTTCGGTGATCTTATGTGACTGCTGCTGGGCTCCAGAGGGACGTCACCTGACTTCGGCATTTGTTAAAGAACGGTCCTCGACAAGTGTGGTCCGATGGCTACGATCAAGGCTGGATGGAATCTCCGATGAGACTATCGGAGTTCGAGGAGCTCTCCTTCAAAAGGGGGTGGTTGAGTGCCCTCAAAGAGCTGCAGGTTCTGAGGAACTCTGCGCTGTGGTATCGACACGAGATGTCCTCCTCTACTCTGATGCCCAATCCATTCAGGCGGGATGATCGATGGATCCCCATTGATGCTATTCCTCGACAACTATTGGAATTGGACGCAAATGAGGTCGTGGAGGAGCTCGTCCCTGCTCCTGATGATGGAAGGAGAGCTAAAGTTGCTGATTATCTTGCTCGGAGGCTTCCTCCTTCTTTATATTTTGTTACTCTTTTTCTTTTTGATAATTGTAAATGCTTTGGGTGAGCTTCGCCGACTAAACATGTATTATCATTGTTTGTAAATATAAAAGATTAATGAAAAGTTCGAGTTTTGGGCAATTTTGCCGACTAAACGTGTTCATCAAATCCTTTTATATTTTTGCTGCTTCTCAATCCTTTTTATTTTGTCATGTGAGTGTCCGCCCAGTCCAGTATAAGAATACCATTGTGCCCTCACTTTACCTTTTAGGTTGTGTCGTCACACTCCCTTAGGCCTAAGTAGGGCAATTGGCGAGGACACACCTGGTATTTGATGTCTTCATCCGGTCAGGATTTCGTTTAACCAAAGTAGGTTTGATGCCTAAGAATACTCTATAGGGCTTCATATATTTCCAGGGGCAATGCTAAGAGGTCTGTCGTGCTTCATGACGATGACCTAAGGAGGGGTGTTCCCCTGCTATGCCAACCGTTATGCCTGTGATTTGGAAGGGATGTGTAATAAGATATAACTGTTACTAATTAGAGAGTGATCAACTGAGAGATTTTCATTAGTGAATTGAGAAATGAACTGTCCTTTCACATAATAAATACAATAAAATATTTAATAATAGAACTCCTAAAAATAGAATTTCTTGAGATTATCTGCGTTCCATGCTCGTGGTATCTCTCTGCCATCCATCGTTTCCAAATGATAGGCACCTCACAGGTCGTATTATCTTATAAGGTCCTTCCCAATTTGGGCCCAGTTTACCGTCTGATGGCTTTACTGTGTTGCCCAGGACCTTTCTTAGAACATAGTCCCCAACTTTGAATTTTCTCGGATTGACCCTTTTGCTGTAGTGCTTCGCGAACTGTTGCTGATAGCTTGCTAGTTTTACTAGGGAAAGTTCCCTGCGCTCGTCGGCCAGGTCGATTTCAGCGAGCAAAGCCTGATCATTCTAGCCTTGCTCGATAAGGTCGGATTTCATTGTAGATAATCCCGCTTCTAGTGGGATGACCGCTTCCATACCATGTGCTAGTGAGAATGGCGTTTTGCTTGTTGCTCGCCTAGGAGTTGTTCTGTATGCCCATAGGATATGCGGTAGCTCGGTTGTCCACGCGCCTTTGTCTTGATCTAATCGCTTCTTCAATCCAGCGATCACTGTTTTGTTGGAGGCTTCTGCTTGTCCGTTGCTTTGAGGGTAGGCCACCGAGCTGAAGTGGTGCCTGATCCCGTGTTTATTGTAGAAGTCCTGAAAAGGGCCACTCTCGAACTGTGTTCCGTTGTTAGTGATGATGGTTCTGGGGATTCCGAATCGAGTGATTATATTTCTCCATACGAACCTTATCATGTCAGCATCTCGGATGTTCGCCAGTGGTTCTGCCTCGATCCACTTGGTAAAGTAATCAGTTGCAACTAACAGGTATTTGCAATTGCCGGCAGCGGTGGGCAGTGGTCCCACGATGTCCATCCCCCACTGGGTGAAGGGCCAGGGACTGGTCAGGGATTTAAATTCGCTGCCGGGCTGGTGGACCATGGGAGCGTGAAGTTGGAATTTTAGGCATTTGCGGACATATACTAGGGAGTCCTTTTGCATATATGGCCACCAATAACCTTCCTTCATTTCTCGGAAGGCTAGAGACCTTCCTCCGACATGACTTCCACAAATTCCTTCGTGAAGCTCGTGAAGCACTGCCTTGACATCGCCTGGGTGGATGCATCTAAGGTAGGGGCCGGAGAAAGATCTTTTATACAAGTTGCCTCCTGTGGATAAGTGAAAGCGAGCAGCTTTGACTCTTATCTGGTGGGCAGTTCTCTTGTCCTCTGGAAGCGTTCCGTTCTTTAAATAGTCTTTCAAGGGATCCATCTAGCTGGGGGCGGATTCCAATTGGAGTATTGGTTTTGCTGTTATCAGCTCGCAGTTGGGGTAAATGCTTGGGCAACTGAGGAAATCGATAGGGATGATCCTTTTAAGGCTAGAATCAACTACCGAGCTCAGGGCTGCTAAGGCATCAGCGTGGCTGTTTTGCCCCTTGGGAAACTGTTGGATGTTGATCTCTTCAAAGCTCATCATTAAGTTTTTTACCAAGGAGAGGTAGGCTGCCATTCTCTCATCCTTCGCGTTATAGTCTCCACTTATCTGATTAGAAACTAGTTGCGCATCATCGAATACCTGCAAATGCTTTGCTCCCAGAGTTTGTGCCTTTTGGAGACCTGCTATTAAGGCTTTGTATTCTGCTTCGTTGTTGGAGGCTGCAAATCCCAGTCTGATTCCTTGCTCAAGAATTGTATTTTCTGGAGTGATGAGAATAATTACTACCCCTGCCCCCTTTGAGTTAGAGGCTCCATCAATGAATAGTTTCCAGCTTTACACTGTAGCCTGGTTGTTTTGTTCTGTTGGCTTAGGCTGGTCGAAGGGTTCTTCGCATGTGAATTCAGCTATGAAATCAGCAAGGATTTGACCCTTGATAGCTGTCCTTGGTTGAAATTGGATGTCAAATCAGCCGAGCTCGACTGACCATTTAGACAGTCTGCCCGATAAATCTGCCTTCCTTAGGACAACCTTTAGGGGTGTGATGTAAGGAAGATGATCGTATGAGCTTCGAAGTAATGCTTCAGTTTTATCGAGGCCATTACTAGGGCGAATGCGAGCTTTTCCAATGGTAGGTAGTGCTGCTCGGCATCTAATAAGGTTTTGCTCGCGTAATAGACTGGATGTTGGATTCCTGTAACTTCACACATTAGCGCTGAGCTGACAGTATGACTGGATACAAAGAGGTAGAGGTATAAAGAGTCCATTTGTTGTGGCATGACAAGCAATGGTGGAGAGCTTAGGTAGGACTTGAGCTCGTCTAATGCTCGCGAGCAGTTTGGGATCCATTCTACTGTTTTGCTGCCTTTTAAGAGTTGGAAGAAAGGCTTGCATCTCTCGGAGGATTTAGAAATGAAACGATTTAAAGCAGTGAGCATTCTAGTGAGCTTTTATACATCTCGGACAGTGCGAGGAGGTTGCACTCTGTTGATTGCATCAATCTGGTCCGGATTACTTGCTGACCAAATACCCAAGAAACTTTCCTGGCTGGGCACCGAAGGAACACTTGCTCGCGTTGAGTTTCATTCGGTACTTCCTGAGGATTTCGAAGGTGTTTGAAAGGTTTGATAGGTGATTTTCCTTTTCCTTGCTCTTGACGAGCATGTCGTCGATGTAGACCTCCATTATGTCACCCATCTGATTCCTGAACATTTTAGTTACTAGCCGCTGATAGGTTGCCCCTATATTTTTTAGCCCAAAAGGCATGACCTTGTAACATTATAAACTAACCGTCATGATAAATGCCATTTTGTCCTGATATGGGGCATACAGGGGAATCTGGTGATATCCAGAGTACGCGTCCAGGAAACTCATTCGTTCGTGAGCTGTAGTGGCGTCTACTAGTTGGTCTATTTTCGGAAGGGGGAAGCTATCCTTGGGGTAGGCTTTATTGAGGTCAGTGAAGTCTATGCAAACTCTTCACTTCCCATTGCTTTTCAAAACTACCACTGGGTTGGATAACCATTTGGGGAATTGCACTTCCCGTATGGACCCTGCATCCAGCAGTTTTTCGACTTCTTTTTCTATTGCTCTAGCCTTTTCGGGAGCAGTTCATCGTGCCTTCTGCGCTATCGGCTTGAATGTGGGATCGACGTGCAAATGATGGCAGACCATATTGGGATCGATTCCTAGAAGCTCATAAGGTTCCCAAGTGAAAACATCTATGTTTCTTCTGAGTAAGGTTGACAAATCCTTTTGCTCTTGGTCTGTGAGTGACGCTCCGATTAGGAAGACTCTGCTGCTGTCGCCTTATTTAGCCGTCACATCTACCAGGTCCTCGATGACACGCTCGGAGGGGAGGAGCTTGGTCTCTTCCACTCCAGGCCTTCCATATTTTAATTGTTATTTGGAAGGAATCGCACCTTCCTCCACTTTCTCGCTGGTTTGAACGACTTTTCTCTCTGGCTTTGGTCGGATGGCCGCTATGAAGCATTTCCTTGCCATCGTCTGGTCGCCATGTATCTCCATTACTCCCCGCTCGGTGACATATTTGAGTTTCTGGTGGTAGGTCGAGGAGATTGCCTTTATTGCATGAAGCCATTCCCTGCCGAGGATGGCTTGATATGGTGAATCAATGTCGACCACCAAGAATTCGATCATCTTGGAAACATTTCCAGCACGAACTGGCAGTACTATTTTTCCCAAAGGCATGGTCATCTTCCCAGCGAAGCCGACCAGAGGGACAGTGGTTCCCTTTAGGTCGGCGATGTTCAACTTCAATTTCCTGAACAGGTCGATGTACATTACTTCGGATGAGCTTCCTTGATCGACGAGCAGCCTGTCGATGTCAAAGTTGGCTATCCCGAGTGTAATGACTAAGGCATCATGATGTGGGGTCCTTACTCCCACAAGATCTTCATCCATGAAAACAATATGCTTGTTGTAGTTGATATCCTCTGCTCGCCGACGTTTTCCTGACTGTGATTTTGTTCAGTCAATCTGAAAAGCTTGCATTACCGCTATCATCTTTTTTACCTCCATTCGAGCTCAGTTACCTTGGATTTGCTTGACGTCAGATACTCCGTGGATTACTGCGAATTCGTGTCCGGCGTCATCTTCCAATACGTTGTCGGGTTTCGTCTCTTTATGGGCAGCCACTTTCTCTACCTTCTTTTCCACAAAGTCATTCAAATGTCCGGACTGGGCCAACTCCTCGAGGTGGGACTTAAGAGCCTTGCAGTGCTCGGTCTTATGCCCTCCCTCTTTGTGGAAAGTGCATCTTAATGCATTGTTTCTTTTCGAGGGGCTCCTCCCATTTTCCGGGGCCATTTGATGAACGGCTCATCCTTGATCTTCGCGAGAATTTTGTAAATTGGCTCTTTGAAGACGGTGTTGACCGCCTGGAACGATTTTGTAACGTCAGGGTTTCCTCCATTTTTGGAGCCATTCTTGCCCCCACTTTTTCCTCCTTTTTTTTGGTTCTCAACTTTCTCACTTCCCTTGGTAGTGAGCTTGGCTCGACCGTTTTCTCCTACATTAAGGCGGGTGACATCTTCCACCTTTGCGTATTTCTTAATCCGGGCCATCAGGTTGTCAATGGTCGTAGCTTCCTTCTTTGTCAAGGACTGGTAAAGGAGGGAAGAGCTAGGTAGCCCAATTTTAAATGAAGCTACTTCCACCTCTTTCGCGCAGTCCTCGACGTCGTTAAATAACTCCCTGTATCTCTTCGCGTAGTCTCGGAGTGTCTCCTGAGGCGTTTTCTTCATTGTTAATAGAGCATCCATAGTTTTGGGATGGAAGCTGCTGGTGATGAATCGGGCCGTAAAGAGCTCGGCCAGGGATTTGAAATTTCTGATGGATCGGTGAGGGAGTTTCTCGAACCATTTCTGGGCCACATCATGGAGGCTTAAGGAGAAAATACGGCACATCAGTGCATCCTGGTGATTCCAGAGGGTCATGGCCTTCCGGTACTGCCTGACATGATCAATGGGATCAGTCTTCCCGTTGTAAATCTTGAACCTTGGAATGGTAAACTTCTTGGGAGCCTCTTCCTCTTCAATTTCCCTCATGAAGGGTGACTTCATCTAGGTCTTGAGGGCTCTCCTGGCGAGTTCTCTGGCCGACCTGGTACCGCGGTGAGCTGGATGTTGGTCCATTTCTCTGCGGACCAGGTTCTGTATGTTGTCGTCGCTGAGAGCAGGGCTCTGGAAGCGGCAAGCTTTTCTTAGTTATTCGCGGAGGTCGTCGTCTGAGTTGCCACCTTCGTCCCCTGGATATTACCGCCTAGGGCTCCTTCCTTGGCTGTGAGATTTGCTCGCTTGAGGGCTAGGAGTGCGATAGGGGTGTCTCCTGGTATCAGGACGTAGTTCCTTCTCCAGTCTTTCCAGTCTTCTCTTCAAGCGAACATTCTCAGCCTCATATCTGCGAAAAGACTCCCTCTGCTCATGGAGCCTTGCCTCGTATGCATCGATCATTCTGGATATCTGCGTGGACCTTGCTGGTCCTTGACTTTCTTATGAGGCTGGCCTTTCTAAGAGAGCCCCTCGATCTGAACGTCGGACTTCAGACCTCATCCTGTGAGGAGCAGGTGGCTCTTGAATGTCTCCTGCTTGAGGAGCGTTGCTGCTATGACTAGACATCTTAGATTTTTTCTTGGCGTGGGCTCTCCTCAGGGAAAGATGAACGATTCCCACAGACGGCGCCAATTGTGGTGGCAATTATTATGCAACACAAATAAATGTGAAAGAGTTAACGACCAAGAAAGAATAAATAAAATGTCAGTCACACAACAGCGGGTGTACGTGGTTCAGCAAAGATGTGCCTACGTCCACGATGGTGCAGTCAGTATTATTTCTCTATATTCTGAAGAATAAGTACCGAGAATACAACGTGTCCTTTGCCCCGGACCTAGGGTTTAATTTATACATGTGTATGCTAGTTAGTGGAGATGATGGGTTTCTTCATATTAGCCATCCTCCCTATCCATTCCCTTCATGGGATTGTGCTCCCCTATAACTTCTCTTCATGGGATCGTGGGGAGAGACCGGGTCAATATGAAAGGTAGAGGGCCTGGATTTTGGGCCGTCAGAACTGGGCTACTCGTCCAGGCCCATGGTTCTCAATTCTGGGTACCTACAATAGCTATTCTAAAAAAGTCATTACATCCTTATCTCTCTCACCCCAGCTTAACTTGCTTACTACGTGAGAAAGCTCTCCTATTGTAGTAGTTACAGAGCATAAAAAAATCCTATTTCAATAAAATCAATTCAACCCAATGGATGAGAACAGATACCATGAAGTGATGGAAAGACAACATCATGTCACTAAATTTTAAAGTACAATCCAAATATAGCCCCAGAATTTCAAAGCAAATACCCTAAAATGTTCAACCATGATTTCAAAAAGGAAAAAAATAATGAATAGGATAGCGAGAGCCCCTAAAATTATATCAAGAAAGGAGAGAACACTGAATAAAGGGAGAGTGGTGAGTTAAAATAAAATCACCAAAAAATAATTTGAAAACCAAGATAAAGAAAAATAGAAAGTAGGTACTAAACCTCAAATTATAAAAAACAATAAACCCATATATATATACGGTCGAGCGTAGACCAACATAGATCAACCAACTGGATAAAAGAAATCTTATGGATCAGATTTAGCTGTTTCATATGCCCTATATGAATACTCAAACAAACTTCTAAACACACAAATACACGATCATATAAACACCCAAACACTCTATATATGCAACTTCTCATACAAACACACAAACACAATATATGCACACATCGGGACACTTGACCACACAGTAGACAGAAACAGAGAGGCTTACCTTACTTGACAACTGCATACATTCTGTTTAAAACTATAAAACCTGTAGAAGAAAAAGATAATAGTCTAACATTTAAGCTACTTGAGAGAAGTTATTCAAACATTTACCTGGGGATCTAAGGTTAATACCACCACACACATAATTGAAATGTATCAAGTTAAAAGAACCAATTGTAATTCAAAGCTCTTTATCTCCTCAGTCTCCTTTATCTATTCAGGTATCCCTGTGTATCAACTCTCATCTCTTTATCGCTCTCTCTATTCACCGTCCCCTTTAACAGGTGCATTGATTTAAATAGTGGTGACCATGACTATATCTTTCATTATTTTCTAACATTTTTCTCTTCGCTCTCTATCCGTTCATTCGTTTCCTCTTCTTCTTTCAGTTCTTTTCATTTTAACAAACCCCAAACTCAAATAAACAGAAACTTGTACTCACATCAGCACACACTCAGACACAAACTCATAGTGAATAACTTGTGTGTGGGTTGAGGTTGTATGTAATGACCGCGTGAAAACTGGAAATCTATTCTATGAATAACGTTAATTTTATGTACTATAGATGTGAGTAAGTTAACAAAAACAATGTAAAAACGTTCTTCACATCCGAAAGAAATTGAAGATATCTTCATTCTCATAAATCATAGATTTACTCTAATTAATTAATGATATTCTTTGTATAGTTTGATATATGTTTGGAAATACCTCTCATATGAGGCATAGCTGGTGTGAGACGAACAATATACCTGTGTAAATCAAATTAAACCTATATCAGACCAATTAAATTACCTGTATCAGAACAATATATAAAGAAAACGTTATATAACTCGTATAAATACTTGTATCAGACCAATGAATTTAAAGTAAAAAAGCACATATCAGTATATGTATAAGGAATCGCAAGCTTATATAACTCGTGTGTGTGTGCACTTGAAGAAAACATATCAGGTTCTGAATATTAGGTGACCAAATAAAATCATACCTTCCAAAACTTTAATCACATAAACCCACTAATATGCCTTTTTCTGATGTTGTTTTGAGGTAGAGATGGTCAGATCTTGAGTGAAGTGTCCACGAAAGTTGTTGTGGAAGAGGGGGAAAATTAATAATTGGGTGTGCGCTAGATTGAGAATGGATGTAGATTGAGACAGATGCGGACCGTTGGATAGTGGAAGATTGAGGAAGCGGGCTACAGCGGAGGGGGAATATTGAGAAGGAGGAGGTGGTCGGCAGCCGGTAATAGAGCCTGGAGGCAGGAGGGTTTCAAGGATTTGGGGGGTGGGATGTTTAGGGGAAAGTGAGAAACGGTAGAGAGAGAAAACGAAAGAGTAATGCAAATTAGGGTTTCAAGTTTTTGGGTCATTCGTTAAGTGAGAAACGGGAGAGAAAGTTAGAAATGAGTATTAGAAACAGTTAAACACCCCATATGTATCCAATTTAGGGTCATTTCGTAATCTCCAAAAATAAAATTAGAACATGAAATGAGTGGTATCTCAATGGCAGAATCAAATATACATAAATACATCCCCTAATAACTCAACTAAAATATTATGAAGAATTTTTTATATCTATAACACAACTATTCCCAATGTAGTAAATTTTTCCAAACTCATCATTATGTTACCCAGGAGATAAGAGAAAAAAAAATACCAATGTAAATCATTGATCGAGTCTGAATCTTACAACCTATATTGCTACACGGACAATAGAAAAAGCAGCCACTCCAATGCTGCTCACAAATTTAAAAAGGAAAAACAAAAAAAAGAAATAACAGAAAAGGCCCATTATATCCATTTTTTCAATCTTCCATTCAGAGCATTTCTCAAACTTATAATACACCTAGGACATCTCAGTTTCCAAACAAAATAGAAAACTATTCCCCCACACACTTAAAATGCATAAAGGAGAAATACATTTTCGAATTCAAAAACTCAAAATTTAGAGATCCCCAATTCAAAATTTTCAAAATGTGGGGCAGAATGTGGGGCTACAAATTTTCAAAATTTATAGAATGTGGGGCAGAGTGTGGGGCTCTAAAAAAATTATATCATTTTTTTGTCTACGGATACAAAAACTCAAAATTTAGAGATATCCAATACCAAGGTAGGTACCTGCTACTTCAAGGTAGGTACCTGCTACTTCATCAGCTATACTAAGGTAGGATGTGCGTGTGATCAAGGTAGGTACATGCTATATCATCAGTTATACCAAAGCTGATCAACAACATGCTATATCATCAAGGTAGGCACCTGCTACACCAAAGCTGATCAACAGCCTGCTATACCAAAGCTGATCAAGGTAGGTACCTCCTATATCTTCATTTATACTAAGGTAGGGTGTGCGTGGTGAGTATAATCAACAGCTTGATCAGCACCAGTTGCGAAAAGATGATCTATTCTTCATAAAAATTGCTCCTGCTTTGTCATAGTCTTCATACCTAAATGTCGATCATTGGGAGTGAATTATAGTCATATTAGAAGTGGATTTGAAAATTATGACATTATAATACAAAATCATTAAGAGAACTTATAGCACTCATGAATAAAATCAAGTAACAAACCCTCTGAAAGCACAGAACTCCATTCATTTTAGGAAAAAATTTCCCCTGTTCTTTGATATGAACTTCGGCCCCCAATTTTTTAACCCCAAAATGAAAAACTTACATATATGGAAAAAAATGAAGATGTATGGAAAATATACATACATATATGATTAAATAGACATGTGGATGCTGTTGTGGGGTTAGGAGTTGCAGATGCTGGTGGTGACAGATCTTGGTCGGTAGTCCCTTAATCATTATAGCAAAATAAGTAAGATACAGTTTCGCCAAAAATTTAATAAATTGCAAGGCAACTTCCATGGAAACTTACCAACCAAAAACAACTATAAACGTGAGAGCCAAGCATTGATTTGATAAAATATGGGTTTCCAGATTATAGATTGCTTTGAAGCTTCTCCGCACAGTTCATAGTCTTCATTCTTTCTTCATATGAAGTAGTTTTAACTTCGTCCAGAGGTCTCGTAAGATAATTCAAAAATCCAACATTATTGCAATTAACCATATAATTTAAACAAAGGGAAATATTGATTTCAAAAATAACGAATTTAACCTTGCCCACGATGAATGGAACCTTGATCTCTTTCGAATTGTTTGAAGGCCTATGTCAACCTGTATATAAAGTAAATTAATATGTAAATGATTATTAGTTGCTCCAGCCTAATAAACAAAATATAATTTACGTGTGCTTGAAAGAATTTCTCCAGCCTGATTTGTTTAAGCAGAAAGAGTAAAAAAGAGAAATAATGACAAAGAAAGAGAACATTAGCACTGCAGTCAAACTATATTTCACACAGTGTCCGTTATCCATTCATTACATAACACAAATAATAAAGCGAAAATGGAAGGGGATATGAAGTAAGTGCCTAGTCATGTGCACCTTCGACACTCAGGAATCTGTTGCACGATTAATTGGTTTCGTCAATTGATGGATCAGACAAACCTAAGATAACGGAATCTAAGAAGCTTAATTAGGTAATATCTACAAACTAAGAAATTTAAAGGCATATGCTTCAACAGTTATAAGTTGGAAGAAACAACATTCACAAATTTAAGAATTTGAAAATTCGTCTATTGTACATCCAATTCAACATAATTCGTAGAAAGCAATTTATTAGTCAAGTGAACGAAAGTTTTTATATCTCCCATGGCTATTCAAAATACGGATTTATTTTAATTTCAAATTCTCAAGTGTGAAATCCAAATAAGATTCAAATGATCTAAACGACAGCATGAAACCCATCCCCAATAATCTATACGATGTAAATATTGTTGCAAAAAAATGGCAATGAAAAATACCGACAAAACAATCAATCTCTCGTGATTTTACTACTTTGAATAATTCAGCACTGAAGTACTAACGCACTATGTGGCTTAAAGCCCTTAAATTGATATTAAAACCATAAATATGAAGATGTGGGTGGGAGATGTAAATAACAACTTGAAAAGGTGTTGAAAAAGTGAACTCAATAATATCTGAATACATAAATTTCTATGTGTAATAAGAGCCAATAATGTCAGTTTCATATCAACAACAACAATGACCAATCTCAATAATACCTGAACACGTTAGATTTGAAAAAAAACATACATAGAAATAAAATCACAAATAGATTTTATATTACCCCCAAACAGTAGACCTGCAAAAAAACATTAGATATTTAAAGAAAGAACAATATAAATATGACAAATCTGAATACTTCAGATCTGCAAATAGAACCAGTAGATCTGCAAAAAATAATGGATACGTAAAGGAAAAAACACTCAATAATACCTGAATTGAAAAAAAAACATACCGAGAAATAAAATCACAAATCGATTTTATAGTACCCTAAAACAGTAGAGGTTAAAAACCCATACCCAAATTAAAAACCCTTAATTTGTGTGTGCGTGTATTTGAACTTTGTGCTTGTGTGTATGAGATAGAAAGTTGTGCGTGTGTGAGAGAGATAGAGATCTGTGCGTGTGTGTGTGTGAGAGAGAGAGAGAGAGATCTGTGCGTGAGTGTGTGTGGGGGGGGGAGGGAGATTACCAGTAGGAGACGACGGCGGATGGAGGGATCGGGAGAGGTGGAGGGCGGCGGCGGGCTTGGGTTGAAAGGCAAAGATGGTAGAAATGAGAGAGAGGAAAGGGAATGAGCGGTGGCTAGGGTTTGAGTTGAAAGCGTAGAGAGCAACAATGAGTGAGAGGGGAGTGAATGAGAGGAGCCGGGTTGTGTGTTGAGGGTTAAGGGTTTTTCTCTTCATTTGCCATGTCACAATCCTACGTGGCAAGGCATACTCTTACATGGCACAATCTAAGACCATTAGATTGTAATTGATAGATTAATTCCAACCGTAGATTTTTTGGAACAGTAAAACACCCCCCTCTCATATAATATAGACTAGCGGAATGCCCGTGCCTGAAGGCACGACGAAAATTTCGAAAGCACGTAATTAGAAAACGGTGAAAATTTTCGAAGTACGTAATTACAAAACGGCAAAAAAAGAGTAATTTATAACAATTGGCCAAAATCTCCTTTGTTTATAAACTATTCACCCTGCTTAACAAACAACAAATAGTTCAACAACATTCAAATAATCTTAAATTCATCAAACAAATTCACATCTAATATAAAATTTACAATATTCATCAAATAAATTCTCATTGTGTCTCAAAAATACAAAGTGTCAAAGTTTTAAAAAAATTGGGCAAAATCTCATTTGTTTATTGGACTATCCACCCTTCTCAAGGGATAACAATAATAAAAAAAAAAAAAAACAAATTCGCCTAACAAAAGCTTCAATAAAACAAACATCTTAAAAAAATAAATCTATATCAATGGAAGCCCCATAGCATCTCCGTGGCAGCCCCATAGCAGCGCTGTATTAGCCCCATGGCAGCTCCGTATCAGCCCCATAGAAGTCCCGTAGCAACCCAATAAAAGTCTCGTAGAAGCCCCATAGAAGACCCGTAGCATAAAAATTAAGTCCATGTTTGATTGGTCTTGGACTAAAACCTGAAATGAAAAGAAAAAAAATTAGTTTGTTCCCAAAAATATAGTACGTTAGCTATATACGATATGGGGTGGGGTGGGGGGAGATACACATCAATCCGTATTACTAAGAAAATTAAAAACCTAATTCAAAAAACACACTTGTGTGTGAGTGTGATCTGTGTGTGTCATCTTGAAACTACTGGATTTCAATGTTCCCAAGCAAGCCCGAAATCATCTATATGAAACCTTAAATATTAATAGTGTAAAATGGATCAAAAATAATTTGATAACATCATATCACGAATACAAAATGTAAAAATGAAAAATAAAGAAAAACCAATCCAAGTAGGCAATATGTAAACCTCGATCCGCTTTCTTTGTTTTAAAAAAACAAAGTGTCAAAGTTTTAAAAAAATTGGGCAGAGTCTCCTTTGTTTATTGGACTATCCACCCTTCTCAACGGATAACGACAAATCCAAGAATATAGAAAAAAAAATCGCAAGTTTTGTCATAAACAGATCCATCTTATTCTTTTTACATACCGTAAGCTTTGTCGTAAACTTCTCTGTGACACTTATTCTCCCAAGTATGTCTATACATAATCGTCACAGTGATCTCTATACGCACCTGATAATTACAAGGAACCAATGAGAATGAAGTTGGACATTTTTATTTATCTTTACAAAAACAAAAGAAAACACAAATCCCATGTATTAGGGGGCACTAAAGGAATGGCGAAGGTTTTCCATTGTTGGTCGTATTAAAGTGTGTTTCTATAATTACTACGACTTTAGTAAAAAAATTCATTTCATGAAACATAACAGAGAAAATATTTGGCATATGTAGACATGTAGGTTAAAATCTGAAGTGAAACTAATTGGGGGGGAGAGAAATATTACTTGCGATCCGAATCAATGGAATATAAAAGGAATTCGAAATGGCCCTGAAAATGACAATTACAACGAAGATCAACTGGATTCCCAACACTAAATAATTCAATAGTCATACATAACAAAATAGATTGCAAAATATATGAAGAGATGGGAGTGACCTTAATTATGCTTATTATTTTTTATACTAAGTTGGCAATCTTAGGGAAATAAGACTTGATATCTATCATAAAAAATATGACAAAATGAAAAGAAAAAAAAGAAAAAAATACTATTTAGCGAGAATATTTCTTTGTTTTAAAAAAATGAAGTGTCAAAGTTTTAAAAAAATTGGGCAGTGTCTCCTTTGTTTATTGGACTATCCACCCTTCTCAAGGGGCTATCCAACAATATAAAAAAAAAATTAGTGGATACCTTAAAGTAAAATCCAAATCAATCTTATGCAAAAAAATAACCAAAACCAAAATAAAATAGTAGATCCAAATCTAATTTTTTTAACAGATTTAAGTTACAAAACTGAAAATAGAAAATAGTAGATCTAAAATACCAAATCTGGTGGAGCGGTAGCGGCGGATCGTCGTGGTCGTGGAAGAGCCGTCGGAGTCTCACATATTGATGAAAAAAACAATTGAACCTGAAAATTAACAAAACCGAAATATTATTTATCCAAAAAAAAAATTGATCCTGAAAAATAGCACAAACAACAAAATTCAAATCAATCTAATGCAAAAAAAACCCAAAAACAAAATAAAATAATGGAGCCAAATCTAATTTTTTTTAACAGATTTAAGTTTCAAAACTGAAAATAGAAAATAGTAGATCTAAAATACCAAATCTAGTGGAGCGGTAGCAGTGGATCGTCGTGGTCGTGGAAGCGCCGTCGGAGTCTCACATATTGATGAAAAAATAATTCAACTTGAAAAATAACAAAATCCAAATATTATTTATCAAAAAAAAAAATTTGAACCTGAAAAATAGCACAAACAGCAAAATACCACAAAACCAAAATAAAATAGTAGAGCCAGATTTAAGTTACAAAATTGAAAAATTGGTGGAGTGGTAAGGGCGGATGTCATGATAGTGGTTGAACCTGAAAATTAACAAAATCCAAATATTATTTATTAAAAATGAAAGTAGAAAAATGAAAATAAAAAAATTGAATCACCGCGTCAGATCTGTGTGTGTGTGTGTGTGTGCGCGCGCGCGTGTGAGGGGGGAGAGGACGGCGGCGGGGAGCGGGGGTGGGGGCGGGGGCAGAGGCACCTAAAATAAGAGTATATACATAAATCCTTTTCCATGAAAGTGGCTTTGCAAAACGCAATTAAATCCTCCGTAACCCATTCTCATCAATAATATAAAGTATACCATGCATATTTAGTTAATATAATAGAATAGAAGAAATTGATTAATATAGAAAAACCCAAATCGCACTTTCATATTTCAAACCCACCTAGTTAAAAAATCTGAAAACAAAACTAATTGAGTTTCTATAGCAATAGATATTACCAGTGCTGCTGCAATCTAGGGAGGCCGAAATTCTAAAAAATCAAACCCTGCATAAAATTCAAACCAACTTAAATATCATTCCTTGTGTCAAATATGTTTCCTGATTTCTATGCATAATATACACATTGTAAAAAAAAAAAAAAAAATGGGACCTTTAATCATGTTGTAAACCTCGGGCATCACTATCACAAACTGTATAAAGGTAATGTCCCAGGTATCGACTATTGTGAGTACTGAAAATCAGAAGAATTTCGTAAATCGAAATAAAAAACCTATCTCCCATTAAACAAGTATAACATCAAAATTAAATTAAACGTGGAAGTCACATTATACAACGCCAAAAAAATGAAGAACAAACTTAGATTACCTTATCAATCTCTCGAACGTCGTCATTCCAAAACTTTGGTATCAACCCTGCAAGCGTTCAAATTAACACATAAGTTTCCTGCAAGCGTCCACCATTTTATTAACAAATTATTGTAAGAGGGGCTGACTATTTGATATTTCACACAAAAAAATATTCAATCTCACTTCAAATTAACCATCAAAATGAAAAAAAATATTCAATCTCACTTCATAAACTTAATACAAAAATTGAAAGCCAATATGACATAATATGAGATGATATATGTTAAAAATGAAACAGAGAATACCTGATTTTACCCAATGAACCAAAGATTCTGAGTCCATCAAAATGAAAAAAAAAATATTCAATCTCACTTCATAAACTTAATACAAAAATTGAAAGCCAATATGAGATAATATGAGATGATATATGTTAAAAATGAAACAAAGAATACCTGATTTTACCCAATGAACCAAAGAATCTGAGTCCTCCTCCAACATCTCAAAAAATGCACACCAGATTCAAAGCTAACATTTGATAATCGAAATCCCCTAAAAAATGTTACCACAAATCAATTAAAAATCTTTGTTTGAAAAAAAAAGAAGTACACGGTATTACCTCAGTGGTGTGTGTGAGGGGAGGAGATCTTGGGTCGTTGAATGTTACCGGAGGTGAGGGAGGAGTGAGGCGAAGGGTGGATGGATGGACACCGGTGCATTTTGGGGTGGCTCTTTGGGTGTGGGTGTGGGTGTGCGATCTGTGTGTGTGTGTGTGTGTGTGTGTGTATGCGAGGGAGGAGATCTGTGTGTGCGAGTGGGGGCGGAGGCAGAGGCGGAGGTGGGGAAGGGGAGGGTAGGAGGGCGGCAGGTGTACGGGTAGGGTAGAAGGTTTTTGTGGGGACGGGGGTGGGTTTTTTTTTTTACGAAAATGAGAGAAGGGGCGGCTGTAGCGATTGGAGTGGTTGGAGCGTGGAAGGCAGGGGGCAGGGGGAAAGGGGAGGGGGGCAGCGCGGCAGTGGAAATATGGAGGGGGCAGCGGGGAGGGGAGAGAGGAGGCAGCGTGTATGAGAGAGGGCGGAACAGGGGATGACGACAGGAGGGATCGGGAGAGGTTAAAGGTGGTGACGGCGGCGGGCTGGTAGTATTAGGTCTTGGGTTGAAAGGGAGAGATGGCAGAAATGAGAGAGAGGAATGAAGAGTCGGGGTTGGGTTTGAGATTGAATGAGATATTATCTCATTTGCCACGTCACAATAGGTATAATCCTACGTGGCACAATCTCAGACCCTTAGATCGCCCCAAAAAATTAGTTCTCAACCGTTGATTTTTTGGAACAGTAAAACACCCCCCTCTCATAAAATATAGATAAAACTATATTGTATAAAATAACAATTTTTTGGTTGTGTAACGGTTTTTTATACAATAACAGTTTTTTATATATTAATTTTTTTTATATTAACAGTTTTTAGTATAAAATAACAGTTTTTTTATAACATAACAGTTATATTATTTACTGTTTTTTAAATTATTTATTGTTTTTTAATTAACATTTTTTTGTATTAACGGTTAATATATATTAAATGTTTTTTTATTTTTTATAAAATAACAGTTTTTTGGTTGTATAACCGTTTTTTTTATAAAAAAACAGTTTTTTATATATTACCTGTTTTTTATATTAACATTTTTTAGTGATTTTTTATATTAACATTTATAATTATTTTTTTTACAAAATAAAAGTTTTTTATAAAATAACAGTTTAATTATTTATAGTTTTTTAAATTATTTATTCTTTTTACTATTTATTTATTAACATTTTTTTGTATTAACTGTTGATATATATTGAATGCTTTTTTATTTTTTATAAAATAAGAGTTTTTAATTTGTATAACGATTTTTTTATAAAAAAAATCAAATGTAAAGAGAACATATACCTTATTTTTAAGGAAAATGAACTGAAATGGAAAATTAGCTTACCGACTTTAGTGAATCTGACACGCCTTCGTTTCTTGAAATCTGAGAATGGGTATGTTCCGTCCCTATTTTTTCAATCTTTGCATTTCTATAGAGCGGGAAATATGTCAGAAGACAGAAATGTGTAAAGAGAGTCAATACAATTCACACATTCATCATAAATGACAATTGCTATTGGTCTTAAAAGGAAAAAAAATTACAGCTGGTTCTTTATAAACAATAGACATAAAATTTTAAAAACCAAAATCCAACATAGGATCCATTGTTTGAAAATAACCTACCAGCGACATAAGTAGGGGAATGGTAAAACTTTTCAAGAAGATTTTACTTGGATTTTGGCAGATATCCTGCTACAAAAAGAAAAACTGTATATTAGCAAAATTAAAGCACATGTTTCACATGGTCCATGAACCAAAACAAATAATCATATATTCATGCAGAGAAATTTCAATAAATAAGATTCATGGACGACATATGCATATTCGGTAGTATAAATGTGGGAGCTTATGAAGAAACTATAAAGGAGAGAGAACGTTACCAAATTAGAGCATTCCTCAAACTATATAAATTAGAGCATTCCCCAAAATTGAAAGTATAAAACAAATAGTATATTCACTAAAACCACATAATAGTATTCAGAACGTGAAAGAAAAAAACTAAGAACAATATTCGTAAATCATACCTAAGGAATATGTTTTAAATGTATTTGTCAAATAATGAATAATAGCTATTCTAAAAAAGTCATTACATCCTTATCTCTCTCACCCCAGCTTATCTTGCTTACTGCGTGAGAAAACTCTCCTATTGTAGCAGTTACAGAGCATAAAAAAATCATATTTCAATAAAATCAATTCAGCCCAATGGATGAGAACAGATACCAAGAAGTGATGGAAAGACAACATCATGTCACTAAATTTTAAAGTACAATCCAAATATAGCCCCAGAATTTCAAAGCAAATACCCTAAAATGTTCAACCATGATTTCAAAAAGGAAAAAAATAATGAATAGGATAGCGAGAGCCCCTAAAATTATATCAAGAAAGGAGAGAACACTGAATAAAGGGAGAGTGGTGAGTTAAAATAAAATCACCAAAAAATAATTTGAAAACCAAGATAAAGAAAAATAGAAAGTAGGTACTAAACCTCAAATTATAAAAAACATTAAACCCATTTATATATACAGTCGAGCGTAGACCAACATAGATCAACCAACTGGATAAAAGAAATAATATGGATCAGATTTAGCTGTTTCATATGCCCTATATGAATACTGAAACAAACTTCTAAACACACAAATACACGATCATATAAACACCCAAACACTCTATATATGCAACTTCTCATACAAACACACAAACACAATATATGCACACATCGGGACACTTGACCACACAGTAGACAGAAACAAAGAAGCTTACCTTACTTGACAACTGCATACATTTTGTTTAAAACCATAAAACATGTAGAAGAAAAAGATAATTGTCTAACATTTAAGCTAGTTGAGAGAAGTTAATCAAACATTTACCGGGGGATCTAAGGTTAATACCACCACACACATAATTGAAATGTATCAAGTTAAAAGAACCAATTGTAATTCAAAGCACTTTATCTCCTCGGTCTCCTTTATCTATTCAGGTATCCCTGTGTATCAACTCTCCACTCTTTATCGCTCTCTCTATTCACCGTCCCCTTTAACAGGTGCTTTGATTTAAATAGTGGTGACCATGACTATATCTTTCATTATTCTCTAACATTTTTCTCTTCGCTCTCTATCCGTTCATTCGTTTCCTCTTTTTCTTTCAGTTCTTTTCATTTTAACAAACCCCAAACTCAAATAAACAGAAACTTGTACTCACATCAGCACACACAAAGACACAAACTCATAGTGAAGAACTTGTGTGTGGGTTGAGGTTGTATGTAATGACTACGTGAAAACTGGAAATCTATTCTATGAAAAACGTTAATTTTATGTACTATAGATGTGAGTATGTTAACAAAAACAATGTAAAAACGTTTTTCACATCCGAAAGAAATTGAAGATATCTTCATTCTCATAAATCATAGATTTACTCTAATTAATTAATGATATTCTTTGTATAGTTTGATATATGTTTGGAAATACCTCTCATATGAGACATAGCTGGTGTGAGACAAACAATATACCTGTGTAAATCAAATTAAACCTATATCAGACCAATTAAATTACCTGTATCAGAACAATATATAAAGAAAACGTTATATAACTCGTATAAATACTTGTATCAGACCAATGAATTTAAAGTAAAAAAGCACATATCAGTATATGTATAAGGAATCGCAAGCTTATATAACTCGTGTGTGTGTGTGCACTTGAAGAAAACATATCAGGTTCTGAATATTAGGTGCCCAAATAAAATCATACCTTCCAAAACTTTAATCACATAAACCCACTAATATGCCTTTTTCTGATGTTGTTTTGTGGCAGAGATGGTCAGATCTTGAGTGAAGTGTCCAAGGAAAGTTGTTGTGGAAGAGGGGGAAAATTAATAATTGGGTGTGCGCTAGATTGAGAATGGATGTAGATTGAGACAGATGCGGACTGTTACATAGTGGAAGATTAAGGCAGCGGGCTACAGCTGAGGGGGAATATTGAGAATGAGGAGGTGGTCGGCAGCCGGTAATAGAGCCTGGAGGCAGGAGGGTTTCAAGGATTTGGGGGGGGGGGTGTTTAGGGGAAAGTGAGAAACGGTAGAGAGAGAAAATGAAAGAGTAATGCAAATTAGGGTTTCAAGTGTTTGGGTCATTCGTTAAGTGAGAAACGAGAGAGAAAGTTAGAAATGAGTGTTAGAAACACTTAAACACCCCATATGTATCCAATTTAGGGTCATTTCGTAATCTCCAAAAATAAAATTAGAACATGAAATGAGTGGTATCTCAATGGCAGAATCAAATATACATAAATACATTCCCTAGCAACTCAACTAAAATATTATGAAGCATTTTCTATTTCTAAAACACAAATATTCCCAATGTAGTAAATTTGTCCAAACTCATCATTATGTTACCAAGGAGATAATAGAAAAAAAAATACCAATGTAAATCATTTATCGAGTCTGAATCTTACAACCTATATTGCTACACGGACAATAGAAAAAGCAACCCCTCCAATGCTGCTCACAAATTTAAAAAGGAAAAAAAAAGGAAATAACAGAAAAGGCCCATTATATCCATTTTTTCAATCTTCCATTCAGAGCATTTCTCAAACTTATAATACACCTAGGACATCTCAGTTTCCAAACAAAATAGAAAACGATTCCCCCACACACTTAAAATGCATAAAGGAGAAATACATTTTCGAATTCAAAAACTCAAAATTTAGAGATCCCCAATTCAAAATTTTCAAAATGTGGGGAAGAATGTGGGGCTACAAATTTTCAAAATTTTCAGAATGTGGGGCAGAGTGTGGGGCTATAAAAAAATATCTCATTTTTCTGTCTACGGATACAAAAACTCAAAATTTAGAGATCCCCAATACCAAGGTAGGTACCTGCTACTTCAAGGTAGGTACCTGCTACTTCATCAGTTATACTAAGGTAGGATGTGTGTGGGATCAAGGTAGGTACATGCTATATCATCAGTTATACCAAAGTTGATCAACAGCATGCTATATCATCAAGGTAGGCACCTGCTACACCAAAGCTGATCAACAGCCTACTATACCAAAGCTGATCAAGGTAGGTACCTTCTATATCTTCATTTATACTAAGGTAGGGTGTGCGTGGTGAGTATAATCAACAGCCTGATCAGCACCAGTTGCGAAAAGCTGATCTATTGTTCATAACAATTGCTCCTGCTTTATCATAGTCTTCATACCTAAATGTCGATTTTTGGGAGTGAATTATAGTCATATTAGAAGTGGATTTGAAAATGATGACATTATAATACAAAATCATTAAGAGAACTTATAGCACTCATGAATAAAATCAAGTAACAAACCCTCTGAAAGCACAGAACTCCATTCATTTTAGGAAAAAATTTCCCCTGTTCTTTGATATGAACTTCGGCCCCCAATTTTTTAACCCCCAAATGAAAAACTTACATATATGGAAAAAAATGAAGATATATGGAAAATATACATACATATATGATTAAATAGACATGTGGATGTTGTTGTGGGGTTAGGAGTTGCAGATGCTGGTGGTGACAGAACTGTGACACCCCGACTAATTAAATACCGGGTAGCTACTCCTTTATTAAATTAATTCAAAATGCCAAGTTGGTCCAGTTAATAGCATCACTGTCGAAAACATTTTAATGATTACTAACCACCTAGTATTTAAAAAGTAAGTTGCCAAATTTTAATTTAAGTCTGATTAACATGCAACAAGTGTAATGAAGAGTAATAACACCATTCACCATAACGAAGTAAATAGAATTACCATCACATAATGTCAATAAAGTCTGGAGGAAAAACTCCTCACTACAAATCCCACAACTGAAATAAGTAACGAAAAACTGAATACTGAATCAATACATGACAAATTCTGAAAACTGAAATGGAAAGATAACTCTAATAGAAATGGGCAATATGCCCTACAACTGGTAGATACTAGAACTGGAGTCCAAATGATAGAAGCGTCTAAAAGCAAATCCCTGTAGCTTCCACTAACAGCTAAAGCTCGTCACCTGAATGAGTATCCTATGCATGGTGTCCTTATGGCTAGGCACCTAAAATGGTTTTACAAGTAAAATATATTTGAAAGTAAACGGGTCAGAGCCCGAATGTGGAGATATTTTAAAAACCTGCAAGTGCTTTAAAAACATTTAAAACATTAAATGTAAAGTACATGTTAGGACGTGCACTCACATGATATTCTCACCTCTCGTCTAACTGTGCACTCCTAACGTAGTACCCATCTATAATGACACAAACCACTAGCTAAGTGACATCATATCTAGCTAGACTGTCATAGGTCCTACCCTTATTACTCGGTTCCATTAACATTATAACGACCTCAGTTAAATAGGTGCTTAACGTAAATTCAGGTTCTCATACAAAAGTAATACAGCTCGTTATAGATTAGTCCTCTATGTTATTCCATAGTTACACACAATTCCATATGAAAGTTCCCAGTTTATTAAGCGTATATTTTCCACAACATAAATATACAATATAAGCACCCCGAGACTAAGCTGCGGTGCACACATACTCTGCTATCCATCCCGGTACATCACGTACATAAGGATTACATATTCCGAATCTCTCAGGAATAGTTCACAGATAACAACATCACAAATAATGGAGGCGAACACAGTCACATCATATGGGTCACGCACATACCTATGCTCCCACGATCAGCGGACTTATTAATATCCCAATAAGTCTTTCTCTGACCTATGTTCATCGAGGTAACCAGTCTAAATCCGGGCAACACAAGGATTAGAGGGCCCTAAGCGAACGCAAACCTCCCGTGATAGCAAGTATGGTAGGTATGTCATACACACAATTCATATACCAATACTAAGTAAACACACGTCTTAGTAATCACCGTAATTTAATTGTAGTACCATTCTCATTCTAGTACCAATATATAATTTACACACTTTATACGATTCCGGTTTATAATCATACGCGCCATAATTTATTCTCACGTCGTAGTAGACACTCACGTCTCAACCGGAACGGTCCATTGATTTAAATCACTCGTATATAATTTACTCCTCATAATAACCCAAAAGTCCCAAATCTATCAATACATCATCAAAGAAATGTTATCTCTACCCTCGAACAAGTTTATGGGACTCCCAAAATCAAAACAGGCCAAAAAGGTATAAACTGCCAGCTCGTTAGAAGTCTCGTTCGAACGAGGCTCTTCGAAAGAGATTCCACTTCGTTCGAACGAACTGTACCTTCTAACGAGATCTCGTTCGAACGAAGTTATCGAACGAAGTTCCCTTTCATTAGAAGCGACTGGTCAACTCGTTAGAAGCTCGTTCGAACGAGCTCGTTCGAACGACCTGGGAAGGTCTTCTAACGAGGGACCAGTTTCGGCCCAGATTTTTCCCAATCTCGTTTTTCACCATTTCTACTCCTAAAATCTGATCTAAAATTAGTCCCAATGATTGTTTAAGGTCTCTAATCACTCCTAAACATATTATAGTCACATCCAAACACGTTTTAAAGGATTAATTCATCCTAACATCAATCAATTTACAAATCTCTACACTTTTCCCCCAATTTTTCAAGAACATGAACCCTAAACTTTTAAGTTCTCAATTATTCCATTCTAAATCCATTTTTTTCTTACATCCAACATATATTAATACCAGAATAATCATCTCTATATGATTCTACATTCAATTTGTCCTCAATATTCAAGTTCTATGTCCAAACAACATGGGTTTTCATTTATCTTCCAAGAACAATTGTAAATCTTCAAATTATCTAACATGGAGGGAACATTCTCTGAATTAAAAGAAATTAAATCACTTTCCTCGATTGTCTCTGAATTTGGTGTTGATTTTGTAAAGATTTTCTGCAGAATTCCTTCTCCTTCTCCCCCTCTCTAAGCTTCTTCTCCAAAGGTGGCTATGGTGGCTAGGGTTTTCTTTGGGAAAGTTGGAAACCTAATTTGATAACTCCCGTAGCTTATTGGGTCATTAAGGGTTGGTTAGTGGGTTTAGTGGGTCTATTCCCAATCAGATAAAGACTCCTAATTTTCGTCATTTTTAATTCCTCAAAATACAAAATTACCAAAATACCCTTTATGTTGTCGGTATGGCCTAAAAATACCCCGTGACCCAAATTAAACCCCCGGCTAGTGTTTTCTGACTATCTCGACCCTTTCGGACGCGTTGGCGCACTCAAAATGACCATACGGTTAATAGAATTTAAATTCACTTTTATAATCAAAATAATTATATTCTGACGCGACTGTAACACGCGTCCCAATAAAATGACCAAATTGCCGTATGTCAATCTCACGACAATTTCATAATTCAATATTCATATAACACCATATATACTCAATATAGTAAAATACCAACTCACATCTCACAAGTATTTTACCCGGATTAATTCCCAATTAATTCTAATTTAATTAATTAATCCCAAAAATAAATATAGCCAACAATACGGGGTATTACATACTTCCCCCCTAATAACTGAATTTCGTCCCGAAATTCGGAACTAGAAAGTACCTGCTAAAAACAACTCTGGATAACGTTCGCGCATCTCATCCTCGTGCTCCCATGTGGACTCCTCGACATTGTGATGTCGCCACTGAACACGCACTAACGGAACTATCTTTGACCGCAGCTTCCTCTCACTTCGGTCCAAAATAGCAATCGGCCCCTCCTCGTAGGAGCTATCCGGCTGGAGATCGATGTCCTCCACAGAAATGTGAGAATGAGCCAAATTATCTCTAAGGTATTTCCTTAGCGAGGAAATATGCAACACATCGTGAATCCGATGCAAATGCTCCGGTAACCCAAGTCTATACGCAATCGGTCCGATCCGCTCAATAATAGGAAACGGCCCCACATACCTTGGTGCCAATTTCCCCTTCTTCCCGAAATGCATAATCCCCTTCATAGGAGATACTCTGAGCAAAACCTGGTCCCCCACTTGGAACTCCCTGAAAAACCTCTTCGCATCAGCATAACTCTTCTGCCTGTCTTGAGCTACCCGAATGCGACTCCGAATCAACTCAATTCTTGCCGAAGTATCCTGAATCACTTCCGGCCCAAGTAGTTTGTTGTCCCCCACCTCTAACCAACATGCTAGGGAACGACAAGGCCTACCGTACAATGCCTCAAACGGAGCCATGCCAATAGTGAACTGATAGGAGTTGTTGTAAGCAAACTCCACTAGTGGAAGGTACTTCTCCCATCCACCCCCAAAGTCAATAATGCACATGCGCAGCATGTCCTCCAACATCTGATTTGTACGCTCTGTCTGCCCATCGGTCTGCGGATGATAAGCCGTACTCAACCGCAATTCCGTGCCCATGGCCTCCTGGAAACTCTCCCAAAACCGTGAAACAAATATCTTGTCTCTGTTAGACACGATATTTAGGGGCACACCGTGAAGTCTCACAACCTCTGAAATGAAGAGCTGGGCATACTGTCCCGTAGTGTAGTCAGTCCTTACGGGTAAAAAGTGAGAGACTTTGGACAACCTGTCCACAATTACCCAAACGGAGTCGTGACCCCTCTGCGACGTAGGAAATCCCGTGATAAAATCCATGGATATACTCTCCCACATCCATACCGGGACCTCCAACGGCTGTAGCAATCCTGCCGGTCTCTGATGATCCACTTTTACAAGCTGACAAGTGGCGCATTTCGAAACAAACTCAGCGATATCTCTCTTCATACCGCTCCACCAATACTGGCGTCTCATATCTTGGTGCATTTTGTCCCCTCCGGGATGTACCGCGAACCGTGAGCCGTGCGACTCTGCCATCACCTCGTGTCGCAATTTCTCCCCTTCCGGAACTACCAATCTCCCATTGAAGCGTAATCCCCCATCTGAGCTAACGGTATAGGACTCGGCTCCCTCTGCTAGTAATCGAACTATCTGCTCTTGACAGAACGAGTCATTAGCCTGTGCCCGTACTACCTTCGTGACAATCTGCGGTGTAACTGTCATCACAGATATGAAGGATCGGGCCACTGCATCCTGGTGCCCTAATTCCTTCCACTTTGCCTTCCACACCTCTGCCACCTCATCTGCTGGCCTACGGCTCAACGCATCTGCCACCACGTTAGCCTTACCCGGGTGGTACTGGATATCGAACTGGTAGTCCTTCACAAACTCAAGCCACCTACGCTGCCGCATATTCAACTCCTTCTGCGTGAACAGGTACTGTAGGGACTTGTGGCCCGTGAATAGTTGGAACTTCTCCCCCAAAAGATAGTGCCTCCAAATTCGTAGGGCAAATACCACTGCCGCCAACTCCAAATCATGCGTGGGGTAGTTCTTCTCATGAGTCTTAAGCTTACGGGAAGCATAAGCTATGGCCTGTCTCTCCTGCTGCAATACACCTCCAAGTCCTTGGAAAGACGCGTCGGTGTAAACCAAATACTCAACTCCCGGTCTCGGCAATGCTAATACAGGCGCTGAGGTCAATTTGTCCTTTAACTCATCAAATGCCAACTGACAGGCATCACTCCAGATGAATGGCACACCCTTACGAGTCAGATGTGTCAAAGGACCCGCTATCTTCGAAAATCCCCGAATGAACCTCCTGTAGTATCCTGCTAGGCCCAAGAAACTATGAATTTCAGTCGGTGTCGCGGGCTGTCCCCACTCCCTTACCGCGGATACTTTCCCCGGATCAACAGATATCCCCCGGTCGGAAATAATGTATCCCAAAAACTGGACCTCCTTCAACCAAAACCCGCACTTCTCATATTTTGCATACAACTCGTTCTGACGGAGTGTCTGCAAAACTTGCCTCAAATGCTCGCCGTGCTCCTCCTATGTCTGGGAGTAAACCAGAATATCATCGATGAAGACAATGACAAACTGATCTAGGAAATCCCTGAACACTCTGTTCATCAAGTTCATAAACACAACTGGAGCGTTGGTCAAACCAAAAGGCATAACCCGAAACTCGTAAGAATCATATCTCGACAAGAATGCAGTCTTCGAGACATCCTCCTCCCTGATACGCAACTGATGGTATCCCGATCTCAAATCAATCTTCGAGAAGAAAGAAGCTCCTCTCAACTGATCGAATAAGTCATCGATTCGAGGCAACGGATACTTATTCCGTATCGTGACCTTATTCAACTCCCGGTAGTCCACACACAATCTCAGTGAACCGTCCCTCTTCTTCACAAAAAAAACTGGAGCGCCCCAAGGTGAGGTACTCCTGCGAATAAATCCCTGACCTAACAGCTGCTCTATCTGATCTCGTAGCTCTCGCATCTCAGCTGGAGCCATACGGTACGGTGCGCGTGCTATAGGCCTCGTATCTGGCAATAGGTCTATAACAAAGTCTATCTCTCGACTGGGGGGTAGGCCTGGTATCTCCTAAAACACATCCGAATACTCCCTAACAACTGGAATAGAATCTAAAGGAATCACAACCTCCTTAGAGGTATCCTCCTCTATGTAATACAGATGAGCGGTCGATCCTCCCTCTGGGCGAGGCATCGCCACTACAAACATCTCTTGCCCCGGAATGGCAAAAACAATGCTCCCGCTGAAGCAATCAATCATGGCCCTATAAGTTACGAGCCAATCCATACCGATAATCACATCGTGAACATGCATATCTAATACCAACATATCTGCAGGTAATACCAGACTACCAATCTCTACTCCCACTCCCCGGCATATAAAGAATATAAGTGACCCACTCCCCAATGGTGAGTCGACACACGTCACTGTGCTCTCTGCCGTAGCTAACAATCCTAAGGCTTTCGCGAAGTGTGTATATATAAAACAATGTGTAGCCCCTGTATCAAATAATACCCGACCCATAGTGCCATGGATAGGAAACGTACCCTCAATCGCGGGCAGTGCCTGTGGAACTGCAGCTTGGTGGACGTTATTGACACGTTCATACTATAGCTGCCCCTGCTGAGCTGGGACTGCTAGAATGGGTGGCAATGCTTCCATCTATGGCGGTGCGGGGAGAGCGGCGGGAAACATAGGCCTCTGTGGCTCCTGGCGAGCACCCTGCTGCTGCTGCTGTGGGGCCCTGCCCCTATCAGGACAATCATGTCGCTTATGGCCAGTCTTGCCACAAATAAAACACTTCCCTGGGAAGTTCCCTCCTCTCTGCCCCTGCGGTCCCCGGCCCTGGTGGCCGTTACCGTTCCTCCCTTGGCCCTGCTGGCCCTAGTGAAACTGCTGCCCATTCTGCCCCTGTTGGCACTGATGGCCGTTTGGACCCTTATGGCCCTGACGGAAACCTCCCTGTCCCTGTCTGTAGTTCCCTGATCAAAACCTCTTCTGATCCCCCTGCTGCAAACCCTGCTCACCCTGTCTCTGCCCCTGAACAGATTGTGCCCCATCGGCACCATGTCCTCCTGTCCTGCCCTGATGGCTAGACTCTCCCGACCTCTTGCCCTCAGCCATATGAAAGCGGTGGTCCTGGCAGTGTAACAAAGCAGCGTTAACCACATCAGAATATGTGGCCAATGAAAGGTTCCCTAACAGATGCTGACGGATCCTCCATGTCAACCCGTCGGTGAATTTCTCAATCTTCTTCTTCTCTGTTGGTATCTCATCCGGAACGATATTCAACAGATTTTTGAACTCGGCCTCATACTCGGCCACAGTCTTACCCTCCTGCCTCAGACTCATCAATCTCCTCCTCATTTTCGTGGGAACAGCTGACGGAAAGTACTTGCGGTCGAACCGCACCCAGAAGTCCTGAATAGTGAGAGTATCCCTCTCCTCTACGGTGGTAATAGACTCCCACCACTCCAGTGCAGATCCAACTAGCTTGAAAGTAGCTAGCACCTGCTTCTGAACGTCCGTGCACTCATACATCCTTAAGTGCCTCTGCATATCCTTCCTCCATTGGCTCGAGACTACCACATCTGAGCTACCTGCAAACTCTGGCGGATGCGCTTTTTGAAAAGCGTCACGTACACGTTCCCAAGCAGACGGGAATGCATTTTCCTGTACTGGCGCAGCAACCGGCGCCTGAGGTGGTGCCTGCTGAACTACGGCAATTGCGGCATTTACCGCTTGGGCTACTATAGCTGCAACCTCCGCGGCGTTCATCATGCCCTGAACTGGAGCGGGCTGGGGTTCGGGCGTTGCATCCCTGGGAACTCGTCGTGCACGTCGTGGAGGCATCTGAAATAAGAACAAAGTTTATAAGTTCGCTATTTATAAACTTAAAATAGCTTAAGAACGAAGCATACACAAAAAGAGTACAACAGTCCTAAAATATAGGGCTCTATATCAAAGAAACTTAGCAGAAACATAATAAGCCGTCAGATACTAAGGACACTAGAACCTGATGCTCTGATAACACCTGTGACACCCCGACTAATTAAATACCGGGTAGCTACTCCTTTATTAAATTAATTCAAAATGCCAAGTTTGTATAGTTAATAGCATCACTGTCGAAAACATTTTAATGATTACTAACCACCTAGTATTTAAAAAGTAAGTTGCCAAATTTTAATTTAAGTCTGATTAACATGCAACAAGTGTAATGAAGAGTAATAACACCATTCACCATAACGAAGTAAATAGAATAACCATCACATAATGTTAATAAAGTCTGGAGGAAAAACTCCTCACTACAAATCCCACAACTAAAATAAGTAACGAAAAACTGAATACTGAATCAATACATGACAAATTCTGAAAACTGAAATGGAAAGATAACTCTAATAGAAATGGGCAATATGCCCTACAACTGGTAGATACTGGAACTGGAGTCCAAATGATAGAAGCGTCTAAAAGCAAATCCCTGTAGCTTCCACAAACAGCTAAAGCTCGTCACCTGAATGAGTATCCTATGCATGGTGTCCTTATGGCTGGGCACCTAAAATGGTTTTACAAGAAAAATATATTTGAAAGTACACGGGTCAGAGCCCGAATGTGGAGATATTTTAAAAACCTGCAAGTGCTTTAAAAACATTTAAAACATTAAATGTAAAGTACATGTTAGGACGTGCACTCACATGATATTCTCACCTCTCGTCTAACTGTGCACTCCTAACGTAGTACCCATCTACAACGACACAAACCACTAGCTAAGTGACATCATATCTAGCTAGACTGCCATAGGTTCTACCCTTATTACTCGGTTCCCATTAACATTATAACGATCGCAATTAAATAGGGGCTTAACGTAAATTCAGGTTCTCATATAAAAGTAATACAACTCATTATATATTAGCCCTCTCTGTTATTCCATAGTTACACACAATACCATATGAAAAATCCCAGTTTATTAAGCGTATATTTTCCACAACATAAATATACAATATAAGCACCCCGAGACTAAGCTGCGGTGCACACATACTCTGCTATCCATCCCGGTACATCACGTACATAAGGATTACATATTCCGAATCTCTCAGGAATAGTTCACAGATAACAACATCACAAATAATGGAGGCGAACACAGTCACATCACATGGGTCACGCACATACCTATGCTCCCACGATCAGCGGACTTATTAATATCCCAATAAGTCTTTCTCTGACCTATGTTCATCGAGGTAACCAGTCTAAATCCGGGCAACACAAGGATTAGAGGGCCCAAAGCGAACGCAAACCTCCCGTGATAGCAAGTATGGTAGGTATGTCATACACACAATTCATATACCAATACTAAGTAAACACACGTCTTAGTAATCACCGTAATTTAATTGTAGTACCATTCTCATTCTAGTACCAATATATAATTTACACACTTTATACGATTCCGGTTTATAATCATACGCGCCATAATTTATTCTCACGTCGTAGTAGACACTCACGTCTCAACCCAAACGGTCCATTGATTTAAATCACTCGTATATAATTTACTCCTCATAATAACCCAAAAGTCCCAAATCTATAAATACATCATCAAAGAAATGTTGTCTCTACCCTCGAACAAGTTTACGGGACTCCCAAAATCAAAACAGGCCAAAAAGGCCTAAACTGCCAGCTCGTTAGAAGTCTCGTTCGAACGAGGCTGTTCGAACGAGATTCCACTTCGTTCGAACGAACTGTACCTTCTAACGAGATCTCTTTTGAACTAATTTCCCTTTCGTTAGAAGCGACTGGTCAACTCGTTAGAAGCTCGTTCGAACGAGCTCGTTCGAACGACCTGGGAAGGTCTTCTAACGAGGGACCAGTTTCGGCCCAGATTTTTCCCAATCTCGTTTTTCACCATTTCTACTCCTCAAATCTCTTCTAAAATTAGTCCCAACGATTGTTTAAGGTCTCTAATCACTCCTAAACATATTATAGTCACATCCAAACACGTTTTAAAGGATTAATTCATCCTAACATCAATCAATTTAAAAATCTCTACACTTTTCCCCCAATTTTTCAAGAACATGAACCCTAAACTTTTAAGTTCTCAATTAGTCCATTCTAAATCCATTTTTTTCTTACATACAACATATATTAATACCAGAATAATCATCTCTATATGATTCTACATGCAATTTGTCCTCAATATTCAAGTTCTATGTCCAAACAACATGGGTTTTCATTTATCTTCCAAGAACAATTGTAAATCTTCAAATTATCTAACATGGAGGGAACATTCTCTGAATTAAAAGAAATTAAATAACTTGCCTCGATTGTCTCTGAATTTGGTGTTGATTTTGTAAAGATTTTCTGCAGAATTCCTTCTCCTTCTCCCCCTCTCTAAGCTTCTTCTCCAAAGGTGGCTATGGTGGCTAGGGTTTTCTTTGGGAAAGTTGGAAACCTAATTTGATAACTCCCGTAGCTTATTGGGTCATTAAGGGTTGGTTAGTGGGTTTAGTGGGTCTATTCCCAATCAGATAAAGACTCCTAATTTTCGTCATTTTTAATTCCTCAAAATACAAAATTACCAAAATACCCTTTATGTTGCCGGTATGGCCTAAAAATACCCCGGGACCCAAATTAAACCCCCGGCTAGTGTTTTCTGACTATCTCGACCCTTCCGGACGCATTGGCGCACTCAAAACGACCATACGGTTAATAGAATTTAAATTCACTTTTATAATCAAAATAATTATATGCTGACGCGACTGTCACACGCGTCTCAATAAAATGACCAAATTGCCGTATGTCAATCTCACGACAATTTCATAATTCAATATTCAAATAACACCATATATACTCAATATAGTCAAATACCAACTCACATCTCGCTAGTATTTTACCCGGATTAATTCCCAATTAATTTTAATTTAATTAATTAATCCCAAAAAGAAATATAGCCAACAATACGGGGTATTACAAGAACTTGGTCGGTAGTCCCTTAATCATTATAGCAAAATACGTAAGATACAATTTCGCCAAAAATTTAATAAATTGCAAGGAAACTTCCATGGAAACTTACTAACCAAAAACAACTATAAACGTGAGAGTCAAGCATTGATTTGATAAAATATGGGTTTCCAGATTATAGATTGATTTGAAGCTTCTCCGCACAGTTCATAGTCTTCGTTCTTTCTTCATATGAAGTAGTTTTAACTTCGTCTAGAGGTCTCGCAAGATAATTCAAAAATCCAACATTATTGCACTTAACCACATAATTTAAACAAAGGGAAATATTAATTTCAAAAATAATGAATTTAACCTTGCCCACGATGAATGGAACCTTGATCTCTTTCGAATTGTTTGAAGGCCTATGTCAACCTGTGTATAAAGTAAATTAATATGTAAATGATTATTAGTTGCTCCAGCCTAATAAACAAAATATAATTTACGTGTGCTTGAAAGAATTTCTCCAGCCTGCTTTGTTTAAGCAGAAAGAGTAAAAAAGAGAAATAATGACAAAGAAAGAGAACACTAGCACTACAATCAAACTATATTTCACACAGTGTCCATTATCCATTCATTACATAACACAAATAATAAAGCGAAAATGGAAGGGGATATGAAGTAAGTACCTTGGTCATGTGCACCTTCGACACTCAGGAATCTGTTGCACGATTAATTGGTTTCGTCAATTGATGGATCAGACAAACCTAAGATAACGAAATCTAAGAAGCTTAATTAGGTAATATCTACAAACTAAGAAATTTAAAGGCATATGCTTCAATAGTTATAAGTTGGAAGAAACAACATTCACAAATTTAAGAATTTAAATATTCGTCTATTGTACATCAAATTCAACATAATCCGTAGAAAGCAATTTATTAGTCTAGTGAACGGAATTTTTTATATCTCCCATGGCTATTCAAAATACGGGTTTATTTTAATTTCAAATTCTCAAGTGTGAAATCCAAATAAGATTCAAATGATCTAAACGACAGCATGAAACCCATCCCCAATAATCTATACGATGTAAATATTGTTGCAAAAAAAATGGCAATGAAAAATACCGACAAAACAATCAATCTCTCGTGATTTTACTACTTTGAATAATTCAGCACTGAACTACTAACACACTATGTGGCTTAAAGCCCTTAAATTGATATTAAAACCATAAATATGAAGATGTGGGTGGGAGATGGAAATAACAACTTGAAAAAGTGTTAAAAAAGTGAACTCAATAATATCTGAATACATAAATTTCTATGTGTAATAAGAGCCAATAATGCCAGTTTCATATCAACAACAACAATGATCAAACTCAATAATACCTGAACACGTTATATTGGAAAAAAAACATACATAAAAATAAAATCACAAATAGATTTTATATTACCCCCAAACAGTAGACCTACAAAAAAACATTAGATATTTAAAGAAAGAACAATATAAATATGACAAATCTGAATACTTCAGATCTGCAAATAAAACCAGTAGATCTGCAAAAAAATAATGGATACGTAAAGGAAAAAATACTCAATAATACCTGAATTGAAAAAAAAACATTCCCAGAAATAAAATCACAAATCGATTTTATAGTACCCCCAAACAGTAGAGGTTAAAAACCCATACCCAAATTAAAAACCCTTAATTTGTGTGTCCGTGTATTTGAACTTTGTGCGTGTGTGTATGAGATAGAAATTTGTGCGTGTGTGTGACATCTGTGTGTGTGTGTGAGTGAGATAGAGATCTGTGCATGTACGTGTGTGTGTGTGAGAGAGAGAGATCTATGCGTGAGTGTGTGTGGGGGGGAGGGAGATTACCAGTAGGAGACGACGGCGGATGGAGGGATCGGGAGAGGTGGAGGGCGGAGACGGGCTTGGGTTGAAAGGGAAAGATGGCAGAAATGAGAGAGAGGAAAGGGAATGAGCGGCGGCTAGGGTTTGTGTTGAAAGCGTAGAGAGCAACAATGAGTGAGAGGGGAGTGAATGAGAGGAGACGGGTTGTGTGTTGAGGGTTAAGGGTTTTTCTCTTCATTTGCCATGTCACAATCCTACGTGGCAAGGCATAATCTTACATGGCACAATCTAAGACCATTAGATTGTAATTGATAGATTAATTCCAACCGTAGATTTTTTGGAACAGTAAAACACCCCCCTCTCATATAATATAGACTAGCGGAATGCCCGTGCCTGAAGGCACGACGAAAATTTCGAAAGCACGTAATTATAAAACGGTGAAAATTTTCGAAGTACGTAATTACAAAACGGCAAAAAAAGAGTAATTTATAACAATTGGCCATAATCTCCTTTGTTTATAAACTATTCACCCTGCTTAACAAACAACAAATAGTTCAACAACATTCAAATAATCTTAAATTCATCAAACAAATTCACATATAATATAAAAGAAACAATATTCATCAAATAAATTCTCATTGTGTCTCAAAAATACAAAGTGTCAAAGTTTTTAAAAAATTGGGCAAAATCTCCTTTGTTTATTGGACTATCCACCCTTCTCAAGGGATAACAATAATAATAAAAAAAAAACAAATTCTCCTAACAAAAGCTTCAATAAAACAAACATCTTAAAAAAATAAATCTATATCAATGGAAGCCCCATAGCATCTCCGTGGCAGCCCCATAGTAGCGCTGTATTAGCCCCATGGAAGCTCCGTAGCAGCCCCATAGAAGTCCCGTAGCAACCCAATAAAAGTCTCGTAGCAGCCCCACAGAAGTCCCGTAGCATAAAAATTAAGTCCATGTTTGATTGGTATTGGACTAAAACCTTAAATGAAAAGAAAAAAAATTAGTTTGTTCCCAAAAATGTTGTACGTTAGCTATATACGATATGGGTGGGGTGGGGTGGGGTGGGGGGAGATACACATCAATCCGTATTACTAAGAAAATTAAAAACCTAATTCAAAAAACACACTTGTGTGTGAGTGTGATCTGTGTGTGTCGTCTTGAAACTACTGGATTTCAATGTTCCCAAGCAACCCCGAAATCATCTATATGAAACCTTAAATATTAATAGTGTAAAATCGATCAAAAACAATTTGATAACATCATATCACGAATACAAAATGTAAAAATGAAAAATAAAGAAAAACCAATCCAAGTAGGCAATATGTAAACCTCGATCCGCTTTCTTTGTTTTAAAAAAATAAAGTGTCAACGTTTTAAAAAAATTGGGCACAGTCTCCTTTGTTTATTGGACTATCCACCCTTATCAAGGGATAAGGACAAATCCAAGAATATAGAAAAAAAAATCCCAAGTTTTGTCGTAAACAGATCCATCTTATTCTTTTTACATACCGTAAGCTTTGTCGTAAACTTCTCTGTGACACTTATTCTCCCAAGTATGTCTATACATAACCATCACGGTGATCTCTATACGCACCTGATAATTTCAAGGAACCAATGAGAATGAAGTTGTACATTTTTATTTATCTTTACAAAAACAAAAGAAAACACAAATCCCATGTATTAGGGGGCACTAAAGGAACGGCAAAGGTTTTCCATTGTTGGTCGTATTAAAGTGTGTTTCTATAATTACTACGACTTTAGTAAAAAAAAATCATTTCATGAAACATAACAGAGCAAATATTTGGCATATGTAGACATGTAGGTTAAAATATGAAGTGAAACTAATTGGGGGAAAAGAAATATTACATGCGATCCGAATCAATGGAATATAAAAGGAATTCCAAATGGCCCTGAAAATGACAATTACAATGAAGATCAACTGGATTCCCAACACTAAATAATTCAATAGTCATACATAACAAAATAGATTGCAAAATATATGAAGAGATGGGAGTGACCTTAATTATGCTTATTATTTTTTATACTAAGTTGGCAATCTTAGGGAAATAAGACTTGATATCTATCATAAAAAATATCACAAAATGAAAAGAAAAAAAAGAAAACAATTACTATTTAGCGAGAATATTTCTTTGTTTTAAACAAAATGAAGTGTCAAAGTTTTAAAAAAATTGGGCAGAGTCTCCTTTGTTTATTGGACTATCAACCCTTCTCAAGGGCCTATCCAACAATATAAAAAAAAACAATTTAGTGGATACCTTAAAGTAAAATCCAAATCAATATTATGCAAAAAAAACCCAAAACCAAAATAAAATAGTAGAGCCAAATCTATTTTTTTTTAACAGATTTAAGTTACAAAACTGAAAATAGAAAATAGTAGATCTAAAATACCAAATCTGGTGGAGCGGTAGCGGCGGATCGTCGTGGTCGTGGAAGCGCCGTCGGAGTCTCACATATTGATGAAAAAAATATTTCAACTTGAAAAATAACAAAATCCAAATATTATTTATCAAAAAAAAAATTGAACCTGAAAAATAGCACAAACAGCAAAATACCACAAAACCAAAATAAAATAGTAGAGCCAGATTTAAGTTACAAAATTGAAAATCTGGTGGAGTGGTAGGGGCACCAAATCTGGTGGAGTGGTAGGGGAGGACGTCATGATAGTGGTTGAATCTGAAAATTTACAAAATCCAAATATTATTTATTAAAAATGAAAATAGAAAAATGAAAATAAAAAAATTGAATCACCACGTCAGATCTGTGTGTGTGTGTGTGTGTGTGGGTGATCTGTTTGTGTGTGTGTGTGTGTGTCTGTGTCTGTGTGTGCGCGTGCGAGGGGGGAGAGGACGGCGGCGGGGAGCGGGGGTGGGGGCGGGGGCAGAGGCACCTTAAATAAGAGTATATACATAAATCCTTTTCCATGAAAGTGGCTTTGCAAAACGCAATTAAATCCTCCGTAACCCATTCTCACCAACAATATAAAGCATACCGTGCATATTTAGTTAATATAATAGAATAGAAGAAATTGATTAATATAGAAAAACCCAAATCGCACTTTCATATTTCAAACCCACCTAGTTAAAAAATCTGAAAACCAAACTAATTGAGTTTCTATAGCAATAGATATTGCGAGTGCTGCTGCAATCTAGGGAGGCCGAAATTCCAAAAAATCAATCCCTGCATAAAATTCAAACCAACTTAAATATCATTCCTTGTGTCAAATATGTTTCCTGATTCCTATGCATAATATACACATTGTAAACAAAAAGAAAATGGGACCTTTAATCATGTTGTAAACCTCGGGCATCACTATCACAAACTTCATAAAGGTAATGTCCCAGGTATCGACTATTGTGAGTGCTGAAAATCCGAAGAATTTCGTAAATCGAAATAAAAAACCTCTCTCCCATTAAAGAAGTATAACATCACAATTAAATTAAATGTGGAAGTCACATTATACAACGCCAAAAAAAGGAAGTACAAACTTAGATAACCTTATCAATCTCTCGAACGTCGTCATTCCAAAACTTTGGTATCAACCCTGCAAGCGTTCAAATTAAAACATAAGATTCCTGCAAGCGTCCACCATTTTATTAACAAATTATTGTAAGAGGGGCTGACTATTTGATATTTCACACAAAAAAATATTCAATCTCACTTCATAAACTTAATACAAAAATTGAAAGCCAATATGACATAATATGAGATGATATATGTTAAAAATGAAACAGAGAATACCTGATTTTACCCAATGAACCAAAGAATCTGAGTCCATCAAAATGAAAAAAAAAAATATTCAATCTCACTTCATAAACTTAATACAAAAATTTAAAGCCAATATGAGATAATATGAGATGATATATGTTAAAAATGAAATAAAAGAATACCTGATTTTACCCAATGAACCAAAGAATCTGAGTCCTCCTCCAACATCTCAAAAAATGCACACCAGATTCAAAGCTAACATTTGATAATCGAAATCCCCTAAAAAATGTTACCACAAATCAATTAAAAATCTTTGTTTGAAAAAAAAAGAAGTACACAGTATTACCTCAGTGGTGTGTGTGAGGGGAGGAGATCTTGAGTCGTTGAAGGTTACCGGAGGTGAGGGAGGAGTGAGGCGAAGGGTGGATGGATGGACACCGGTGCATTTTGGGGTGGCTGTTTGGGTGTGGGTGTGGGTGTGCGATCTGTGTGTGTGTGTATGCGAGGGAGGAGATTTGTGTGTGCGAGCGGGGGCGGAGGCGGAGGTGGGGAAGGGGAGGGTAGGAGGTCGGCGGCGGCAGGTGTACGGGTAGGGTAGAAGGTTTTTTTGTGGACGGGGGTGTGTTTTTTTTGGACGAAAATGAGAGAAGGGGCGGCTATAGCGATTGGAGTGCTTGGAGCGTGGAAGGCAGGGGGAGGGGGCAGCGCGGAAGTGGAAAGATGGAGGGGGGCAGCGGGGAGGGGAGAGAGGAGGCAGCGTGTATGAGAGAGGGCAGAGCAGAGGTTAAGGGTGGCGGCGGCGGGGGGCTGGCAGTATTAGGTCTTGGGTTGAAAGGGAGAGATGGCAGAAATGAGAGAGAGGAATGAAGAGTCGGGGTTGGGTTTGAGATTGAATGAGATATTATCTCATTTGCCATGTCACAATAGGTATAATCCTACGTGGCACAATCTCAGACCCTTAGATCGCCCCAAAAAATTAGTTCTCAACCGTTGATTTTTTGGAACAGTAAAACACCCCCCTCTCATATAATATATATAAAATTATATTGTATAAAATAACAATTTTTTGGTTGTGTAACTGTTTTTTATACAATAACAGTTTTTTATATATTAATTTTTTTTAATATTAACAGTTTTTAGTACAAAATAACAGTTTTTTTAAAACATAACAGTTATATTATTTACTGTTTTTTAAATTATTTATTGTTTTTACTATTTTTTTATTAACACTTTTTTGTATTAACGGTTAATATATATTAAATGTTTTTTTTATTTTTTATAAAATAAATATTTTTTGGTTGTATAACTGTTTTTTTTATAAAAAACAGTTTTTTATATATTAACTGTTTTTTATATTAACATTTTTTAGTGATTTTTTATATTAACATTTATAAATTTTTTTTTTATAAAATAAAAGTTTTTTATAAAATAACAGTTTAATTATTTACAGTTTTTTAAATTATTTATTCTTTTTACAATTTATTTATTAACATTTTTTTGTATTAACTGTTGATATATATTGAATGCTTTTTTATTTTTTATAAAATAAGAGTTTTTACTTTGTATAACTATTTTTTTATAAAAAAAATCAAATGTAAAGAGAACATATACCTTATTTTTAAGGAAAATGAACCGAAATGGAAGATTAGCTTACCGACTTTAGTGAATCTGACACGCCTTCGCTTCTTGAAATCTGAGAATGGGTATGTTCCGTCCCTATTTTTTCAATCTTTGCATTTCTATAGAGCGGGAAATATGTCAGAAGACGAAAATATGTAAAGAGAGTCAATACAATTCACACATTCATCATAAATGACAATTGCTATTGGTCTTAAAAGGAAAAAAAATTACAGCTGGTTCTTTATAAACAATAGACATAAAATTTTAAAAACCAAAATCCAACATAGGATCCACTGTTTGAAAATAACCTACCAGCGACATATGTAGGGGAATGGTAAAACTTTTCAAGAAAAATTTACTTGGATTTTGGCAGATATCCTGCTACAAAAAGAAAAACTGTATATTAGCAAAATTAAAGCACATGTTTCACATGGTCCATGAACCAAAACAAATAATCATATATTCATGCAGAGAAATTTCAATAAATAAGATTCATGGACGACATATGCATATTCGGTAGTATAAATGGGGGAGCTTATGAAGAAACTATAAAGGAGAGAGAACGTTACCAAATTAGAGCATTCCTCCAACTATAAAAATTAGAGCATTCCCCAAAATTGAAAGTATAAAACAAATAGTATATTCACTAAAGCCATATATTAGTATTCAGAACCTGAAAGAAAAAAACTAAGAACAATATTCATAAATCATACCTAAGGAATATGTTTTAAATGTATTTGTCAAATAATGAATAATAGCTATTCTAAAAAAGTCATTACATCCTTATCTCTCTCACCCCAGCTTAACTTGCTTACTACGTGAGAAAGATCTCCTATTGTAGCAGTTACATAGCATAAAAAAATCCTATTTCAATAAAATCAATTCAACCCAATGGATGAGAACAGATACCAAGAAGTGATGGAAAGACAACATCATGTCACTAAATTTTAAAGTACAATCCAAATATAGCCCCAGAATTTCAAAGAAAATACCCTAAAATGTCCAACCATGATTTCAAAAAGGAGAAAAATAATGAATAGGATAGCGAGAGCCCCTAAAATTATATCAAGAAAGGAGAGAACACTGAATAAAGGGAGAGTGGTGAGTTAAAATAAAATCACCAAAAAATAATTTGAAAACCAAGATAAAGAAAAATAGAAAGTAGGTACTAAACCTCAAATTATAAAAAAAACAATAAACCCATATATATATATATATACAGTCGAGCGTAGACCAACATAGATCAACCAACTGGATAAAAGAAATCTTATGGATCAGATTTAGATGTTTCATATGCCCTATATGAATACTCAAACAAACTTCTAAACACACAAATACACGATCATATAAACACCCAAACACTCTATATATGCAACTTCTCATACAAACACACAAACACAATATATGCACACATCGGGACACTTGACCACACAGTAGACAGAAACAGAGAGGCTTACCTTACTTGACAACTGCATACATTCTGTTTAAAACCATAAAACCTGTAGAAGAAAAAGATAATAGTCTAACATTTAAGCTACTTGAGAGAAGTTAATCAAACATTTATCGGGGGATCTAAGGTTAATACCACCACACACATAATTGAAATGTATCAAGTTAAAAGAACCAATTGTAATTCAAAGATCTTTATCTCCTCGGTCTCCTTTATCTATTCAGGTATCCCTGTGTATCAACTCTCCTCTCTTTATCGCTCTCTCTATTCACCGTCCCCTTTAACAGGTGCTTTGATTTAAATAGTGGTGACCATGACTATATCTTTCATTATTCTCTAACCTTTTTTTCTTCGCTCTCTATCCGTTCATTCGTTTCCTCTTCTTCATTCAGTTCTTTTCATTTTAACAAACCCCAAACTCAAATAAACAGAAACTTGTACTCACATCAGCACACACTCAGACACAAACTCATAGTGAAGAACTTGTGTGTGGGTTGAGGTTGTATGTAATGACTACGTGAAAACTGGAAATCTATTTTATGAAAAACGTTAATTTTATGTACTATAGATGTGAGTAAGTTAACAAAAACAATGTAAAAACGTTTTTCACATCCGAAAGAAATTGAAGATATCTTCATTTTCATAAATCATAGATTTACTCTAATTAATTAATGAGATTCTTTGTATAGTTTGATATATGTTTGGAAATACCTCTCATATGAGACATATCTGGTGTGAGACGAACAATATACCTATGTAAATCAAATTAAACCTATACCAGACCAATTAAATTACCTGTATCAGAACAATATATAAAGCAAACGTTATATAACTCGTATAAATACTTGTATCAGACCAATGAATTTAAAGTAAAAAAGCACATATCAGTATATGTATAAGGAATCGCAAGCTTATATAACTCGTGTGTGTGTGCACTTGAAGAAAACATATCAGGTTCTGAATATTAGGTGCCCAAATAAAATCATACCTTCCAAAACTTTAATCACATAAACCCACTAATATGCCATTTTCTGATGTTGTTTTGAGGTAGAGATGGTCAGATGTTGAGTGAAGTGTCCAAGGAAAGTTGTTGTGGAAGAGGGGGAAAATTAATAATTAGGTGTGCGCTAGATTGAGAATGGATGTAGATTGAGACAGATGCAGACCGTTGGATAGTGGAAGATTGAGGCAGCGGGCTACAGCGGAGGGGGAATATTCAGAAGGAGGAGGTGGTCGGCAGCCGGTAATAGAGCCTGGAGGCAAGAGGGTTTCAAGGATTTGGGGGGGGGGGTGTTTAGGGGAAAGTGAGAAACGGTAGAGAGAGAAAATGAAAGAGTAATGCAAATTAGGGTTTCAAGTGTTTGGGTCATTCGTTAAGTGAGAAACGGGAGAGAAAGTTAGAAATGAGTGTTAGAAACAGTTAAACACCCCATATGTATCCAATTTAGGGTCATTTCGTAATCTCCAAAAATAAAATTAGAACATGAAATGAGTGGTATCTCAATGGCAGAATCAAATATACATAAATACATTCCCTAGCTACTCAACTAAAATATTATGAAGCATTTTCTATATCTAAAAGACAACTATTCCCAATGTAGTAAATTTGTCCAAACTCATCATTATGTTACCAAGGAGATAATAGAAAAAAAAATACCAATGTAAATCATTGATCGAGCCTGAATCTTACAACCTATATTGCTACACGGACAATAGAAAAAGCAGCCCCTCCAATGCTGCTCACAAATTTAAAAAGGAAAAACAAAATAGGAAATAACAGAAATGGCCCATTATATCCATTTTTTCAATCTTCCATTCAGAGCATTTATCAAACTTATAATACACCTAGGACATCTCAGTTTCCAAACAAAATAGAAAACTATTCCCCAACACACTTAAAATGCATAAAGGAGAAATACATTTTCGAATTCAAAAACTCAAAATTTAGAGATCCCCAATTCAAAATTTTCAGAATGTGGGGCTAGAAATTTTCAAATTTTTCAGAATGTGGGGCAGACTGTGGGGCTATAAAAAAAATCTCATTTTTCTGTCTACGGATACAAAAACTCAAAATTTAGAGATCCCCAATACCAAGGTAGGTACCTGCTACTTCAAGGTAGGTACCTGCTACTTCATAAGTTATACTAAGGTAGGATGTGCGTGGGATCAAGGTAGGTACATTCTATATCATTAGTTATACCAAAGGTGATCAATAGCATGCTATATCAACAAGGTAGGCACCTGCTACACCAAAGCTGATCAACAGCCTGCTATACCAAAGCTGATCAAGGTAGGTACCTGCTATATCTTCATTTATACTAAGGTAGGGTGTGCGTGGTGAGTATAATCAACAGCTTGATCAGCACCAGTGGCGAAAAGCTGTTCTATTCTTCATAACAATTGCTCCTGCTTTGTCATAGTCTTCATACCTAAATGTCGATCATTGGGAGTGAATTATAGGCATATTGGAAATGGATTTGAAAATGATGACATTATAATACAAAATCATTAAGAGAACTTATAGCACTCATGAATAAAATCAAGTAACAAACCCTCTGAAAGCACAGAACTCCATTCATTTTAGGAAAAAATTTCCCCTATTCTTTGATATGAACTTCGGCCCCCAATTTTTTAACCCCCAAATGAAAAACTTACATATATGGAAAAAAATGAAGTTATATGGAAAACATACATACATATATGATTAAATAGACATGTGGATGCTGTTGTGGGGTTAGGAGTTGCAGATGCTGGTGGTGATAGAACTTGGTCGGTAGTCCCTTAATCATTATAGCTAAATAAGCAAGATACAGTTTCGCCAAAAAATTAATAAATTGGATGGAAACTTACCAACCAAAAACAACTATAAACGTGAGAGCCAAGCACTGATTTGATAAAATATAGGTTTCCAGATTATAGATTGCTTTGAATCTTCTCCCCACGGTTCATAGTCTTCATTCTTTCTTCATATGAAGTAGTTTTAACTTCGTCCAGAGGTCTCGCAAGATAATTCGAAAATCCAACATTATTGCACTTAACCATATAATTTAAACGAAGGGAAATATTGATTTCAAAAATAATGAATTTAACCTTGCCCACGATGAATGGAACCTTGACCTCTTTCAAATTGTTTGAAGGCCTATGTCAACCTGTGTATAAAGTAAATTAATATGTAAATGATTATTAGTTGCTCCAGCCTAATAAACAAAATATAATTTACGTGTGCTTGAAAGAATTTCTCCAGCCTGCTTTGTTTATGCAGAAAGAGTAAAAAAGAGAAATAATGACAAAGAAAGAGAACATTAGCACTACAGTCAAACTATATTTCACACAGTGTCCGTTATCCATTCATTACATAACACAAATAATAAAGCGAAAATGGAAGGGGATATCAAGTAAGTAACTTGGTCATGTGCACCTTCGACACTCAGGAATCTGTTACACGATTAATTGGTTTCGTCAATTGATGGATTAGACAAGCCTAAGATAACGAAATCTAAGAAGCTTAATTAGGTAATATCTACAAACTAAGAAATTTAAAGGCATATGCTTCAACAGTTATAAGTTGGAAGAAACAACATTCACAAATTTAAGAATTTAAAAATTCGTCTATTGTACATCCAATTCAACATAATCCGTAGAAAGCAATTTATTAGTCTAGTGAACGGAAGTTTTTATATCTACAATGGCTATTCAAAATACGGGTTTATGTTAATTTCAAATTCTCAAGTGTGAAATCCAAATAAAATTCAAATGATCTAAACGACAGCATGAAACCCATCCCCAATAATCTATACGATGTAAATATTGTTGCAAAAAAAATGGCAATGAAAAATACCGACAAAACAATCAATCTCTCGTGATTTTACTACTTTGAATAATTCAGCACTGAACTACTAACACACTATGTGGCTTAAAGCCCTTAAATTGATATTAAAACCATAAATATTAAGATGTGGGTGGGAGATGGAAATAACAACTTGAAAAAGTGAACTCAATAATATCTGAATACATAAATTTCTATGTGTAATAAAAGCCAATAATGTCAGTTTCATATCAACAACAACAATGATCAAACTCAATAATACCTGAACACGTTAGATTTGAAAAAAAAAACATACGTAGAAATAAAATCACAAATAGATTTTATATTACCCCCAAACAGTAGACCTGCAAAAAAATATTAGATATTTAAAGAAAGAACAATATAAATATGACAAATCTGAATACTTCAGATCTGCAAATAGAACCAGTAGATCAGCAAAAAAGAATGGATACGTAAAGGAAAAAAACTCAATAATACCTGAATTGAAAAAAAAAACATACCCTGAAATAAAATCACAAATCGATTTTATAGTACCCCCAAATAGTAGAGGTTAAAAACCCATACCCAAATTAAAAACCCTTAATTTGTGTGTGCATGTTTTTGAGCTTTGTGCGTGTGTGTATGAGATAGAAATCTGTGCGTGTGTGTGACATCTGTGTGTGTGTGTGTGAGATAGAGATCTGTGCGTGTGCGTGTGTGTGAGAGAGAGAGAGAGAGATATGTGCGTGAGTGTGGGGGGGGATGGATATTACCAGTAGGAGACGACGACGGATGGAGGGATCGGGAGAAGTGGAGGGCGGCGGCGGGCTTGGGTTGAAAGGGAAAGATGGCAGAAATGAGAGAGAGGAAAGGGAATGAGCGGCGGCTAGGGTTTGTGTTGAAAGCGTAGAGAGCAACAATGAGTGAGAGGGGAGTGAATGAGAGGAGACGGGTTGTGTGTTGAGGGTTAAGGGTTTTTCTCTTCATTTGCCATGTCACAATCCTACGTGGCAAGGCATAATCTTACATGGCACAATCTAAGACCATTAGATTGTAATTAATAGATTAATTCCAACCGTTGATTTTTTGGAATAATAAAAGACCCCCCTTTCATATATATATATATATATATATATATATATATATATATATATATATATATATATATATATATATATATATATATATATATGTGTGTGTGTGTGTGTGTGTGTGTGTCGATATAATGTTATTGCATGTATAATTCACTATAAAATTATATACATACATGAACTGATAATATTTTTTAATACATTTTTATTATATGTATATTTTATATTATTCCATGCATTAATAATACATTTATAAAACTATATATAATTATCATGTATCTATTGATAATATTATTTAACATATGGATCTTAGTATATTATATAGTTTAATAAAATATAATTATACGTAACTTTGTGTATATGCGCGCACACACACACACACACACACACATATATATATATATATTATATAAGAGTTACACACACATTAATGTATTATGTATGTTTATTATATATAAAGGTAGAAATGCATTAAAATATTAAGAATGAATAATTATGAGTTGAAAAATAAAAAATAAAAGTTAAAAAATACCTTTTTGCTGTTTTCCAAAAACTTGATTATAACACATAAATGTTATAATTCGGTGTTTAAAAATAGGTGTGTCGAATGCAAATTTTTATCAAAGTTGTATTTAAACACAAAAAACAGAATTATAATTACAAACCAAATAGGCCCGGAATACTTTAAAGGACAGCATTGTAAAATGTACTTTTAAATTTTTATTTTAAGGGACGACATTGTGCTGTTCTTTTAGAGGAATGAAATACAATAAGGAATGCCATTATGCTATCTTTTATAGTTTTATTTTAAGGGACAGAATTGTGGTGTCCTTTCAGAGTTATGTGTTATCCTTTAAGAGTCCTACTTAGAAAGGGAAAATAAAAGGTGGAGGGAAATGAAATACTTTAAGGAACGACATTGTGTTGTCCTTTTACAGTTATATTTTAAGGGACACCATGGTTTTGTCCTTTTATAGTTATTAAAAAGGATAGCACATTTTTAAGTGTCGAAAAAAAAATTATTGTCCTTTAAGACTATTATAAAGGAGAGCCAAATTTTATTGTCCCCTATAAGTTTTTTAAAAGGATAGCTTAAAAGTTATCCCTAATACCTGTGTACTTAATTATCATTTTTCTAGTACCACTACCCTCGATGATGAGTGTCAACGAGCTTAATTCTTCGTCATGCACAAATTTCTTCCATGTCGATCACTTGTCCCATGCGCTCCCCTTCATTTACTATTAATTAGATTATAGTGTGGAGCAAGTATATCTGCGTGATACTATTTGGGAAACCACTTCATTTTTTCCTAGTGACATTCACAATACCGAGTGGAGTGAGCAATGAAGCTTCTCGTGGAGGCATGATCACCCTCTCACCTAATACTAATCCTAACAACAATTATCATGGAAATAATGTGCATTATACCTCTATCATTGCCCTTACCACACTAACCACTATCACCAACCTCTTTGTCTCTCACGAGGGACCGCCTCTCCTGTATACACAACTTGACATCGCCCCACCCACTTCATATGAGTATTCTCCACTACCTAGTCCTACCTAATCCTTACACCACTTCATCACATTGATCCACATCTTCTCTCGAAAGTATCTTACAATAATTAATTATCCAACAATATTAAGCTACTCAGTATCAAAACCATGCCCTTTAATGTATTGAACATGCTTAAATTAATAGCAGTCTGAGCGAGAAGGATCTCCCCCCAAGTCAACCCATCTATTACCCTACGGAGAATGAAAATGGGTCGGCTTGTGACATCAATTTTGAGTGTGACCAACTAACTTACCTTGGGAATCCTGAACTTGAGACCATCCCATTATTTGTGACCCAAGTCGATGATTTTGTTGACTTACCCAATGATTGTGAGACGGGTCGATCCATGCCTTATCCAATAGAATCTAATTTAAGGTTCCACCTTCCAACATATCCAAACATATGCCCGAGTCTACACCAACTGAGCCCATCGTGTTTGTCCCCAAGCACACATTCTACATAGATTAGATCTGACTAAGAGTGAAAATCAATTCACTAATATTAAATCTAATACGGTTCCTACCTCTCTTAATATGGATCCTTTTAAAAAATGTGTGGCTCACTTTGGGCCTGATATTGATGTTGATTCATATATTCACATATTAGTTCATCGTTGGACTCTTCCACCACAAGGGATGCTGATAAATGGGTGGCTAACTTGATCTCTCCATCCTTTGATACCATATGATAACTAGCCTTTTTAGTTTATGTCGTTGTTGTAAAGATGCATCAATCAATAGTGCTTTTGAACCTACAAAATACACTAAAATATGTATAGGGCAAGTAAGGTGTATCAATCCAGCTTCTTAATATGAAAAAGAGAATATGAAGACTCGTATGATTTTTAAAATAGTTTTCAAGGGATATTTATTTTAACTAATAATGTTCTAAATTTTAAACTACATTAATAAATAAATAAAATGATAAAGTGAGAAAGATGTGAGGTGTAACAAAGATTATATAGTTCAAGGGTCGAGAATTCATCGCTTAGCTTTTTTTTATTTTTATTAATTAGTTTATATATTTAAAATACCCCAAAATATATTTAAATTCACAAATAAACTCTCGTTGCAAATGTGAATTCAAACATAGTCTTTTTAGACGATGAATGCTAAAACTTTACAAACTTTACAAAAATTAGATTTAAGCATTTTCTAATAAATCAACCGCTAGGAAAAATCTACTAAAATTATTTAAAATAATTAAAAATTAACTTTAGAGTTGAGAAATTCAAACTATAATATTATTTAGAACCTGTCTATCTCTAGTTTAATTAATAAATAAATATTGTAGGTCAACATTGTTATTTTCTCTCGAAAATAATTCACGTTCTCTCGAGGCACAAATATAAATTGTAAAATTTCAATGGTAATATACAAATGGGTCATAATAAATAAATTAACTCAAAATAAAAATAAATAAGCCAATAGTTTCATCTCACCCCTTAAATGGGGTATTTAGCAGCCCATTTTGTATTATTACATATATAATTTAATAATGGCATAATAAAAGGCATAGAATAAATAAAAAAGAACAGAGAACAAAATAAAAATCAAATCTCCTTAAATTTTCATTACACGCCTAAGCTTGAACTTATCACACCCACAAATTTGAGTTTTACAATAAATATCACTCAACTCACAATTTTCATTTTAAGAATTTTATTCTGTCTCACACAACTCTAAAAATGTAAATAAACATTACACCACACTAAACTAAACCTAAAAATTGCACTAAAACTACTCCTGAAAACTGAGCTCTAAAAGTGTGGTTTGTCTGTCTCTATGTCCGAACAGCCATTTCCTTTCAATATTTCGCCTTGTATATATGGAGAGTGTTGGGGAATAAAGTAAATATGGATGATCTAGCTTTGAGATCGAAAATCTGCGTATGTGTGTGTGTGTGTGTGTGTTATGCATGCATGCATAAATATGTATGTTTAGGTGTGGGTGAAGGTCTGCATAGTATAAGAGAGGGCGGATGGGCACTGCATAAATATGTATCTTCTTCTTTTTTTTATTTGTTATTTATGGAAATATGGGATAGGTTTGGTTGGTTCGGGTTCGTTTGGTCTTGGGGATGGGTTAGCAGGTAAGAGAAGTTCAAGTATGTGGGTTGGTGTTGGATAGATGGTTAACTCAGGTCAATTGGGTATGGTGGTTTGGTTGGCATATTGTGGGTTTTGGGTTTGATTTAGGGGTTGAATGAGATGATGGGTCTTCAAAGCTATCGCGGTAGGTGGTTTTCGGGTTGTGGATTGTTTAGGCTTGTTTTTTCGACGGGTTAAAAGGGTGCTAGGTCGCCGGGTTGGAGAAGGGGTTTGATCCGGGTCAAAAGTTTTCCTTGTGGTTTGGAGGTCGGCTGGAAGGAATTTACAAGTTCAGGTGGTTCTATTATGGATATAGGTCTTGCGATTATTGGCGAGTGGGTTGTTAGGTTAGTTAAGGCGGGTGGTTGGTTCGCCGAGTTAGTGGGCTTATAGGGTTATTGTTGAAGGTGGTTTGGGATGGTAGAATGTGAGATGGAGGTGGAGTTACGTTATGCTAGGAGAGGTGTTAATGGAGGAAGACAGGGAAATTATTGGATGGGTGTAACATATGAGAGAAGAGAGAGAAGAATAAAATTTGATGGGTTTTGAAAGATGTGAGGAGTGAGAAGTTATTTGGGGGGGGGGGGGGGGTATGCTAAATGGGTATAGGTGAGGGATGTTTTTTTAGCGTATGGGTGTTTATGAGATTAGTGTGTGTGGGTGGGTGGGTGGGTATACTTTATTGTATATAAGTATATCCACACACATATATATGACTAACAAATCAAATACTAAAATATATATTTGCAACACACACAAAAATAATAAAAATATCAATATTAAAAACTAAAACACATATATAACAATATAAAAAAACTCAAATAAATAAATTAAAATATAAAACAAATTATACTAAAAATAAAATATAAATATATTAACAACACGCACATATATATGTATTTATCTGAACATACTTGTGAGTGAAAATAACCACAATGAATGAATCTAAGCAATCGAAATCAAAACAAGGAATAAAACAATCTCATAATAAAAGGATTTATATGGTTCGACAATTGCCTACATTCATAGGGTGTTTCTCTATTTTTATTACTTCTTTACAATTCTTTAGCAATAAATTTCATGCCCCTTTTTCCTGAGGTGATCATTACATTTATAGAGATGGAAGATGTTAAATAGTGTTTGACTTGTCACATTTGTTGGTTAAGTCGCTATCTGATTTGCATTGATATTCTTCGATATCTTTGGTAGCTAGATTGATCTCTTCATAATCATCTAAGGTGATATTTATCATTTAAATCTGGATATCCTTCCTTTCGGGTCCATATTCTACTTGAGCCGCTATATTTGGATCGTTCGATTTTCACCCCACAACTGACCTCAAACCTTTTTGGCGTGAATAGGCTGGAGAGTTTTGAGAAGCTAACAGGCCCAATCTGTTAGCCAGCCCATATGATTAGATTTTAGTCTTGTGGGACCATGCTTCGTAATTGTACCATCATAATAAGGCTATGCATGTAATATTTTAAAAATGAACCTTCAGTTGCATTAATGAATCTTGGGTTCTGTTCACGTATCATTAGACATTTAGGATTTTGTTGTTTTTTTAATCAAGACTTTGCACTGTTTTTTGTAGACTTCTCTCTATTCAAAATAGAACGCTTGGATCTAGTGCTTCTCATACTTTGCTTGTAAGTTATCTTCATATTCGACACTTATTTTGTCTTCGTAATCAATCAACTTTTTTACTCATTCCTCTCATTGAGCTTTTTCATTTCTTCTGAGTGTTCCTTTTCCCCATCTTTGTTTCTATAAAAATGATGTACTCTATAAATGACAAGACCGTAGAGGAGTTTAGGAAGATATATTCGATTCCTTCTTGGGTCACAATCGAATGTGCCCATGTTCCTAAGGATTGCAATGCCGCTGAGGGTGGACATTAGATTCATACTCTCTCGGTGGCTGAGTGGGGAATATCTTTTCACCTAAATAAGTTTTTTGAATAATTCTCTGAGTTATTTGAAGGGGTACCCACCTAATGTGCCCTAAATACATAGTGTATTGTCAATGGTATCCACTGTATTAATGAGTTGTATGGAACCCACATATGGATTCCAGAAATTAGGTATTGCTACTCCTGGTCCCACACAACGGATGGGGTACTCTACTTAAGGCAAGAAAGGATGGAAGAGTTTATTTATCAACCTCCTTGATTCCAATAAGGGTTAATGGAATTAAGATTTTATTCCTAATAATTGGCAACAACCACCTCTTCTTCAGGGTGAGCAGTATCACAAGTTTTGTGCCCGAAGACGGGAAGGGAAATAGGTTAACTATTATTTATCTTGCTCTGAGCTTTATTTGATAACATCGATACTAATGACTTTTTTCTTTCTATTGTCCAACTCGATCAACGAAGAAGGAACCCTCTCCCTTTCATTTCAAGGAGTTGCTTCAGATTTGGAGGATGAGTAGGACACTTATTCCAGGTGCTCATAATCCAAGGTATGCATATTTTCTACTTGAGTACAAGAACTCTATAAGTAATTTAACGCTCACCCAATAGATGTGAATAGTGAAGTAAGCCTTCCTTCAACAAGAAAGGAGTCTTATACTTCCTCATCTATTTAATCTCTGAACATTGAGTCCATCCTTACTGCTGAGGATAAAATAAAGGATCCTAAGAGAATAATGTTGATAATAGATGAGTAAGAAATGATGCCCATTTCCCCTAAGGCCAAGGTTCCCAAGAGGACTGAGCTTGAGGGTCCTTCTTCCCCCATGCCTGTATCCAACTCTCGAGTCATAGTGAAATATAAGAAGGATAAGCCCCATACTTCTTCAATCACTGTGATGCCTTCTAAAAAGGGTGATGCCCACAACTCTAGGAAAGGCCACTAAGTGATGTCAGTGGAAAAAATCCCTCCTTAGGCTTTGGCCTGTTGAAGGGGTAGTGCTCGTGCTTGACCACGAGCAAGTTAATAGAATGACCCATGATCATCTTTCTTCTCATGCCTCTAAGGAATTATTTTTGGTAAAAATGATATTATTTCAATTTTTCCTTCCTTGTTTTTCCTACATTACTATTCTTGACATAATTTTATTTCTTCTTTTGTAGTTTGTGACAGACTTTGTCGCTATTTTAAAAAAAATCCCCCATCAGTCCTAGGTCACCAATGACCTGACAATGGCCTTAGATTAGTCGAAGGAGGCTCTTGTTATTTCACAAAAAGAGTATGGTGTGGAGAAGAAATCCATCATCTTGGCGATGATCGAGATGAAGAGTGAGCCTGACCTGCCAAAGGTCGTGCATGACCAGCTAAAAGTTGAAAACGATCAGTTGTTAGTCAAGCGTGATCAGCTAAAAAAAGCCCAGGTGGATCAAATAGAATCTTTGGCTGCCACCAAGTATGCAGGGTATGATACTGGATATGAGTGAGTCTTTGTCGATGCTAAAAGCTTGTTAACTTTCATTAGAAACTCTAACTTCAAAAATGCCTAGGACACTGCTATGATGAAGGCCAATGTTCCAGCTTAGTATGAACATTTTGATGAGCATGATCTGGGTTCCCCACCATGGGCAGAAGAAGATGTTCGAGAAGATGCTTTTATCGATAAACAATCCTCTGAGGTTGGTCGGGGCAAAATCTCAGAGACACAAGAGCAAACAAATGAAAAGAAATCCCAAAGATAGTTAGGAATAATTAGATTGAGAATTCCTGTATTTCTTTTTATTCTTGTTTACTTATAAGGATCTTGACCCATTTTGTTATAATGAAATATTTTGCCAATGTTTGACTTTTCTCTTATTGCTGTTGAGTAATGTTCTTTTATTCTTGTCGCCTTGCTATGTATGTACAGGGATTCCTTTTTTTACTGGTGATATGGATTCGATCCTTGATCAGGGATCTAGTATTGAAGCTCGTCATTATTTTTCTTCTACTTGGAAATCTCTTTCGAAAATGACCAAGGCCTATAAAGAATAATATGTCTTAGTTGCCGAGATAAAAGATGATCTCAAAGGCCTCTATAATGTTAGTCCACTCATGCATGATGAGATTAATTCTTTGAGGGGAAAGCTCACTGAAGCCAATGACAAAGGTTATACCGGTGCACTTTTTCGAGACGATAATGATTCTCTAAGGAAACATCTTGTTGAAGCTAAGGAATGCCTGACGTGGGAGAGGGTGATCAAAATGGGTCTAAGTCATGCTATAATCAAGCTTCGTTACCTCTTCAAGATAGATCCCCACATGGCGTGGGTTGGTGTATATGATGACGGGTTAATAGATGCCCTTGTTAGGCTAGAAGAATCAAATAAATTGTCCAATAAACACGGCTGGATGAATGCTTTCTGAGCCTTGAAAGTACCTAAGGACTATAAGCTTTAACCCTGGTATTAAGTTGATTATCCAGCCTATAGCAATCTCCCCTTTGGAATTGAAGAGATTTGGGTCCCTATAGATGTCATTTATATTCAGCTTTCCAGCATTATTTTTCATCTTTTGAGATCAATGATAAATTCAGAACAAATCCTCATGATTTTCGAAGAGCGATCGTTGGTGAGGCGATTGCTCGTCGGGGGCAGTAATTGCATTGTCTTATTTTCCTCTTTGTAAATGATTTTTAATGTGTATTATAACTTGGTATAATTTGATATTTTGCATTTTTCCATTCCATTATACCAAGCATATGTTTATTGCCTACATTACCTTTTAGGTCGTGTCATCACACTACCTTGGGCAACAAACTCTCGTAAAAATGCACCGAGTTTTAGGGCATCCACTAATTAAGAATTTTTAGCCAACCAATGTCAGATTTATTCAGTGCATAGGGATTGCTCATAGGTTTTTTTTGTTGCCTGGACAATTTATAAGGTTTTCGTGTTTTTTCTTAACCAAGACTGTGAAACCTTGAGTTTCAATTATAATCAAACTAAGGTGATGTAGATCAATGTTCAATCATGAATAAAAGTGTAGCCTTAAAACTTTAAAACATTTGTTAAATAACTAAATGAATAATTCAGGCTTGTAATTTATTAGAAAAACTAGAACTGACTGCGAGAAGATAAACTAAAATATACTGTGAGCCACATAAGTTTTGGAATAAAAATTTATGCGAAACTAAGCTCTAAGCTAGAAATAACTAGACAATAGAAAATTTAAAAGTAAAACTTCTTTAAGTTGGCTTCATTCTGTGCCCTTGGTATCTCCCAACCCTCTATTATTTCCAAATGGTAGGCTTCTTGCAGATCATCTCTGATGACTTTGAATGGTCCTTCCCAATTTGGTCCCAACTTGTCATCCGAAGATTTTTTGGAATTATCAAAAACTTTTTTAAGGATGTAATTTTTGACCCAAAACTTTATTGGATTCATTCCCTTATATTCCTGCCTAGCTAGATGATGCTGGTAAGAGTCTAGCTTTATCATGGGTGGTTCCCTTTATTCATCTAATAGGTCGAGTTCAGTCCTTACGACTTCCTCACTCAAACTATGTTCGGTAATGGTGGTTCTCATAGTAGGCAAAATAATTTCTAAGGGAATAACATCTTGAATTACGTAGGTTCGAGTGAAAGGCATTTCCCTTGTAGGTCTTCAGGGCGTAGTACTATATGCACATAGGATGTGAGGAATATCATCCATCTAAGCTCCTTTCATTATCTAACCTCTTCTTCATGCTATCGAGGATCATTTTATTGGGGCCGGTAATTGCTCGTTACTCTTCAGGTAGGCCATAGAGCTAAAGTGATGCTTGCTATGACTGTCGTGGAAAACTTGGAATGGGACATTTTTTTAACTCTGTGTTATTAACCGTGATGATCACCCTAAGTACATAAAAACGTGTCATGATGTTCCTCTAGATGAACCTGATCATATCAGTATCCCTAATGTTTTCTAATGGTTCTGCTTTAATCCACTTCGTGAAGTAGTCTGTGCTGATCATGATGTATTTGCTCTTCCTTGGTGCTGTTGATAATGGACCCAATATATCTAAACCCTATTAGGCGAACGACCACGGCCTATTCAATGTCTTCAAGTCGCTGGTCAGCTGATAGAGCATGGGGGAGAACTTTTGGATTTTTTTCACTTTCTGACGTAGAATATTGTATTTTTTGCATATACATCTACAATTACCCTTATTTAATTACTAAAAAATCTAGAGACTTCCCTCCAGCATGGCTCTCGTAAATTCAATCGTGAAGTTAGCATAGAAGTTAGTTGACGTCACTTGGATGTACGCATTATAGGTAGGGACAATTAAAAGATCTTTTATAGAGTTTTACTTTAGGTGATAGATAAATAGGTGCGTCGTTCACCCTAAACTGATGGTCTTGCATCTTATCAGACGATGGGATGTCATTTCATAAATCAGTGATTATTGGGACCATCCAGTGGGAAAATTTGTCGACGGTGATAATTTGATCGACGATCACCATCTTGATTACATTGGCCTTGGTGAGGAATTATAATTTAATGGTTCTTCTAAGATATGAGTCCACTGCTGATCCAAAGGCTGCTAATGCATCGACATGACTATTATGCCCCCGAGAAAAATACTAAATGTGGACTTCCTCAAATTTGGCCATCAATTCGTGGGAGACCTGGAGGTATGTGGGATATTCTTTCCATTCTTTGTTGTCTTCCATTGATTTCATCACATGTCAGTTACAAAGCATGCTTTTGTTGTAAAAAGTTAAAAAATTCAAAAATATTTTCCTTCCTTTTTCATCTTTGTTGAGCATTTTCCTTTGTTTCTGATGATAAAGTTCAATAATTGCCCGATCCAATAAACAACTCAACAATGCATGTTCTCGATTTTAGAAGTTATTAGACTTTAGTCCTCAAATCATTAATATTATGAATATCTTCATGAATTTAACTTTAATCCCATTAGCACATGCGCTTTTCTTGTTTTATTGATTTGGTTAAGATTTTTATAACTCGAAAATCTTTTGTTGCATTGTATATACTTACATACGTGATATTAGAGACATACCTTCATTTGTGAGTGTTATACACTACTCTTTCCTCCTTGAAAATGATAAATTCGTCGGTAATCTCATTATTCTTTCATTTGATCGTTCATTAATTGAGTTCATATTTTTAAATGTGTCATTTGATCATGATTTTCAAAGTTGTTTTGACTTGAGAATTGCATAAACTTTAGGATATGATCATAGGCCATCTTTGTCATATCAACCATATTCACCTTGACCTCACCTTATATGTTTTCCCTGGTCAACCCCTTTGAGCCTTAATATAGCCTTTCGTTTCTGTGCGTCATCATTAAGAAATCCTCTTCCCATCATCATGAAGATATCCAAGCCAAGTATTGCCTATTATCTTACTCTTCTTCATCCTCTATCCATATTGTTAAATGTTCATTCCCTCCAACCCCTTTTTTTAAGCTCAACACAGACGGGGCCTCAAAAAGAAACCCATGCATAGCTGGAACTGGTGGCATCATTAGAGATCACAAAGGAGGTTTTATCAAAGCTTTCTCTACAAAGGAAGAGGTAATGTCTAACACTAGAGTTGAATGCATGGCTATACTTAGAGGCCTTAATCTACGTCTCTATCTACACATTCAATATGTTATTGTGGAAACTGACTCAATCTCAAACCCCCTTGGCCAGTTATAGATATCATAGAGGAAATAAAGTCCATTACTATTACTCTAGTCTTTTCCCATGTTTGGACAAAAGCCAATCAAGTAGAAGATCACTTAGTCAACTATGGGGTTCTTTCTAATGTCAGTGATACTTTCACAAACTCTAAGGACCTTTCTAAATCTTCCTGAAGTGCTTATCATATGGATCTTAATGGCCTTCCTTCTATTAGAATTTCAATAAATTAATATTATATTTCTTTAGTTTTGTTCAGAATCTTCTTTAGCTTGTAAAATCCACCTTGGTAGGGATATTCTACCTTTTCTAATAAATATGAAAAACGTTTTGAGAAAGCAAAATAGCCTTTCGTTTCATAACCCAAAATCCCATAACCAACTCCAAATTAATGTTATATACTATACATATTACCTTCTATACCTTTGTTTGGAATGATACTTGGGATTGAATGATGTTCGTGTTATGTGCTTGCAATTAAGCATGTGAGAGTGAAAAAGCGATGATAAAAGTGTAGTGAAAAACAAAAGAACAAGAAAAGAAAATAAAGAGAAAGTTGTATATGTTGTATATAGTGTCCAATAAGCCTTGTTTACTCTCTCCATTGTTATATTTAATGCCTTTTATGGAAATTATATTCTAGTTTTGAAATTGCCCACAATTTTCCATGATCCCAAGTTTTTCATCACCGGACACCTTTGAATCGGTACATATTCCCTTCATTTCATAACTCGAGCCTAGCCTACATTACAAACCTGTAAAAGTCCTATGTGATCATAGGGTGAATTCAATTTAAAAGTTTAAATAGTTTTGATAATCTATGAAAATACATTTCTCCTCCTTTAATGAGCGATATCTTTCATTGAGATTACAAGTTTGCATTTTATATATAGCGTTCTTCATTTGTGACATGTGTGAGGCCTTGTTTCCATTTACATTTACTCTTTATGGTCGCATGTTCTGTGTATTACCTCCCTTTCATAGTGATTTCATTTGTTGAGTGTCATATCCGGTGAGGATTGACATATATGCACGCTTTAATGTTATCCTATTTATATAAGTTTTTTCCAAATCATATTTTGCATGTGCTCGCTCCCCTCCCACTTTTAAGGCTTTAATTCTATGAAGTTAGTTCTATAGTGTTAGTAACAACGGACTTTCGTGTGAATTCATTCACTTTGTTAATAATGTGTTTGAATTTTTTTTCGTTATTGTTGGCCTTGTCGCATGTGTTTGGGCATACGTTTTGAGAAAACTTTGATGTTTGTGGGTTTCATCCCTAAAAATCCTCACGAGAAAACACTCATCCACAAGGGTCACCTAGGGGTTTAACGCCTTATTGCATATGCTAAATGCAATTGTTCTCCCATGAAAGTGGTATTTATATCCTTTGTACATATCTCATAGTTTTTGGTTTACTTGTAGTCTTGTTTCTTTGTATTTCATTGCTAGGAACTAGTAATGTGTAAGTTATGGGGTGTGATTCGTAGTGAATATTGCATTTATTTATCCTCTTTACTTATGCATTTTACCCCACTCGGTTACTTTAACTCTTATATTTATGCTCGTTAACCAAACAACCTCTTTTATATATGTTTATATGCTTTGCGAGGTATAATTAAGCTTTTGTAGGTATTAAAGTGCTTAGCGTGAAGTTTGGTTGCTTTTCGGGATTGTTTCGTCGCAAAAGGAACCTTAAAGGGCATTTTGGTCTTTTCAAACTCACTATTTTTTATGGAATGGAGTCACCAATTTTTATATCATCAAATTATCTTTGCATGGCCATTGATCGTGGGTCATTCTGACCCCAAATGAGGAAGTTATGCTCGTTTCCGTAAGGTTTCAATATTTTCTTCTACTTCAAGGGACTTTTGGTAATTTCATACTGCATAATTTGGAGGTTTTAAAAGCATAATGGTGTATATTATTGAATTATATTCTCATCGGTTCTGACCACGCATCATTCCGATTCTGTATGAAGAAGTTATATCCGTTTTCGTGCGACGTGCCCAGAATTGGATCGAAGCAGAATCATCACTGTCAGGGACAAATCGATTGGGAATTTTTCCGAATCGATTTGGCTATAGTAAAAGTTCGCAAATCTCAATTTTTAAGTGGATTTTTGGTGGGGTATTTAGGGGAAAACATTCCCTTAAGTGGGCGAATTCATTTTTGGTTAAAAAAAATCAGATTTTAGGGCTTGTCATGGGAGCTTTTCCCTTCTTCCCTTTCCTTAGGGTTTGTAGAGGGGGGTTGAAGGTAATTTTGAGATTAGAAGTAATTCCAAATTAGCAACAGTGTTTTGGGATTAAGGCACCGTGGTAGCTCCAGCATGGCAGCTCAAGCGAGGAAGCTCAGCGTGATAACTTATATTTTAGCTTGTTGTATTAGTCATATTGTATCTTTGTTTATATTGACTGTAAGCTATAACAGTTGTAATTATGTAATGAGAACAATAAAGAGTTTTAGTGTGAGGTCAAACGATACTCGCGAGAGACCAGGCTAGGCAGGGCCTGGGAGAGCTTTCATGCTCTATCGAATGACCTCACCGCGGTAACTTTAGAGGGACTTGGTTTGGAGGATTGAGAACTGAGGCACCGTTGGGGCTTGTCCTGACCATCTTAGATACACCTGGTAAAACACCGAAGGACCCTGATCGTGGAACCTCGAGAGGAGCAGCTTAGAGTTCCATCGAGCGTTGAGTTTTGAACTAAACAGCCCTCTACTTAATGTCACATCTACTGTAGGTGATGTCACTAGCCAGCTAAATAATAACAGACTTACACTTGAGTAAACCACCGTGGTATTTGGAGCTGTCAGGCAGTTGGTGAGCCACCTCTGCAACAACAGCCCCCCTCACACATAGTGGTTAGGCAAAAGGCATGTCTTGGCATTTAATGTTTATGATATGGAGACAACTAGTGCATCGGGCATTTAATGTTGTAACATAAAGTATGAGGAATGTCTTTCATAGTCTTTAATGACTGATTTGCCTCGGGGATGGTGTGGGGGGTATTTAAGGACCCAAACCACCCTTGAGGAGAGCATGATCTTTTGAGAATTTAAGAAGTTATTACTAGAGAGAATACACATCAGAGATAGTTATTACAAACCAGAGGTCTTATTCACTCGCCATTGTCATTTATTATGAAGCTTTTAATACGTGACAGATATTCTTGAGAGTGTTTGGTGTGTTTGCCTTCCTACCAAGGTTTGTCTAGGGTACTTACTTCTCTCTCCCTCTAGCTAAGTTACTTCTAAGTTCATTACTATCCTCTGAGTCATACACGAGAGATTTGTGAGTTTAAATTGAGTCTTATATTTATTAAGTTTGTGTTTGCATGTTCTATCACTAATCCAAGGTTTTGGCTGATTAACTTATCATTAATATACGTCAAAGGGGTTATGCCTCCATCTTATCTAAAGTACCCTCTTACAGGGTTTATACCCATCTTTTTGTATGCAAGTACTATTCATATTCCCACTCCATTAATATAGTTTCTTTCTCTTATTTCATGCTTTATTTACTTTGTTTCTTGCTTTGATTAATTAGTTTTTATTAGTTTATTTCTTATTTTCATTAGTTAATTAGTTTTATTTGTTGTTTAAATCATGTTCAGTAGCTAAGTTAAGGGTTGGGATCATTTCTCCGCCATTGATGGACGTGGAGCTTTGAAATCTAGGTTTTGGGTAAAAATGCATTTAATTAAAACCTTGTGTGTTAAAGTTGGATTATTAGGCAATTAAGTTTCTTTGTCACGCAACGTTAGTGTTTAAAGAGATATTCCAAAATTAATCCATGTGTGACCATTTTCGATTAAATATTTTATCTTGCATTTTTGGGTTAGGTCTCTCCATGCGTGATGTTTATAATTAATTGAATATGCTCGGTTAAATTTCTTTTGAACCAAAATTCTAATGACACGTTGTTTATCCCATGGCGAGGTTGTGATCCCGACCCTCGTTCTATTCTTCTTATTTAGCATACTTAAATTTTTATTTTTCCTTTTTTTCCTTTAGACACCCATCACCTTTACACTTTTATACCTGAAATAATAAATCGATTATAATCTGTCAAACATTCCCTGTGGATTCTCGATACCCGAACTTACTGCTATACTTATAAAACAAGTGTAGTTTGAGTTTAGGTTTTTGCATTTCGATCGGAAGCCGATAACAACGATTAGCGTATCTACACGGATGCTCGGTTTTCACCACATCAATCGGGTGTGAACCGTGTGCTTTTGCAAGCGCACTGTCGTTGTTATCGGTTCACAACCACAATGCAAAAATCTAAACCATGACTACACTCTTTTAAGGGAGTATAACAGCCAGTCCGGGTATCGAGAATCCACAGGGAATGTTTAACAGATTGTAATGGATTTATTACTTCAATAATAAAAGTGTAAAAAGTGATATGGTGGTTTTAAAGAAAAGGGAAAAAAGAAAAATAAGAAGTTAATTATGCTAAATAAGAATAATAAAACGAGGGTAGGGTCACATCCCCTCCATGAGCTAAATACACGTAATTAGAATTTTGATTCGAAAACATTTAACCAAGCATATTCAATTAATTATAAACATCACACATGAAGGAATTTAATCCAAAAATGCGAGATAAAATATTTAATCAAAAATGGTCACACGTGGATTAAATCCGGAATATCGCTTTAAAGGCTAACGTTGCGTGATAAAGAAAGTTAAATGCATAATATTCCAACTTTAATACATGAGGTTTCAATTAAAAGTAATTTTATCCAAAACCTAACTTTCGGAGTTCGACGCCCATAAATGATGAAGAAATGACACCAACCCTTTAACTAGCCACAAGACATGAATAAACTAAGTAAAACAACTAATTAACAAGTGAAACAACAAATTATACTGCAAACAACTAATTAACTAAGAATGAAAAGTAAACAACAAACAAGAAAACAAGGAAATAAAGCATAGATTAAAAAAAGTAGACAATGAATAGTAGAAACTTACATTGATGGGTATACACCCAAAGAGAAGAGAGGATACGGAAGCTCCACAAAAATCCCCAAAGTTCTAACCCTAGAAGTGTAAAAATAAAGTATCGCACTTAAGGGAATGTTTACCCTTAATACCCAACCATAAATCCACTTAAAAATACAAATTTTTGGACTTTTACTATAACCGAATCGATTCGAAAAAATTCTGAATCGCTTCGCCCCGACAGTGCTGATTCTTCAGCTTGGATCAACAATACGAAAAAGGCCGTAACTTCTTCACTATAACTCGGAATCAGGCGCAGTCGGAAGCAACGTGAAAATAACTCAGAGGGATACAACTTCCAAGAAGACATTGGGTCAAAAAAATAAATGATGAAATGACTAAAATTTCCTTGAATTTGCTTTTGAAGATGAAACTTTCCCAAAAATGCCAAAACTTCTTCATTATAAATCGGAATCATGCGCCGTCGGCGGCCACGCGAAGATAACTCAATGAGATACAACTTTTATGAGAACTTGGGACCAAAAATAAAGTGTTGTAATTAATTAAATGCCCCCGGAGTTTTAATAGTCAATAAAACATTTCCGGAAAGCGACCAAACTTCACGCTAAGCAGGATAATACCTACGAAAGCTCAATTATACCTCGCAAAATATATAAACATACATAAAAGAGGTTTTCTGGTTAACGAGCATAAATATAGTAATTAAAGTACCCGAGGGGGCTAAAATGCATAAGTAAATAGGGTAAATAAATGCAATACCCGATACGAACCACACCTCATAACTTACACATTACTAGTCCCTAGCAATGAAATACAAAGAAACAAGACTACAAGTAAACCACAAAATATGATATATGTACAAGAGAGATAAGTGCCACTTTCGCGGGAGAACGATTGCATTTATCATATGCAATAAGACGTTAAATCCCTATGTTAAGCTTCCTCAAAAAGTACGCCTAAACACATGCGAGAAGCCCAACAATAATGAAAAAAATTTCAAACACATTATTAGAAAAGTGAATGAATTCATAAGAAAGTCCGTTGTTTCAAACACTATAGAACGAACTTCATAGAATTGAAACCTAAAAAGTGGGAGGGGAGCGAGCACATGCAAAATATGATTTGGAAAAAACTTATATGAACCGGATAACATTAAAGCCTGCATATGTGTCAATCCTCATCGGATATTACACTCAACAAATGAAATCACTATGAATGGGAGGTAATACATGGAACATGCGGTCATAAAGACTAAATGTAAATGGAAACAAGGCCGCACACATGTCACAAATGAAGAACACTATATATAAAATGAAAACTTGTAATCTCAATGAAAGATACTGCTCATTAAAGGAGGAAAAATGTATTTTCACAGATTAGTAAAGCTATTTAAACTTTTAAATTGAATTCAACCTAGGATCACATAGGACTTTTACAGAGTTGTAATGTAGGTTAGACTCGGGTTATGAAATTAAGGGAAGATGTACGGATTCAAAGGTGTCCGGGGATGAAAAACTTGTGATAATGGAAATTTGTGGGCAATTTCAAAACAGGAATATAATTTCCATAAAAAGCAGTGAATATAACAATAGAGAGAGTAAACAAAGATTATTCAACACTATATACAACATATACAACTTTTTCTTTATTTTCTTTTCTTGTTCTTTTGTTTTCTTTTGTTTTTTACTTTTTTCTTTTCTTTTTCACTACACTTTTTTCTTCACGTTTTCACTCTCACATGCTTAATTGCAACCACATAACATGAACATCACTCAATCCCAAGTATCATTCCAAACAAAGGTATGGAAGGTAATATATATGGTATGTAACTCCAATTTGAAGTTGGTTATAGGATTTTGGGTTATGAAACAAAAGGCTATATTAATGCTCAAAGGGGTTGACCAGGGAAAACATATAAGGTGAAGTCAAGGTCAATATGGGTGATATAACAAAGATGGTCTATGATCATATCCTAAAGTTTACGCAATTTTTGAGTCAAAACAACTTTGAAAATCATGATCAAGTGACACATTTCAAAATATGAACTCAATTAATGAACGATCAATTGAAAGAATAGTGAGATTACCGACGAATTTAACGTTTTCAAGGAGGAAATAGTAGTGTATAACACTCACAAATGAAGGTATGTCTGGAATCTCACTTATGTAAGTATATAAAATGCAACAAAAAATTATCGAGTTATAAAAATCTTAACAAAATCAATAAAACAAGAAAAGCACATGTTCTCATGGGATTAATGTTTAATTCATGAAGTTATTAATAATATCAATGATTTGAGAACTAACGTCTAATAAATTCTAAAATCAAGAACATGCGTCATTGAGTTGTCTATTAGATTGGGCAATTATTGAAATTTATCATCAAAAATAAGGGCAAAATGCCCAACAAACAAGAAAAAAGAACGAAAATATTTTTGAAATTTCATTTTTTTACAACAAAAGCATGCTTTGTAACTAACATGTGATGATATTAATGGAAAAAAAAAAAGAATGGATAGAATATCCCACACCTCCTAACTTAAAGGTTTCATTGTCCTCAATGAGAATCAAGAACACAGCATAAAGAGAAGAAAAGAAATATATTACTCAAAATGGAGCGAACTTCGGATAGCACAAGTCCATTGAATCTACAAAATATCTTAGAACCAAGCATAACAAAAAGATTAACAAAAAATTTAACTAATTACACTAGACTACAATTAAAAATAGAGAAAAAAGAAAGAAAGAAAAGAAAAACTAAATAAATAAATAACTATTTACAACCTACAATTTTGACTTCTAACTAACTATAAACTAGAAGTCGAAATTTTTAAGGGTCCACCCAATATACAATTTGGCTTTAAAGGATCAACGGTAGACCCTCCTTTTTATGCATGCCTCCCAGAAAATAAGAATTTTGTTTGAACAATGGAAGGCATGTGTAAGGTGTAAGAAATGAACCATCGCCAATTATAAATTTTTCAGGGACGATGGGGAATTTGGATAAAATGGGGGACAAGACCACATTGACCACGAGAAAATGAAAATCACCTCCCCAAAGTTTTTTAATTGGAAGGGGAGGTGGGGAAAGTGCAAGTAAATAGACCATGAGATGGAGAATCTCAAAATAACATTCCAGTTCAAGAATTGGATCAAAGTCCTCAAAACATTCAACTGATTCTTATGATAAATTTAAAGGTTCGAGAATAATAGGGCATAAAGTAAAGGAAGGACCATCAACCTCAATACAATCGAAAGAATTAATAAGAGGTTGAAATTCGAAAGTGATTGGATTTCTCTCAATTATTTATTCCTCAAAAAGGGGTGGAGGGGAAATACAAGCTTCAACCTCAATCGACCTTTGTGAAGAAGCAATAATCTCATCGAGTTGGGCATTAATTTATAAATACCAAGCTTCAGAACTATCGAATCGGTCATTCGATTCCTTTATCATTAACTCTTGATCAAACCAACAATAAGACATAATATCTTCTTCTGAGGTTTGCTCATAGGTAACGAATTCCCTTTTCCCCAAAGTTTTCTTACAAGGCGATGAGGGATTACTTACATATTCTTGAATTTCGCGCTCAATGCTCTCATTTTCAAGAATTTGTAGGCATTATCTCATAGACTTGGTAATATAACTTGGAAAACTATTCTAATAACAATTAAGGTTATCTAAAGAGTTATAGCGAGACGTTTCAAATTAGGCAATGCAATAAAGCGACGAGCACCAAAATTTCAATTTCTCGAAACCACCTAGCAGTCAAAAAGAAAGGGGAAAATAAAGAATACAAATATAAATCAAAGAAATATTACGAAATAGTACATCAACTACAATCTATAACAAAACACTCCCTGGTAACGGTGCCATTTTGATTGGGCGCGAACCGTGTGCTCATGTAAGGTAACTATCGTTATTTTAAGTTCACTGCCTCAATGCAAAAACCTAAACTATGACTACACTCTTTTAAGGGAGTATAACGGCTAGTCCAGGTATCGAGAATCCACAAGGAATATTTGACAGACTATAACGGATTTATTACTTCAAGAATAAAATTGTAAAAGGTGATATGGTGGTTTTAAAATAAAAGGGAAAAAAATAAGAAATTAACTATCTAAATAAGAATAATAAAATGAGAGTAGGGTCACATCCCCTCCATGGGCTAAACACGCGTAATTAGAATTTTGATTCGAAAACATTTAACCGAGCATATTAAATTAATTATAAACATCACACATGAAGGAATTTAATCCAAAAATGCGAGATAAAACATTTAATAAGAAAATGGTCACACGTGGATTAAATTCAGATTGTCTCTTTAAACACTAATGTTGCATGATAAAGAAAGTTAAACACATAATATTCCAACTTTAATACACGAGGTTTCAATTAAACATAATTCTATCCAAAACCTAACTTTCGGAGCTCGACGCCCATCAATGGAAGAGAAATGACCCCAACCCTTTAACTAGCCACATGACATGAATAAACTAAGTAAAATAACTAATTAACAGGTGGAATAACAAATTAGACTACAAACAACTAATTAACTAAGCATGAAAAGTAACCAATAAATAAGAAAACAAGGAAATAAAGCATAGATTAAACAATGAAGACAATGAATAGTATAAACTTACATTAATGGGTATACACCCAAAGAGAAGAGAGGAGAGGGAAGCTCCACAAAAATCCCAAAAATTCTAACCCTAGAAGTGTAAAAATGAAGTCTCCCACTTAAGGGAATGTTTTCTCATAAATACCCAACCGAAAACCCACTTAAAAATACAAATTTGTGCGCCTTTATTGTAACCTAATCGATTCAGAAAAATTCTGAATCGATTCTCCCCTGATAGTGCTGATTCTCCAGCTTTGATCAACAATACGAAAAAGGTGGTAACATCTTCGTTATACCTCGGAATCAGGCGCGGTCAGAAGCTAACCGAAGCTAACTCAGAAGGATACAACTTCCAAGAAGACATTGGGACAAAAAATAAATGATGAAATGATTAAAATGCCCTTGAATGTGCTTTTGAAGATAAAACTTTCCCAAAAATGCCGTAACAACTTCATTATAAATCGAAATCATGCACCGTCGGCAGCCAGGTGAAGAGAACTCAATGAGATACAACTTTCAGGAGAACTAGGGACCAAAACCTGAGTGCCAAAATTACTAAAATGCCCCCAAAGTTTCAATAGTCAGCGAAACTTTTTCAAAAAGCGACCAAACTTCATTCTAAGCATGATAATACCTACGAAAGCTCAATTTTACCTAGTAAAATATATAAACATACATAAAGAGGTTTTCTGGTTAATGAGCATAAATATAGGAATTAAAGTACCCGAGGGGGCTAAAATGCATAAGTAAAGAGGGTAAATAAATGCACCATTCGATACCAATCAGTATGCCACCATCCGTTCATCCCTGATGTTGAAATATTATGTTAATTGATTGGATACCATCTTTGAATCACAGAATATATCAAGATGGCTTGTCCCCAGTGAGTAAGCTTTATGCAAACCAGCATTGAGGGCTTTGTACTCAACCTCGTTATTGGAAGATTCAAATCCAAGTATTATCCCTTACTTGATCATGGCATTCTCCGTAGAAATAAGCACAATTCCTACTCTTTTCCCCTTAGAGTTAGATGCACCGTCAACGCAAGGTGTCCACTTTTTGGACTGATCAATCTCCTGCTTCTTAACTGATTGGCTAGGGGTGGCCATAGGCCCGAGGCCCGCCAAGCCCGCCCAACCCGCCCAATAAAAAAATAGGGATTGGGTAAGATAAATAGGCCCGCAAAGCGGTCTTGGCAAAATTTTATAGGCCCGATTTTTTTTCGGGCGGGCTTGGGCATGAGTTCTTAAGCCCGATGAGGCCCGGCCCGGCCCGAGGCCCGAAATATATATATATATATATATATATGTGTGTGTGTGGGGGGGGGGGGGACTTCTATAAATATAAAAAAGTATACCAAGTCTTTTCATGTAAAGTGAGAAACTTTATATATGGAGTTTAAAACAGATTTTTAATTAAAAAAATTGGTCTTTAAATAAAAAAATAGGTATTTTAATTTTTAAAAAAAATCTTTTAATTAACATAATAGGGCCCGATCGGGCGGGCCTGGGTAAAGAACTTTCAAATCTGGGCGGGCTTGGGATTACATAATAAGGCCCGATCTAGGCCCGAGCGGGCTTGGGATAACACTTGATTTTTCAAGCCCGGCCCGAACCCGACCGGGCCTGCCCAGGCCCGGCCCACGGCCACCCCTATGATTGGCTACATCTTGGTCCCAGGGTTCCTCATCTCTTGTAAATTCAGAAATGAAATCTTTCAACACGTGACCTTTAATCCTCATCCAGATAAGTCAGCCTTCCGAAGGACATGTTTGAGGGGAAAGGAAGTCATGACTAGGATTGAGTGAGCTTCAAAGTAGTTCTTCAACTTGCGCGATGCGGTGACTAAATAATAGGATAATTTTTTAAGTGGGGGGTAGAATTGATCGGCGTCTAGGAGTGTTTACTGATGTAGTAAATGGGGGATCGATGTTCCTCCTAATCACATATTAAGGTTGGACTAACATCTTGGCTAGAAACTTCTAGGTAGAGATAAAGTGAATATTCTGGATTTGGAATAGATAGAACGGAGATTTTCTCATGTAAGATTTAATTTCCTCAAGGTCCTTTGAGCATTCCTCGTTTGAGGTGAGTCCTTTTTCCTTCTTCAATAACTGAAAAAATGTTTGACAACATTCGAAAGACTTTGAGATGAAATAGTTGAGGGTTGTTAACATCCCTATTAACTTTTGAATCTTATGCAACATCTTCGGGGACTGAACGTTGCTAATCACAAATATCTAGTCAGGATTGACCTTAATGCCCTTTTTCCTAACTAAGTACCCTAAGAACTTTTCAAGATGAACCCCAAAGGAGAATTTGTCCACGTTGAGCTTTATTCGATAGTTCCTGAGGATCTCAAAAGTCTCTAACTAGTCCATCAAATGGTCTACTTTGAACTTTCTCTTAAAGAGTGTGTCGTCAATGTATACCTCCATTTTGTCTCGTAATTATTGATTGGAAATCATTGTAACTAACATTTGGTACGTGGATCATTCATTTTTAAGGGCAAAAGGCATGACCTTATAACAATTCAATCCTAGAGTGGTTATGAATAACATTTTATCTTGTTCAGGGCTGAACAGGGATATCTGATTCACTACATCAAAATGTTAATTTTGTGACCGCCTGTTTGTGACTGCCAATAGGGGTGACAAACTAGTCACACCCGGGAGCAGTCACAAAATTATTTGTGACTGCCATTAGGGGTGATAAAATTAATTGGTTAAAAAAAATTTGAGTCAATTAGTTTGTTACCGCTAATGGGAGTCACGAATGTTACCATATAATTAATTTGTGACTCCTATAAGCAGTCACAAATTTATAACTGTCACAAGCCCTCACAAGTTTATTAGTAGACACAAGTTATGACTCTTATGAGCAGTCACGAAATTATAACTGCTATGAGGAGTCATAAATTTTAGTCTTAGACTTAATTTACGACCGCTATTAGCGGTCACAAATTTGTAACTGCTAGTAGCGGTCACAAATTTTGGTCTAAGACTTAATTTATGACTGCTATTGGCAGTCATAAATTTATAACCGCTCCCAGCAGTCACAAATTTTGCTCTTATACTCAGTTTGTGACTGCTATTAACGGTCACAAATTTGTGACTGCTATTAGCGGTCAAAAAAATTTTCACCTTTCCCTCCATACGTGAAGATCTCCCGCCCTCTTCTCTCTCTTTCATTTGCCAAAACCCTAAAATGTTGTACGCATTTCTCTCTATCTACGAATCATTTCGATCGGGTGTGTGCGCATTTCTCTATCTCTACGAATCTTGAAAGCAAACCCTAAAATGCTTAAAGTTTCAGTTGTTGATTAAAAGTTGAATCTTGGAATCGTTTGGGTTTCAGGTCTTGGTGAGAGTTGTTCTTCATCAATAACGTTCATTTGCTGTTGGGTGTGTGCGCATTTCCAGAATTAAAGACTTTTTCTTAATTGTGAAGGTATATTTTTGGGTATTTTTGTTGTCTAAAGCCCTAATTTCAATTCTCATTGTGTGTGTGCGCATTTCGATTCTTATTATGTATGGGTATGTGTGTATATTTGTGTGTATGTGGAGATTTCTGTTTATATGTGCGTATGTATGTGTATGTATAGATTTATGTTTACATGTGTGTGTAAGTATGTGTATGTATAGATTTCTATTTATATGTGTGTTTATGAGTGTATCTATATACAAATTTTATTTTATGTTAATAAGCCCTAGAAATTGTATTGAGGTTATTTTTTTGACAAAATATTATTCAAAAACTCTAGACATTATATTTTTTTGACAAAATATAATCAAATGGATTTTTAATATTACGAGTTTTGCCCGCTTTGTGATCAACGTTCTCTAGACAAAATATAATCAAATCTGATTGTTTTGTTGTGAGTATATCTACACATCGTTTAACCTCTTTCGTTTTTTGAATATTATCTTGTTTGGGAATATGTTAGATTTTTTTAAATAATCATTTTATACTATTCATATTTATTTTATCTAAAAATTAATTAAATAACCATTCTTTTGTGCTCGTTGAAGTTTTGACGTTTTGTGCTTGGTTGGGTTTTCCTGTGAGTTTTAATGAAATGATAGTATTAATGCAATGATAAGCCAGAGATTATGTTCTAAATATTAGCTCAAACTTCATTTAGTTTTATAATTTACTGAGTTTCTAATTGTTTGTATTGTAGAATTAATGGGGTTTCCACAATATAAAGAGTGGATGGGTGAAAGTTGTAGAGTGGGGAAAGTATACGTTAATGGGGTTAAAGACTTTGTGAATTATGCAACGAAGAATCTCGAAACTGATATTATCCCATGCCCGTGCAATCGTTGTAAAAATGGGAAACACTTGAAAGGGGTAGATGTAAAAGTACATTTGTTTCATTGGGGTATGCAAGCTGACTACACGTTTTGGCATTTCCATGGGGAGAGGGAATTTAAGTATATTCCAGAAGAAATACTTGTCAATGAAACCGTTCACACAAATGGTGACCCGTTAGTACATGCTAGGTTAAACGATCTCATAAATGATACGTATGAAGTGCACGGAGCACAAGAAAAGCAAGATAGTAGAGGGAATGCTTTAGGATGTGAGGATCATGTTCGCAATGATACGGGCAAAGTTAAGGATTATATACGGTTAAAAGCAGTAGCCGCAACACCATTGTACCATAACTCCAACCCCGACCACACAAAGTTATATGCCATGGTTGGGTTTCACAACTTAAAGAGCAAATTTGGCTTGTCGGGAAAAAGTGTGACGACAATACTCCTCTGGGCAAAAGATTTGTTCCCCAAAGAAAATACACTGCCAGTCAATTATCCGATCATGAAGGATAATTTGAAAGGTTTGGGTATGAAATACAAATCAATTCATTGCTGCAAGTATGACTGCATTTTATACTATAAGGAGCATAAGGACAAACGGGCTTGTCCTGTATGTAAGGAACCTAGATATGAACAAAAGATGATAGTACATAATAAACGTTTGTTGAAAGTAGATACGCAAATACCTAAGAAGGTGTTAAAGTATTTCCCTTTAGGTACTCGATTGAAGAGACTTTACACTATAACTTGGATAGCAGAGGCAATGACTTGGCATGGTCGAGCGGAGGTGGGTGAGAATCTCATGCGACATCCGATTGATTCATCTGTGTGGAAATCTGCAAATCAGCGATACCCGGACTTTGCTATAGAAATACGCAACGTTTGCCTCGGAATATCAACCGATGGGTTTAACCCGTTTGGCAAATTGAGCACAGATAAGAGTATATAGCCTGTGTTTACGGCACCTTTAAATTTTCCCCCGTCGTTGTGCATGAGAAAGGAGTTTTCAATTTTGTCATTGTTGATACCAGGTCCAAAAGCACCGGGTAGTGACATTGATGTTTTCTTAGCGCCACTAATAGATGAATTGAAGGAGTTATGGGTTGAAGGTGTGAGAGCATTCGACTCGTACAAAAAGGAGGAATTTATTTTGAGAGCTATGTTGATATGGGCAATTCATGGTTTTCCTGCTTATGGAACCTTATCTGGGTGCAATGTATATGGTTACCTAGGTTGTCCTATATGTGGAGTGGAGACTGAAGCCAGCTGGCTTAAGAAAAGTGGTAAACTTTTTTATCATAGTCATAGAAGATTTCTGCCCCAAAGTCACAAATTCAGGTCAATACGAAGCAATTTTCTCCCAGAAGGCACCGAGACGCGACCACCTCCACCAAGACTTTCTGGTTTGGAAATTGAATAAAGGTCATTAAAGGCTGATCAAAAGTTGAGGGGGAAACACCCCATAATTTTGGCCCAAAAGCGTAAAAGAAAGGATGTTGATGTGAAAACGGCGTGGTCGAGGAGATTAATAATGTTTGATTTGCCATACTGGAAGGAACATCCTTTGCGACATGTGATAGACATAATCCACGCTGAGAAAAATATCATTGAGCATCTCGTAAGCACATGCATTGGTGGTTCTCATTCCAAGGATGGAGAAAAAGCCCGTGAAGATCTTCGTGATTTGAAGATTAAAAGATCATTATGGTTGAAAGAAGATACAAACACTGGAAAAAAGCATATGCCAGTTGCATCTTATACTTTGAGCATTGAAGGAAGAAATATGTTCTTAGAAACATCAAAGGGCTTGAAGGTCCCTTCTAATTTCTCATCCAACTTACGCAGGATTGTCTGCGACGCAACAAAAGATTTGAAAAAGTGCAAGTCCCACGATTGGCATGTGATAATGCAACTTATCCCTCTGTTGTCCGGACACTGTTTTTCGAAACACAAGGATCTTCGAAGGGCCATTCTACAAATTACTTATGTTTCTCCCTATTGTGTGAGAAAGTTGTCAACGGGACGCACATAATGGTGAAGCACCTTATACCTTTGACTTGCTTAAGTCTACATTGTATAAGTGCTCAACTAATTTGGAAATATTGACAAAATTGGTTGTCTATCCTAGAATCCAAAAAGCCTCAGAACCTATCTCTCTAATCCTCTTCAATGATCCTTGATGGTATAAAATGAATCACACTACACACAATTAGAAGTGCATACATGTGTTCATATTGCTTAAAATTGAGTGTGTGTTTAATTACCCTTGAATTGGAGCTTTAATAATTTTTTTGGGGAATTTTTAAATATTTTTTAATAAATGTTTTAATTAATAAAATGGGATTATAAAGTTTGTGGGGTTAATATACTATTTTAGAAACTTCATTTTTCACTGAAATGTTTGGTTGGGTACGATCTCAAAGCGCTAGAGACTTCAGGGTGATGTTTTGTAATTATTTTGATGCGCGTATGAGAGCCACTAACAAGCCAACACTTGTCATCCCCCGGGTGAATGTATTTGTGTTTGTTATGTGAGAGGATTGGATGGATGATTCTTGATCGTTGGATCATTCCTTATCGAGGGTCTGCATGTGTTCTTGGTTAATCCCGGTGCTATCCATATGAACCAATCAGAATTATTTTAATCCACCGCTATTTTATAACCTTTGGATCAAGTCAAAGATGGCATGACTTGACCTCAGCCCTTGATTTGCCTCGTGCATCTAGAACCTTCCCTCAACCCTATATATACCCTCCACTTCTCAGCCTTAGAGAATTTTTGGGCATTCGTCTTTCTGAGAGAAAAAAAATAAGAGAGAAGAGAGAAGTGAGAGAGAAGAGAGAAAAGAAAAGAGAGAAGAGAGAGAAAGGAAAACCTGTTAGCCAAACCCTAACCCTAACCCTAAACAGTTCATCTTCTCTGAAACAAACCTTCGTACATTCAACCCCAAACACAACCTTGAGTGTTTGTGGGAGAGAGTGGTTTGTTCTTGTGTTGCTGTAACCTCTTGATCTTTAGATCTTGTACACAACTTAAACATTCTTGTGAAGATTTAGTTTCTTTTTCATAGAAACGTTAGATCTACATACTATATGTTACATTTTCACTAGATCTGCATTTTTATACTTGATTTAAGAAAATCGTACTGATTTGGTTTTGAAAATGTTTTCTGGTTTCTGTTTTTACAAAACTTAACTCTGACCTAGTTGGATTCACACTTGGAGGGTTTTCAATCTCATAAATATTTTCAAAAGAGATTGAGAAAGGTCTTGACCGATTTCTGAAGCAAGATCTCCGTGGAATCTGGGTTATATTTAAAGGTCAAAAAGGGTTCGAGTTTTGTGAGAAAGAAATAAACTAAAATCACTGCATATAGACTTTATATGTAATTTACTAGGACTGTTTGTAAATCTAAGTGTGTGTGAGTGCATGCATGTGTATAGGAATCACTTCACAACACTTAACACACTACTACACTGGAAGTGGTGTGTTTAAGATCTGAAATCATTGAGTCAACGTAAAGAAGCTAAAGCAAAGGAAGTTAGCAAACTGGAGAAACATCAACAACAAATCAGATCTATGAGAAGTTAGAAGGAACCAAGTGGGGTATATTCCTAAACTTAGAATAGGTTGATTTGTGTGCTTGCATGTTGTATTATTTGTAACTAATTTTTGTTATTAGTGGATTTTTGCTTTTGTGACTTAGAAGTCACCGTGGATGTTTCCTCTGTTGGGAGAGGTTTTACCACGTTAAAATCATTGTGTTGATTATCTTCATCTACTCATCTCATTCTATAAGTGTGCTGATTTTTTGAAACTGCCTTTGTTTTAAAAACTGATTACACAATCTTAATTACTCTCGTACATAAGTTTCTTTGTAAACACATCTTGTTTATAATTTTTATTTTCAAAAGAAAAGGGTTTCTCCAACAAACTTTCGGAGTTGCTTATACAGTTTAACCTTGTGTTAAACGGCATTAGCGACGTTTTTCAATTGGTATCAGAGCCCTCTTAACTTTTATTTCAAAAGATCTTGTGTTTCTGAAATCGTTTTCTAAAAAATCAAACTATGGATGAGAAGAATGAAAGGTTTGGTAATCTGTCTAGACCTCCACTCTTTGATGGAAACAACTTTGCTTACTGGAAAGTAAGAATGGTTGCCTTCATCTAAGGGACTTTAGGAGATGATGTCTGGGACATTATCGAAAATGGATACACTTATCCTACTAAACCAGCCACTGAAGGAAGTGATGAGAGGGTAAAGAAAATCTTACGTGAATTTACCCAAGAACAGAAAACCATTTCTCGAAATAACAATAAAGGCAAGAATGCCATTTATATGTCCATTAATGAGTATGAGTTCAAGAGAATCTCATCTTGTGCCACTTCTAAGGAAGCTTGGGACACATTAATCACTGCCCATGAAGGAGACTCAAGAGTTAAAGCTGCTAAAACCCAAATGCTTATCCAGCAGTACAACTCTTTGATCATGACTGATTCTGAGTCTTTTGATGATTTTTACATGAACTTAACTGATATAGTTACTAAGTTGCATGCTAATGGTATAACTTATGATAGAAATGAAATTGTCTCTAAAATTCTAAGGTCATTACCACAAAAGTTTGACAGTAAGAGGTATGCTATTGAGGAAATGAATGATCAAAACCTTACCCCTGAGTTAATCAGTAGCAAACTTAGGACTGTGGAAATGGAATTAGACTTTAAGAAACAATTAAATCATTCTCAAAGAAAACAGGCCAACTCTAACTTGAGTTTTGCCTCTAAGATACCCAAACTTGAGTCCAATTTGACCAACTCCGACTCTGATAAGGAGTGTGATATAGACAAACTAGATAATCAGATTGCCTTAATATCTAAACAATTTAAGAAAATTGTCAAATTTCGAAACAAACAGGCAACTAAACAAGGCAAGCCTAATTATCCTACTCTGTCTAATCCCAAACCTCATGAGAGAGGTCTTGACAAACATCCTAAAGACAACAATTCCACACCCACTAGAGACCTTAAAAAGATTGAATATTTTAGATGTGGGAAACTAGGTCACATTGCTCACGACTGCAGAGTTAATCTGAATAAAGCCAACACACACAATAGAGCCAATGTCTGTAAAACTTGGAATGATTCAAGTGACTCTGATGAAGAGGAACTTGAGTCATCTAATGTACTTGACCCTTGCATGTCCTTTTATGCTAAGATCATTTACAATGATTATATGCCTATGTGTGATAATGATGCTCCTACTCTTGCTTGTGTGAGTACTCCTTTGATTGGCCTAGATGCTTTATTGTCTGAAAATGTTGCTAGTTCTAGTTCCGTGTGTGTGAGTCAAAGTGATCTCGATAATGACGATGCAAATGGGTGCGTGAGTAATAAAACTGAATCGTTAGGGGTCACTACACACACTTCACCTAGCGACTCAGACACAGATGACCTCCCTGATATCCATACTTTGTATGCTAAAACTCTAAAAAAAGGCACTAGATTGGAGAAGACTGTTAGAGACCTGACTAAGAAATTAGATGATCTAAGTCTTATAGTGAAGTTGAATGCTGAAGAGTACACTAACCAGTGTCTAACTCATCAATCTGAAATTGAAACTTTTGATCAAAAATTAAAAGATTTGACTAAAATTAATGAAACCCTGGAAATGAAATACAAGGGAACATTATTAGAACTGGAGGAAGCAAAAACAAAGACAGCTACTGTTTTCAAAAAAAATTCTAAGTTTGAAAACAATTCAAATTGTTTTACTGACTTTATTGTTGACTCCAAGACCAATTCTGATGATAGAACCGGTATTGGATTTTGCCCTAAGAACAAACTACAAACTACTAAACTTGAACCTATTAAGTTTGTGTCTGGGGGCAAAAGACCAATTGAAACATGTCCAGACCTTCATTTGATTAAAAATGAATTTGATCAAAAGCAACAAGAGAAAGACATTGGAGAGTCTAGTAATTCTAAGGCTGAGACTGCACTTAAGACTAAATATGTCTGTCCTTTGATCAGAAAGGCTGATTCTACCTATAAGACCATACCTCCTAGGAATAACACTTCTGAACAGAATGCTGTCAAACCTATCTTTAGAAGTTTTCCTAAGGAAATTCATCCCTCAAGCAATCAATTTTGCTCCTACTGTGACATTTATGGTCATTCCTTTGAAGGTTGTTATGCTAGGCGTCTAAATACCCATGTTTACAACACTTCTGTCTACAAGAACTTTAACTATTCTAGGCAAAGTCGTAACAATTATGTCCTTCCAAGACAACCTGATAAGAACTCTAACTACAGAAATAGAAAGACCAAAACTAAGAGTTCATTTAAGAGAAAGGATCCCAAAAACTTTCCTAAACCAAAAGCTCAACTTTTTCTCAACAATCAGTTTGCTGCTCCAAATGTTTTTCGATAAAAAACTGTGTCTCGAAAACTTTATCAAATGAGGGCAAACTTGCGCAAAATTAAAACTAGAGCTATTTGGGTTAGAAAAGATGATCTTTTACCACAAATGAAGTGTAACATTGTTATCACTGCCTTAAAAGCTGAACACACTTCATCTGGTTGGTACTTAGATTCAGGATGTTCCAAACATATGACAGGAGATGAAACCAAACTTCTAAACAAAACCAGATTTGCTGGTGGGAAAGTAGTTTTTGGTGATGGTGTTTCATCTCAGATCATAGGTAAAGGAACCCTAAAAGAAGAAGGAATGCCTGTTCTCGAAAATGTTCTATTAGTTAAAGGCCTTAAAGACAACCTCCTAAGCATATCACAATTTTGTGACTCTGACCATACTGTCACCTTTTCAAAGAATAATTGTAAAATTCTAAATGATAAAGGTGAATGCATTATTACAGGATTTAGAACACCTGACAATTGTTATACTGTCAAGACTAGTTCTGAAACCTGTAACATTGTCAGAATGGATGACAATGAAATCTAGCATAATCGTATGGGTCACTTAAGTTATGATATCCTTGGTAGATTGTCTAGTCAAGAGATAGTTAGAGGTATTCCTAAAAGAAAACCTATTTCAAGTGTTGTCTGTGGTCATTGCCAGGAAGGAAAAATAGTTAAGACTTCGCATAAAAAGTTTAAAGACATCCTCAACTCTAGACCTTTAGATCTCATCCATATGGACCTTATTGGTCCCTCTAGAACTGTTAGTCTTTGTGGACACAGTTATATCCTTGTCATGGTTGATGATTTCACACAATTCACTTGGGTTGCCTTCTTAAAACATAAATCTGACACGTTTCAGAATTTTTTGAAAATTCTTCTAAGAATCGAAAATGAGAAGGACACACAAGTCAATCGCATTCGTAGTGATAGAGGGGGAGAGTTCATAGACACGGGAATAGTTGAATATTGTGACTACAACGGTTACAAACATGAATTTAGTGCCCCTAAAACTCCTCAGCAGAATGGCATTGTTGAAAGGAAAAACCGAACTCTTCAAGAGATGGCACGTGTCATGTTGCATGCCAAATCCCTACCTAAATACTTTTGGGTAGAATCTATTAGAACTGCCTGTCACATCACTAATAGGGTCTATCTTAGGAAAAACTCCAAACTAACCCCTTATGAGTTGTGGTACGGTAAGAAGCCTAATCTTAAATACCTAAGAACCTTTGGAAGTCAGTGTTATGTCTGTAAAGATAGAGAACATCTGTCTAAATTTGAAACTCGTGGTGATAAAGCTATCTTCTTAGGATACTCTCCAAATAGTCGTGCTTATCGTATATACAATCTGCGTATTAAGGCCCTTATGGAATCGATAAATGTAATTGTAAGTGACACTATTGTCGAAAATAAGATATTTGAATCACCTATTGTGGTTGGATTTGAAAATGATTTCAAAACTGATTCACCAGAAATAGATGACTCATTACGTATTGAGAGTCCAGAAGTACTTGGCTGGGTATCTAAAGATCATCCCATTGACAACGTGGTCGGTAATCCTAATGAGCCAGTTCGTACTAGATCCCAGTTAAGAAATTATGCTAATTATGCATGTTTCGTCTCCCTTGTGGAACCAAAAAATGTTAATGAAGCATTGAATGACACACACTGGATTTCTGCTACGCATGAAGAACTTTTACAATTTGTCATTCACGATGTCTGGTATCTTGTACCTCGACCTCAAAATAAAAATGTTATTGGAACACGTTGGATTTTCAAGAACAAATCTGATGAAAATGGGGTAATTCTTACAAACAAAGCTAGACTAGTTGCTCAAGGCTACTCTCAAATAGAAGGGATAGATTTCAGCGAGACATTTGCCCCTGTCACTCGTCTTGAATCTGTTCGACTTCTTTTCGCCATAGCGTGTCACTTAAAATTCACACTTTATCAAATGGACGTCAAATCTGCCTTCTTAAATGGAATTCTGTTCGAAGAAACATATGTAGAACAACCCAAAGGGTTCATTGATCCTAAATACCCTAACCATGTCTTTCGTCTAAAAAAGGCTTTGTATGGCTTAAAACAAGCTCCTAGAGCTTGGTATGAACGCCTTTCCAACTTTTTGTTGGATAAGGGTTTTAAGAGAGGAGGAAATGACCACACTCTCTTTGTCAAACATTTTGACAATAATATTATTATAGCCCAAGTCTATGTAGACGACATCATCTTTGGGTCTACTTCACCATCCGAAGTTAAATCCTTTTCTGCTAGTATGCATAAGGAATTTCACATGTCCCTTATGGGGGAGCTACAACTTTTCTTAGGATTTCAAGTGAAACAGAATTATGCTGGACTATTTGTCTCTCAAACCAAGTATGCCTTAGATCTTGTTAAGAAATTTGGTCTAGATAATGCTAAAGTCGCCAAAACGCCTATGAGTACTACTGTTAAATTATGTAAAGATGAACATGGAAAGTCAGTTGATTCCACTCTTTATCGTAGTATGATTGGTAGCTTACTCTATCTAACTTCCTCACGACCAGACATAATGTATGATGTATGTCTGTGTGCTCGTTACCAGAATAACCCTAAAGAGAGCCATTTATCGAGTGTAAAACGTATAATGAAGTACATAAAAGGCACTCTTAATCTTGGACTTAGGTACACTAAGGATACATGTAGCACCATCATAGGTTATACTGATGCTGATTGGGCCGGTTGTACTGATGATAGTAAAAGTACATCAGGTGCTTGTTATTATGTCGGCAATAATTTAGTTGGTTGGAGTAGCAAAAAACAAAATTGCACATCATTATCTACGGCTGAGTCCGAATATATAGCAGCAGGAAGTTGTTGTGCTCAATTGTTATGGATCAAACAGATGTTAAGTGATTATGGGATTAAAGAAGATCAACTACAATTGTATTGTGACAATCAAAGCGCCATTAACATATCTAAAAACCCGGTTCAACACTCGCGAACTAAACACATTAAAATAAGGCATCATTTTATACGCGAACTTGTTGAAACTAAGGAATTAGAAATTCATTACCTGCCTACTGATCTGTAACTTGCAGACATGTTCACTAAACCTTTAGACTATAACAGATTTCGGTATTTGCGAAATTCTATAGGCATGGTATACGTTGATTAAACTCTCAAGACTTTAAGTTTTACCTTTTGTCCATTTGAGACAAAATGGGGGAGAAATTTGAGTTTTATGAGTTCATTTTTTTGTTCACATTTCATCTAAACTGCTTGATCTTAGTGTGCATATTTGCAGGAATCTCTCCTACTGATTGTCTACCGTTTCTAGGGTAAAAATTTGTAAATAGTTGAGTTATGTAATTTTTGACTTTCTAGGAATTGGGTAGATAGTATCTTTTGTATAGGACTAGTTTTTTTTTGTTGTTCCCTACGAGTTTTAAGCTAACTCAAAGGAGATTTTGTCTCATATTTCCAAAGGGGGAGATTGAAGCACCTTATACCTTTGACTTGCTTAAGTCTACATTGTATAAGTGCTCAACTAATTTGGAAATATTGACAAAATTGGTTGTCTATCCTAGAATCCAAAAAGGCTCAGAACCTATCTCTCTAATCCTCTTCAATGATCCTTGATGGTATAAAATGAATCACACTACACACAATTAGAAGTGCATACATGTGTTCATATTGCTTAAAATTGAGTGTGTGTTTAATTCCCCTTGAATTGGAGCTTTAATAATTTTTTTGGGGAATTTTTAAATATTTTTTAATAAATGTTTTAATTAATAAAATGGGATTATAAAGTTTGTGGGGTTAATATACTATTTTAGAAACTTCATTTTTCACTGAAATGTTTGGTTGGGTACGATCTCAAAGCGCTAGAGACTTCAGGGTGATGTTTTGTAATTATTTTGATGCGCGTATGAGAGCCACTAACAAGCCAACACTTGTCATCCCCCGGGTGAATGTATTTGTGTTTGTTATGTGAGAGGATTGGATGGATGATTCTTGATCGTTGGATCATTCCTTATCGAGGGTCTGCATGTGTTCTTGGTTAATCCCGGTGCTATCCATATGAACCAATCAGAATTATTTTAATCCACCGCTATTTTATAACCTTTGGATCAAGTCAAAGCTGGCATGACTTGACCTCAGCCCTTGATTTGCCTCGTGCATCCAGAACCTTCCCTCAACCCTATATATACCCTCCACTTCTCAGCCTTAGAGAATTTTTGGGCATTCGTCTTTCTGAGAGAAAAAAAATAAGAGAGAAGAGAGAAGTGAGAGAGAAGAGAGAAAAGAAAAGAGAGAAGAGAGAGAAAGGAAAACCTGTTAGCCAAACCCTAACCCTAACCCTAACCCTAAACAGTTCATCTTCTCTGAAACAAACCTTCGTACATTCAACCCCAAACACAACCTTGAGTGTTTGTGGGAGAGAGTGGTTTGTTCTTGTGTTGCTGTAACCTCTTGATCTTTAGATCTTGTACACAACTTAAACATTCTTGTGAAGATTTAGTTTCTTTTTCATAGAAACGTTAGATCTACATACTATATGTTACATTTTCACTAGATCTGCATTTTTATACTTGATTTAAGAAAATCGTACTGATTTGGTTTTGAAAATGTTTTCTGGTTTCTATTTTTACAAAACTTAACTCTGACCTAGTTGGATTCACACTTGGAGGGTTTTCAATCTCATAAATATTTTCAAAAGAGATTGAGAAAGGTCTTGACCGATTTCTGAAGCAAGATCTCCGTGGAATCTGGGTTATATCTAAAGGTCAAAAAGGGTTCGAGTTTTGTGAGAAAGAAATAAACTAAAATCACTGCATATAGACTTTATATGTAATTTACTAGGACTGTTTGTAAATCTAAGTGTGTGTGAGTGCATGCATGTGTATAGGAATCACTTCACAACACTTAACACACTACTACACTGGAAGTGGTGTGTTTAAGATCTGAAATCATTGAGTCAACGTAAAGAAGCTAAAGCAAAGGAAGTTAGCAAACTGGAGAAACATCAACAACAAATCAGATCTATGAGAAGTTAGAAGGAACCAAGTGGGGTATATTCCTAAACTTAGAATAGGTTGATTTGTGTGCTTGCATGTTGTATTATTTGTAACTAATTTTTGTTATTAGTGGATTTTTGCTTTTGTGACTTAGAAGTCACCGTGGATGTTTCCTCTGTTGGGAGAGGTTTTACCACGTTAAAATCATTGTGTTGATTATCTTCATCTACTCATCTCATTCTATAAGTGTGCTGATTTTTTGAAACTGCCTTTGTTTTAAAAACTGATTACACAATCTTAATTACTCTCGTACATAAGTTTCTTTGTAAACACATCTTGTTTATAATTTTTATTTTCAAAAGAAAAGGGTTTCTCTAACAAACTTTCGGAGTTGCTTATACAGTTTAACCTTGTGTTAAACGGCATTAGCGACGTTTTTCAAATGGCAGCGAAAGAAACTTTGGCCGAGGCTATATGTGTTTTGGAGAAGCACTTTACTCCCTCATTCTTTGACATAAGCATCCACCTTTTAGTTCATTTGTGCGATGAAGCACTTTTATGTGGACCAGTAAGGTACCGATGGATGTATTCGTTCGAACGATTAATGAAAACTTTTAAAGATTACGTTAAGAATACACGGTACGTTGAGGGGTCCATTGCTGAGGAGTACATTATGGAAGTGGCTTCCTTGTATGCAAAGGAATATATGCCTAACCCAGACGTTGGAGGTCGTGAATGCTTTATTGATGAATTAGAAGAGTTTGCTGATGAGGAGGCCCTGGGGAAAGGTAAGGTAGTGAAGCTAACAAGTACACAATATAACCAGGTGGCTCGATATGTATTCGAGACGCATGAAGACATAGATAAATGGAAAATGTAAGTTTATTTAAAGTGTTTTGTAAAATAATGTAATATGTTCGATGTTATATTCATTAGAAATTAATATTTTTAGTGTTTTAACCTAGTCAATATAATGAGTGTGGGCATGCCAAGAGGAGGAAGGGAGGCGCTAGCGCAGATAATGACTTTAGGCATTGGGTATCTTCCGAGGTGACTACAGTAATACCTCACTTTTATTTACTGTCTTTGCAACATATTCACAATGCAAATACTTTCTTGGTTTCAGTTATTGAAAGCTGGTGAAGTATCGACGAGGCTTGCACGTCTAGCAAATGGGCCTAGTTTTGTAGCCAAGGAGTTTGGACAATATTGTGTCAATGGTTTTGTGTTCTTTTCAATCACACACGAGTTAAAACTCATTGGGAAACAAAACAGTGGCATTTCATATAAAGCATTAACTCATTTCAGGGAAAGCGTGAAAGATAAAAACTTGATAGAAGCTGAGATGACGTATTATGGGATTATAAAATAAATTATCCTATTAGATTATATATCTTTCAGCATACCTGTATTTTACTGTGATTGGGTGAGAGTGGAGGACAAGAATGCATGTATGGTCGACCCTGACACCCACATGGTGAAGGTTGATTTGGCCAAGTTGAAGAGTAAAGACAGTGTTAATGATGAGCCATTCGTTTGTGCATTCCAAAACTTAAAGCAAGTGTTTTATGCAAAGAGCCCCAACAATGATCCATGGTCTATTGTTTTACATTCTCCTCGGCGCTTGACTACATCGGTAGACGATATATAGGCACCAATCGAGATTCAGTCTATTTTGGATGACAACCCAGAATTAAAGAAATTATTAAATGTATTAGAGGAGTAGGTGTTTAATTGTGGCATGTTATGTTGTTTTAAATGTTGACTTGAAAATTATGTATAATAGCATGTTTCAATTATTTCGTAGCATGTATTCATAGTGACTTTTATTCACAAGTTTATTATTACTTTTTCCAGGATGTCATATATTGTATATACATGCAACTATTTTCAAAACAGGTCTTTTATAGAGAACACGTCAATTTATCGGCATGGCTATCGAAAAATCAAACAATGCAATTACTTGCGAGATCATGGGTGGAACATACCTGAAGCATATTTATTTCAATCAATTCTACGCACACTACCTCAAAGTTGGGATGAAGCAGTTGAAAGGGTTTTCATAAAACACAATCCAAGTAATGCGATGCAGTTAGTAGAGTTTTTAGAACTCGAAGAAAGAAAAATTTATCCTTTGTGGATAGAACTGAAGAGGATAAGGATGCGTTCAAACTCTAATGTGAGAAAACATATGCATAACAAAGTTAACATCTATTATCGGCTTAGGAGAGAAGACATACGTCCTAATATGTTTAGTGTCAGAAATACAATTATCAACACACTTCCGCAGACATGGCCAATAAAAACTTTACGTGAAATGATGAAGTATGAAACTTATGACATGGTTGAATTATCAAAACTTTTAGAATATGTTGAAAAGGTATAACTTATATTATATTTTTTTATATTATTTCCTTACTCTTGTATTAACATATGAACTAATGCGTAAATATAAAAATGCAGAAAATGGCATCCGAGAATACAATTCCATCATCCAGGCCAGAAAGTTCAAGTCATGATGAACATTATGCCATTGATTCTCGTGCTCACGTTTCCCTTAACCTATTTGGTTTGCTAATAGGTGGCAAGAATCCTTTTAAAGCCCGAGCCTTGTCTTTGTTAAAATCTTGTATTGGCTTAAAATATGAGAGTTGGGATACGGTTGAGCAAGTAAAAAAGGACGACTTGTCGGATACGCTCATGAAAGAGTTCAATCTTTCGGCCGACCAGAAGGAGGGGTCCATGAAAGCCATTGGTATTCAATTGAAGACTTTTAGAAGTAACCTTCGCTTGACTTATTTTAAGGGATTGGACAGTGATGGGATAAAGGCCCTGAAGGATCAAGTACCGGAGAAAGAGCATATCCCTGTTCGTGAGTGGAATGAATTCATCTCGCGCGAAGCATCTGAGGAAAAATTGAAACAACGACACCAAGGCCGGGTGAACAGGGCTAAAAAGACTGACGTCCATTGTCTTGGTCGGATGTCATATGCTGAGAAAACCGAGGAGATGGTATAAACCCTTTCTTATTTTAATGTGTATATATATTATATGTCTTGCTCAAATAGTTAATGGAAAATTAATTTATAGGTGCTTAACAATAAACGACTTGTTGATCGTTCGGAAGTGTATCTCGAAAGTCGTAGGCGGAAAACTGGGGAGTTTCACCCAAAGTTAGCTGATGATATGGTAAGTTCCGTAATCTAAGTTGTAATAATTAAATTCCTTCAAGTTTCATCGTTCAATGGTTTTAATTGATTCATAAATAATTTTGCAGCAAAAATTGAGTGAGCTGAGAAGTAGCCAAGGTTCTTCAAGCCAAAACAGTATTAATACAGATGCATTGACTGCCTTTAGAGGAAAAGATACTAGGGGGCGACTCGTGGTGTTGGACCCGTGTCCAGAAGTAAACTTAAGGCAATTGCTCCTATAGTATCACAGTTGACTAGAGCAAAGACACGAGAAGAAAAACATGATGAGGATATGGCATTTCTCAAATCATCTGTTACCATGCTTTTAAGTGATTTTGAATCGAATGGATTGAAAATACCAAATCCAAGTCCTCGCAATTATACTCCTGTCCCACATCCAAGTCCTCGTAATTACACTCCAGTTCCGCATTCAAGTCTCCATGATTACACTCCAGTTCCGCATTCAAGTCCCCATGATTACATTCCTACCCCCCCCCCCCCCCCCCGTCAACTGAGCCAAACTTTGGAGATTCAACTGAGCCAAACTTTGGAGATTTAACTGATCCTCCACATGATCCATATGTCGATTTATTTGATTTTTCAAATCAGAGAAAGATTGCAAGTGGACAAGTCGTTGCTTCAACTGCTACTGGAACGGTGGTGCATGGCCATCAATTGCTGATATTTGAACGTAAGGTTTACGTTAGTAGTGTTGAGTCAGGAGAAGAGAATCATCCATTGTATCGTTGAAGTTATGGGGCGGACACTATTAAGGATGTCGAGAAATCTTGGGTGGTTTGGCCGTTACTTTGTCTTATCCTTAAGTGATCCAGAGTAATTTGTCTTGAGAAATTTGAACAAATTGTCAAAGTGAACAATTAGTAGTGTTTGAACTCTATTTTGAATATTAGTAATCTGTATTGAATCAATTAGTAATCTGTTTTGAATGTATCCAGTGTCTATCTGTTTTGAATATTAGTAGTGTTTGATGTTGGATTGAATATTAATGGCCTTAAGCTTCTTGGAAATTGCTAAAATTGGGTTAGGACATGTCTCATTCTTCCATGTATTCTTTACTATGTTACCACACTCTTCTTTGCTTGTCCAAAAGGAAAGAATCGTTTTTTAACCAGAAATGTTGGAAAGCAAAACGTTTTATGGCTAACCCCTGTGTTGGTATTGACAAAGAGCAGAAGGGGGGGCATGGTTTGAGGCCATTTTACACATGTGATCTACCTTGTAGCCATTATATTATTTCTGCCAGTTTAAATTATCTAAAAGTATGTCTTTTCTATCTCAAATTTTAGCTCTAGCACCTCGCTTATTCCACTAAGTGAATCTGGTGCCCGTGTATCCTAAGTCAATTAATCCAGCATTAACTATATAGTCCAAGAATTTATTAGCAGCATTGATATCAAAATCATTACCCTCAACTTTCTCTTGAGAACAAGCCATAGTATTGAAATCACCAACTAACCTTGGATTAGTAGTATATTCAGAAAATAAATAGTCCCATGGTCTTGTCATTTCTGATTTGATACATTTAGCATAAACTAGAGAAATTTTAATATCAGTAGGACTATATTGATGCTTTACACGGATAATTATACCAAATAATGTTAGCAGAGTTGACCTCAGCATTTTTTGTAATCCAAGCTTCCCTTATAAATTCATTCAATCTGTTACAGTCCAATTTTTGTTATAGATAAATAAGCATAGATAGTTTATGCATTTTGGAAAGTTTCTTTAGTCTTCCAACTGCACTCTTCTTAGAGATTCCCCTAACATTCCAGATTATGACTTGTATCATTGAGTGGTTTGGGTGGTTGAGATTTTGGAGTTTGATCTGAGGATCCTTACTTAGCCATCAGTTATTTGGGATTTAACTGGGGAAACAATGCCTTTTTTCTTCTTAGCTTTTATCCTGCTGTTGTGATCAGTTCCCTCGGGGGGGGGGGGGGGGGGGGGGGGTTTCTGGGGGATAAGTTCAGTTGTAAAACCATCTGTTTGGGATTCACATGGTCAACTGTTGTAGTAGTCTTAATCCCATTAAGATAATTCTTCACAAGAATGCAAACTGCATTATTTTTCATATTCCCAGTCTCTCTATGATTACTGATCTCTTTGGTGGCAATATTTCTAGTATTTGTATCTTCTAGAGTGGACTGCTCCTTTTCACATTCTTCTTGGTCTTAATATGTACTTTTTTCCTCTTGTTTATTGCTTTGGTCTCTGTTTATTTTAGCCTCAGAGTCACACTGAGTTTATTTTTGGTCATCAATGATGTGGGATCTAAATGGGGATGCCATGATTTTCTTTCTTTTAACTATCTTCTAGCCTTGTTGGTCATCTCTTTCTGGGGGTTTTCAAGGCGAAAGACTTAGATTCAACACCATATGTTCATTAGGAGGAGGCACATTGTTAATAGTGGCCCCATTCCCATTCTGATTATCTTCCCCACCATAACACATTATATTGTATATCTTATCCCCTGCATCTTTATTCTTGTCGGCCTAGTTTGTGGTGCTATTTCTGATATTGGTATCTACTGTAGTGGGCAACTCTTGATATGATAGTTGTTCCTCTTGTATGTTGTTTTCGTTTGTGTCGTCTATAATCTCTGAAGGAAGATTGAGAGCAGACTACATTGAAATCTCCCATAATCAGGTGAGGAGCATTAGAGTATGAACTAGAAATAGTGAGCATTTGATACCACAATTCCATTCTTTCAACCTTAGTGCATTTTGCATACACATAGGTAATGTAAGTATCTTCCTTCAGAGAGCAATGACTGATTTTGACAGTCAGATGTTGAGTGTGATCAGCTCTACAGGTCACTTGAACATTGAATCTCCAGAAAAGCCAAATTTTCCCATTACCATTACTTATACAGCCTTCAAATCCCATAATCTTGTGAATCTTTTAAATAAAGGATATTTCATCTTGAATTGCACCTTTTTGGCAGTGATTGATACTCCTTTAGCTTCTACCCCTTTAGTTTATGGGGAGGGATCTTTCAAAGTCTGTAATTTGAGATTCATTTTCCTAGCAAATAACTGTAACTCTTTAATGAATGGAGTGTGCACCTCATCTTCTAAGTAAGTGGCATATATTGAATTGGTTGCCTGATGTCTTTCAAAGTCTTGAATTTCGGTCCCCCTTGGCGATAAAGAAACATTATCCATTATTATAACCTCATCATTATTAAGGTCTTGATTTTGAATCTTGAATAAATGTTCTTAAATTTTTTTGCATCTATTCTTCTTTACCCTCTGTACAACTTCTCCATCTTCAACATTTCTCAGGTTCTGAAATAACCTCTATAATTTCTCCTAATTCTTTTTCTTGCTGCTTATCCTCTTCTGCATGATTTCGTAATGTATTGACCTCTATATGCATTTTCTTCTGATTTTCACGAATAACTTCTCCAAGGTGCTGCATTCATTTAGCTAAAACATGAACCCTCCCTTATATCTAAACGACTTGCCTTGGAGTGAATGATAAAGCATGAACTACTGCATTCATTTAGCATTGGAACACAGAACAATTATTTGAATGTAGCTTTGAAATGAAACATCCCTAAAACTATTCAAATATAAGTATAAACACCATGTCATAATCATATATGCATAGAATGCTTCTGTTTTACAATGATTTTTGTATTCAAGTAAAATGGATGGTTTTTGGTTCAAGTTGTGCTATCATTTTTAATTATCAATTCACATGTCTTATTTCAGGTGAAGGAGTAGGTAAGATATAAGTGAAGCTATCATTTAACGACGAGAAAAGGTAAGATGATGGTAATGAAATTCATATATGTTTACCCAACTTTGGGGAAGTTGTTTGTTTGTATCATTCCTATCATATCCACCACCACCCCTTATATAGATTACTTTGTAGTTATTTGGGGAAGTGGTTGAAATGAGGTCCAATATGGACCTCGAGTATTGTAGTATTGTTGTTTTTGAGTATTTTTATTTTATTAAACAAGGTGGATAGGCCTATAAATAAAGGGAACTCTGCCCAAATTTTTTAAAATAGAACAAAAATATTGTACATTTATTTAGATGTACCTTTTTTTGTAATTTTAATGTAAACGAATATTATTGCCATGGATTTGGGTTGTTTATTGATTATAGTGCCAACCTATTAATATGTACTGTGAGTCAACCGAGTATGATTTTTTTTATTTCACTTTGTTGTCGGGTAACAATTTTTTTTTTGCAATTTTTGTCGTGCCTTTAGGCACGGGCATACGCTAGTATATATATATATATATATATATATATATATATATATATATATTAATCACATTTTATTATTTGCAGGCATACACATGGCATACCCGGCATACGTAGTATTCAAAGGCCTAAATCCAGGTGTTTACACTTCGTGGCAAGCAACACAAGCGCAAGTTAATGGATACCGAGGCGCCGTATTCAAAAATTTTGAGTCCATTGAACTTGCTCAACAGGCATACTCCGAGTACACGAGGGAGGATGTCACCGCATCAATACCCCCCACGGCTGATATACCTAGACTTCACGAATCGTATCCACTGCGTGGTGACTCCTGGTCTAGATTTATAATGATTTGTTACATGTTAATGGCATTCCATGCCATCGAAGTGTTGTGTCGTTATTTTTTTAAGTTTTTTTTTTATTCTATGTTCATTTTGTACTTGGCACCCACTTAGGGGTTGTTTGATGTTAAATTAAGTTTAAACAAGTTTTATGCGTAATGGATATTTGGAATATGAGAAATATAAATGAAATGTTGTTAAAAATTTTAGACTTGTTATCATGATATTTATTTTACTTTCATTATTTCATCATTTTGTGAAAATATAAAGATATTTGTAATAGCTTTTACAACATTTAACAAATTTAATTTTGTAACTACTGATAGGAGTCACAAATTTGTCACTACTATCAATTTTGTAACTGCTAACAACAGTCACAAATATATGATTCGTAACTGCTGTCAGCAGTCACAAATATAACATTCGTAACTGGTCACAGCAGTTACGAATGTTATATTTGTGACTGCTGACAGCAGTTACGAATAGCAGTTACAAATTGGGGTCACCAGTCATAACTCCATAGGGGTTATAAAAAATTATGACTGCTGTTAGGAGTTATAAATTTTCTTTTGTCACCCCCTAAATTATGACGGTAAATAGCAGTTATAAAGGTCATTTGTGAGTGCTAAAAACACTCACAAATCTCCCATTTTGGTGTAGTGATTATACCTTGAGTATGCATCCAAAAAACTCATATGTTTATGATTGACTGTAGCATCGACCGCCTGATTGATCTTAGGTAGAGGAAAAATGTCTTTGGGGTATCTGTTATTGATATATATGAATTCCATGCACACTTTTCTGTCATCGTCACTCTTTTTTACCACCAGCGGGTTTGAGATCCATCTTGGGAATTGAACTTCTCTGATGGACCCTACTTCTAGAAGTTTCCCTACCTCCTTTTAAATTGCCTTTTCTTTTTCGGGGTAGTTCGATGGGCCTTTCATGTGATCGGTGGATATATGGGATCAATATGAAGTTTTTGGTATACGACTTTAGGATCAATTCCCCGCATATCATAAAGCTGCCATGCGAATACATCTTGATTCTATTTCGACAGAAAAATTAATTCCTCCCTCTCTTGCTTGGACAATGTAGTTCCGATAAAGAATTTTCCTTACGATTGTGTCTCCTCAAAGACTACCTCCTCTAATTTCTCCATTACCCTATCCGAAGGGTTAACTCTCGTTTCTTTCACTCCTGGTCTTTCGTGCTTTATTTGCTATTTGGATAGTGTAACTTCGTCTTGATACATTTCAGGAATGATCTCATTATCTTTCATCTTTTCTTATTTAGGCATGATGACAGTGATAAAACACCTTTGAGCAATGTATTGGTTGCCTCTGATTCCAATTATTTCATGATTTGTTATGAACTTGAGTTTGGGGGGGGCTAAATAAAGGGAGCATCCCGCATAGCGTGCAATCATCCTCTCCTAAGAATGGAATGATAGGTCAAGTCAGTGTCTACCACCAAGAATTTGATCAGCTTTGATATATTCTCGGCCCTAATTGGTAGGATCACCTTTCACAAAGGCTTAGTCATTTTTCAAGCAAAGTCGGACAGAGGGATGGTCTCTTCCTTCAAATCCTCTAACTTTAGTTTGAGCTTTTGAAAAAGTTTCTAGTACATAACTTTAGAGGATATCCCTGATCGAGTAGTATCTTATCCACACCCAGTTTATAATTCAAAGGGTGATTACTAGAGTTTCATGTTGTGTGATCCTCGCACCGATCAAATCATCATTTAGGAAGATAATATTCTTATTATAGTCTACATCATTAGGTCACATGAACTTCCCAGCTGGAATTTTTGCAGGGTTTATCTAGAAGGCCTCCATAACTGTAGTGATGTTTTAGAGCTCCATTCGAACAAAGTTGCCTTGGATCTGCATGTAACTCGAGGAATCATGGATGATAGAGAACTGGTGCCTTAACTGATCTTCCAAAACATTGTATCTATTTTGGTCGGCGCTGGGGATGACCTTATAACCTTTCTTTTCTACATACTCATTTAAATTCCCCTCATGGGTCAACTCGCCCAGATGGGACTTGAGAGCCTTGCAGTTCTCCATTTTTGCTCATTCTCTTTGTGATAGGCGCATCTGAGTGAATTATTTCTCTTATTCGGGTATCCATCCATATTCTTAGGCCACTTGTGTAACTTCTTGTCTTTGATCTTATTGAAGATCTTGTAGATCGATTATTTAAAAATAATGTTCATCTCCTAAAAGGCTTTGGATACATATGCCTTGTCTCCTTTCTTAGATCCTCCGTTCTTCTTTTTGCCCTCTTAGTGGGGGTACTCTATTTGTCATTCCTTTGATAGACTTCGCGTGATAGTTATCACCTTGGTTGAGGGTGACCACATCTTCCACCTTGGTATACTTTTCCATGCATGACAAGATCATTGACGATATCTCCCTCCTTATTGGTAAGGTACAGATACAACATGGACTTGTGGGGCAGCCTTATCTTGAATGATGCTATGATAACTTGGTCCTCGAAATATTTGACTTCATTAGAGGTTTCCAATAGTGTCTGGTATAATCTACAGAGTCTCCTAGGGTTTCTTCCTTATGGTGAGGAGAGAATCCATCTAATTTGGATAAGAATTGATTGTAATAAAGTGAGTTGTGAAGGCTTTCGCGTGTGGTTTAAAGTTCTTAACCGAACTATGTGGCAGCCTCTCGAACCATTTTTGTGAGACATCTCCTATGCTAGATGGGAATATACGGCACATGAGGGTGTCATTATGGTTCCATAGAATCATTATCTGCTTATACCGATTCATGTGGTCTATAGGATCGGTCTTCCCGTCGTATATCTTAAACCTTGAGGTTACGAACTTCTTAAGGTTCAATTCCTCCTAAATTATCCTCGAGAAGAGGGATTAACTCTGAGTGATGAGTGCCCTCCTTTCCAGTTCCTTAGTGGATCTAGCCTCGTAATTCGTTGGGTGTTGATCCATCTCCCTTTGTACCAGACTTCGGATATCGTGTTTATGATGTCCTTCGTCTTGGTTCTACCTTATCGAGCAGCTCTCCTACTCTGAATGCTCATTCTCATTGTGTGAACTCCTTCCTCAACTGCATATTTTACTATCCTAAACTCTAGGCGTCTGACCATGATGCTTAATTTTATCTCCGTGGAGCTCTCACTCCATTTTTTCCAATTCTCATTAAACACGCACATTTTCGTCCATTTGGAGGCGTGTTGCCTCTTTTTGCTGATGGAGTCATTCTTCATAAGCGTTGACCAACTGTGATATTTGAGTTAATCTGGGCTATGTGTTGCTCTGCTCAGAAGGATGCTCCTGTGGGCGGTATTGTGGATGGCAGACGACATGACTCATGTCCAGGTGGATCTTAGACCTGACTCTATATAGTGATAGTCCATCTTGATGATTGCCCGCAACAGGCGCACTGTGAGGGTTAGACATCGCTTAACTTTTGGGCTTTAATTTTCTTAGGAAAAAAATCATTTCCCTCAGATGGCACCAATAGTGAGTGAAAATATCCACAATGAATGAATATAAGCAATCAAAGCCAAACAAGGAAAAAATAATCTCACAACAAAATGATTTATGTGGTTACGCAATTGCCAACATCCACGATGTGTTTCTCTATTTATTACTTCTTTAAAATTCTTTAGTAAGAAGTTTCATGCCCCATTTCCCTGGGGTGAGGGTTACATTTATAGAGATGGAGGAGGTCAAATCGTGTTGGACATCTCACATGTGTTGGTCAAGTCGCTTTCTAATTTTCATTAATCTCCCATGAGATTATTGGCAGCTACACTGACCTGTTCGTAATCATTTCTCCTGATATTTATCAATTAACGCTAGGTTGTCCTTCCTTTCGGGTCCAGGCCCTACTTGGGCTGCTATGTTTGGGCCGCTCAGTTTGCACCTCACAATACTACTATATATTAAACAACATTCACAAATTATATTATAATCACATAAAATAATAAAACACACATAGTAATAATTATAAAAAGAAATAAAAATAAAATGATATAAAGAAATATAAAATAATATTTACTAAAAATAATAATCCTAATACTCTACACACACATTGGGACAAAATTTGGAATGTGGGTTAGAATGGTCTGGGAAGTGGCTTGGTATGTTTTAGGACGTCTTAGGATTTCTCTATTCGAGGTAAAATTCTGAATTGATGCTTTTGACCACTTTTTGCCGCAATTACATTGAAATTACTTATGACCCACAACTGAGTATTAACCTAAAGATAAACAAATACACCATAACACCAATTTTTTTTAGAACTAGCAATTAAAACGCATCTATTTGGGTTATAATTTTAACATTTTTGAGTGCTTGTCACACTACCTCCAAACAAAACATTGTTATTCCCTGAGCAAAAAAAGAGACAAAGAAAGATAAGAAATCAAAAGTGTGCCACTTTCGCGGGTACTTGAAATTGCACTTAGCATGTGAAACAAGCCATTAAACCTCTTGGTTGCCCTGAAGGATGAGTGTTGTCTCGTGTGGATTTGTAATGAATATACCCAAAAAATTAAAAATATTTTATTTGAAATTTTTTATTGAAAGCGACGATTAATCTCTTCTTAGACATAGAAAAATCACACAATCCATCATATATGATACAAAAAATATGAATGTAGAACCATAAACTATATGAAAAGTTAAACTTACTTAATACACAAGGAAAATACTACCTATAACTCAACGTGTGTAGTGTGAATTAATCAAACAGTTTTAAGTATCGTAAGAGTAATTCGTAGATTTTCTTTCACAATCAACTCTTTAACATTAAATCTCTCCGGATATATCTCTCCAAAACAAAATCTTCGATCATGTATCTCTCCTGTATGTGAGGATGGAAGTAAATATAAATGAGGTCAAACATCTCACACACAGTTATAAAAAAATGGATACTAGAATAAATTTGATCTCATGAAAGAATGCAAACCACTATAATGACAATGTTGAGTTATTCACCACGTAGACTCTTCATTCGCCCGAACACCTTGCATATGGATAAACAGGGGATAATGTAATGAATTAGGGGAAAATTAGAAGGGAGAAATGGTTGATATTTTACAAGTTTCAAGAAGAGCGATTACAACTTAAACAACTAATTTGTTCATTTCACATTATTTGATCTCATGCTTTTCTTTTTCTTTTTTCTTTTTTTATCATTTTCTCATTTTTTTTTATATATCTATATTTTTTCCACATTTTTTATTCTTTTTTTTTGTCAACTTTTTTATGCAATGTGGTTGTCTTTAGAGCACGAATGAAGACATTTTATATAAATTATTTCAAACCACTATTTTCTTTTAAAAAAAAAGGTAATGATGGACATGATATATGGATGATGTCAGGCGATATGTATATAGATGGGTAAGGGTGATAATGTGGAAAATTATAGGTGTGTGGAGAAGTGAGTGAAGGTTTAGTGCTCAGGAAGAATTACAAGACACGTGTTTCTTATAACTCGAAAGTGAAGTCATTCTCGATGATTGTTCCTAAATTGAAAAAAAATGAGATCGTGCAACGATTTGTACAGTACTTCTAAGAGCATAGTCTAGATTTGGGGAAGCACCACATCTAGCGTATTCTTAACTTGATCAACATTGTTGCACATACGTATCTCAGTATTTTCACGAAATCAAAGTCAGTGTAGTTCGTGGGTCCATTTGATACGCCAAAAAACTCAATTTTTGGTGTTCAGTGAAAACAGAGCATCTGAAAACTCGTGGTGCCTCGGATTTTAGGCTACAGGCCGCCTAAGGTGAGTCAATTTCAGATTGAAATCCAAGGTTTCATCAATCAGTAGTTCCCCCTTTTTTTAATCATGTTGTTCGAAGATGACTTATCCAAACGAGGTTGCTTAGAACCATGTTCGGCTCTATAATTTTCGGAGCCCTAGGCGAAAAATCAAAATGGGGCCCTTTTGTATAAAAAAATCAAATTAAGAAAAATGTGTTATTCTCGCATTTTTCGATGCAAAACCAATTTTTATATAGAAAATCAATTTTAATATACTATAACCGAAATTATCATTTGTATCGCTCGATACAACCTAATGTCTAATCCCATCACTATCTACATGGTCACTACTATTTTCATGGCCCCTAAGTCACATACTTATATTTTTCCAATCATTTACTACTTCATTTGCTAATTAAGTTTTATTTTCATTCTTTTTGAACAACTTATAAGAAAAGCAAAAAATCTTATTATCGGATCGTAAGTACACTAACCAATCTCTATTACGTTTTTCTCCATTTTTCCAATCAAAAGTATAATGTATAGTAGAAAAATGCCTATTTTCTATATCTTTAGGAAAAGTAATATCATTATCTCTTATTGGACCTTTTTTTTTACCATTGTGTCTATCAAATTTTATTCAATATTTTTTCAATTAGCCGGATCATAAATATGAAGTGGTAAAGCGTCTACACGTTGATTTTCTAATTGTTCATTATCTAATTCTTCTAAATTTTGATGTTCAACAACATTTTCATTATCTAAATCTTCTATATTTTGATGTTCATCATCTATTTTTTTTTTATTAAAATATTTATTTAGTGACCTGCTAGTTTTGATGTTTCTTCTTCAATTTTTTTTTTTTTTTTATTAGAGGAATATGTTCTAGTAGATATATTCACGCAACAACAAGTGTAATTTGAAAAAACAAAAAATATTCACAAAATCACGAGATTCTTAACAATATTGACAAACAATATTAAAGAGGAAAAATAGTTGTTCAGAGGTGGTTGTTCGCAGATTGAGGTGGTTGATCAGAGGTGGTTGCTCGCAGATTGAGGTTTCTCAAGAAATATCAGTGTTCTAAAAAACGCGCCTAGGGGCGAGGCTTTTTAGATATGCCAAGTTTTGGCCCTAGGCGTGGATCAAGGCGTGATCAACGATGGTCAACGTTTTTTGGGGCAATGCGTGAAAAAACGTGCGTTTTTTTGGAGTAAGGCGTGAAAAAACGCAAGTTTTTTAGAAGTGTGGAGTGAAAAGACAAATTTTTTTTTTTTTTGTATTTTAAAAAAATAGTATTTTAATTTATAAATATTTAGACATATTTTTAAGGTATGCACCAATTTAGTATTTTAAATCGCCTTGTCATAGTAAAAAAATATTAAAATATATTAAAAAAATATTTAAATACCTTTTCACTCTTTTTTACGTCAAGATCCGTCTAGACTTCGCCTTGATTTTTAAAAGCTTGACAAATATTGATCGGAATCAAAGTTGCTCGGAGAGCAACAGCTCTGGAAGATCAAGGGTCAGGGATCAAGATTGGTCGGAGATCAATGTTTCTCGGAGGTTAAGGGTTCTCAGGATTGAGGTTGCTTGTTGACCCAAGGTTACTAGAAGGTCAGGTCAGGTCAGGTTGTTCGAAATACCTGATCAAATATGGTTGTTTGGAGATCCAAGACTGTTAGAAGATCCGAGGTTGTTCGGAGGGAGATTTTTGAACTAGATTGAATTTTTTCATGGTAGCTCGATTCGAACTTTGAGCCGAGTCATTTTTTTACTTCTCTGTTGTGTAAAACGGTGATGTGATACACTTGCTTATTATACACGCCTCATAACTAGTCTGATCTCAAAATCTGACACCCCCCCCCCCCCCCCCCCCCCCCCCTCTTTACGTATGGGTAATTTACAATAACCACTCAACTTGTGTGGTCCCATCAACAGGAATGCGTTTCTGCTACTTGTTGTGTATGGTAGGTACTAGCGCTGGCAAAATTATGAGTTGGATCTAATTTGGGCGGATCAAATATGGATTGAACTAAATGTGGGTTGTGCCAAATATGGGGTGGGTTAAATGTGGGCCGGGTCAAATATGGGCGGACCAAATATGGGTTGGGCCAACCCATTATTTTTTTACCAAATTAAGTATTACAATTGGAGGTATATATAAAAAAAACTCATATTTTACTCATAACTTTTTAAAATAAGTATTATATTTGATTTGTATCTTTTAAAATTGGGCTCCATATTTGATTTCTTGCTTTCAAATATGGGCCATATTTAACTCAATGCTTTGAAATATGGGTCCCATATTTAACTCATAACTTTTAAATATGGGTCTCATATTTAGATGCTTGGACTAATATGGATTGTTTTATTATTTGTGCCACATTTTGCCACTACTAGTAGGTACTCAAGCCGCCGGTGTGACTTTTTTATGTTTAAAATAATGTTTCAACTACATTTGTATAGTTATAGAGGTTTGTCACATCAAAATTTGTAGTGTACAGTGCAGGTCGAAGTCAGTTGTATTAAAGCATCCATAATGGAGACACGATAGAGTGAAAGAAAAATCGTAAGTTTATAAATTTGAAGAGGTGTACAGATGGGTTGAAAATTTGAAAATAACAAAATTTGTAGATGAATTTGTAAGGATTTTTTAAATTTGTGAAATGATTACCGAATTTGTAAAGATTTTTATGAACTTTATTTGATTGTAGAAATTTTTACGGATAAATGAAATTCGTAATAAATATAAATAATATTTTTTTTGTTAGATATTTAGATTCCTATGAACAACATTAGTTCGTATCATTTCCTACGAATAAATGTTGTTCGTAAGAAGAATGTCTTGTATTTCCTACGAACATCTCATGTTCGTTAGAACATTATATATAAATTTTATTGTATCACCACTGTGATAGCTTCCCATGTACGAAAGGTAAATCTGTTTTTTCATTTGCAAAACTACATTTCTCTGCTTTACGCCACTACAGATGTTCGTATAGATTTCGTGTAAATAGATGTTAACAGTGGACAAAAGCTGACCCCCCCCCCCCCCTTTTACGTGTGACTCTAATACATAATAGTAAGTTAATATAACTGACACACGCAAATTAGTAAAATCTACGCAATTTTTTTTGTGGACTACATACAAACGGATAATATCTTTATTTATGTGGCTAATATGACTTATGGCTAATAAAAAGTTTTAACCAAACTAATGATGAAAACAACAATAATACATTTTTTTTTATATATATAGCAAAATTATCCATACATATTTTTTTTATTCTGTCTATTTGAATAATCAAGATACTTTTATTTGAAATAAATGTTAGCATATTTTATATGCAACTAAATAAAAATGATTCATAATAGAAAACGGCATTATGGAATATCCAATAACACAAATGTGATAATGTAAGCAATAATACTTATTATTGTAAAAAATGTGTAACACCCCGTAATTTTGAGGATTTAAAATTTAATTATTTTGGGAGAAATACAAATATTTAAATTGGAGAAACTTAAATTTATGATTTGGAGAATTTATTTGAGTGGGAAGAATTAATTATATTTTGCGACTGTAAGTAAATTGTTCGAATTAATGTGTGTCGCATTTTTTAGGTCAAAATTAGAGAATGTTATAAAGTATTTCGGATGATGATTCTGAGTGCGCGGTTGAGTCTGGATGGATCGAGATAGTCAGAAAAGAGTACTAGGGGTAGTAATCATGTCTCGGGTATTTTTGGGCATAGTCGGGCCCACACGGGGGGGATTCGGGCCATTCTAATTAGGCCCATGTGGTCTAAAACGGGATTAAGGATTTTTAACCTAATTGAGGGACTTATTGAACGGTAGGTAACAGTTCTAAACCTAGGGTTTGAGAGAGACACAGACGAATCAAATCTAGAAGCAAATTGGAAACCTTTGTGGAGACAAATTAATGGACGGATTGGGGTGTTCTTCATCAATACGTTCTCTACATGTAAGGACATTTTTATCCATTGTCAATATGTATGTCATACGCCGTTACACCGTTGAAGAAATTCAAGATCACATCTACATCAACGGATCCAAATATCAAAGCGTCTTCAACATCATATCCTCTGCGAGAATGAACTTGGTAAAGTTTTGTTCTTAAGTCCCTTAAAATTTCATACTTAGTATTGGGATATTTTTATGAAATATTTTTTATAAAAATAAGAAGTAAGTTTTTTCAAGAAAAATGAGGTTTTAAAATATTTTTTATTTTCTGGTAAACCGGACCGGTCCGCCCCTTTTAAAAATGAACCGATCCGCCTCTATATTGGATCGATCCGCTGTGCATCAGAACCAGTATACCCCGGATCGTAGGCAAACCGAAGAAGCCACTTTTAAAAACGAATCGATCCTAGTTCCGACCGATCCGCCTCCATACCGGACCGATCCGCTTCTGATAATTTCGAACAGATGCGTGAGAATGTTTTCCACCAATTCAAGTTTCCTATAAATATACCTATTTCGGTGGTGTATTTTTCAAGTCTTTGAGAAAACGTTTCTAAGAGTTCAAACACAACAAGACTTCATTTTTTAATGTGCCAAATATCTTTTTGACTCACACACAAAAATCCCAAATACTTTTGTGAATCTTTTGGAACCCTAGAACACAAGCTTTGCTATTGTTCAACATTTGTGGGGAGATCTTTGCAATCGAGGGCTGCGTGTCATTGCTAAGGGAGTCTCTATAAAGTGTTATGGTTGCATGTCATTGAGGAGTGCTGCGGTTCTTCCCTTGTTGTTTGGGTGCGAGTCCTTGGAGGGTGCTGCGTGTATTCTCTTGCTGAGTTTAAGACTGCGTGTTTTTATGGGTTAGCTGCGCGTTGATCCAATGCAGATTTCGCGATGTAATTGTAAGTTGCGATTTATATATTCATAGTGAAATAAAGGTTTTACCCGAAAGGGTTTTTTTCTGAAATATGTGTCTCAGCATATTTACTGTGTTGCATGCGATATTTTTGATGAGTTGATTTAGATGCATGTTTAGGGGCTGTATTTATTTGATTTAAAAGTAGACTCTAATTAAATAAGGGTTCTTGGAAACTTGCGAATTTAATTTAATCAATTATCACACGGTCACATTTTCACAAATTGGTATCAGAGTAGATTGCGCTAATTTATCACGTATTCCTATTTTCCGTAAAATTTGGGTGATATTGATTTTTTTTAAATCAAGTTTGTGTATATTCGCAATTTTTCCTATGGAGCACTTATATCATCAGATGCTTATTTTTTACGGGTCTAATTATGCCTACTGGAAAGCTCGTATGAAATCGATTTTAAAATCTATTGACGAGCGTGTTTGTTTGCTTTGCAAAAATGGTTGGACTCCTCCCACGGTCACTGTTAATAACATCACCACTTTAAAACCCCTGTCAGTCTGGACTGAAGATGATTATAAATTGTCCAATTTTAATTTTCGTAATCTGAGTGCTATTTCTGGAGCTGTCTCTCCTGATGGGTTTCGCCGAATTATGACGTGCACCACGTCTAAAGAGGTTTGGGATGTTTTGAAACTGACACATAAGGGTACGAATACGGTTAAAGAATCAAAATTACAAAATTTGGCCACCCAATTTGAGACTATTACCATGTCTGAGTCTGAATGCTTTGATGATTTTTATGCTCGTTTGTCAAACATTGTTAACACATGTTTTTAATTTGAGTGAGGTGATTGATAACACGCGTGTCGTTAAAAAGATTTTGAGATCTCTCCCAAAATGCTTTATTCCTAAAGTTACTGTTTTGAACTCTTTGGGAAATTTGAAATCACTTAAGTTGGAAGAACTTGTAGGAGATCTTCAAACCTATGAGATTGACATGTTTCCCAAAACCATTAAGGCTAAGGATAATGACATTGCTTTAAAGACTCATTTTAAGAAAAAGAAAGAAAAATTTTGTGAGTCCGATTCTCAGGGAGATTTTGATTTTAATGGTATGGCCTTGTTTGTGAAAAATTTTAAAAAATTTCTCAACATGAACAAAAATAATTCTTCCAATAAAAAGAATTTTTTTGAGAAAAATAAAAAGAAAGGAAAGGCCAAAGAAAGTGGTGAGAGGGAAAAAGAGAATGACTCCGATGAGGAGTGTGAGGAAGATTTTGAGAACGTCACTTGTTTTGAATGTGGGGGTAAGGAACATAAGTCGTTTGAGTGTCCTACGTGACTTAGAAAGAAAGGAAAGAAAGTAGCTATGCCCGTCACACTTAGTGATAGTAGTGAAGGTGGGGGTGATGAGACTAGTGGTGAGAAGTTTGTAGCTTGTTTTAGTCGTGTGAGTGCACCCACCTTGTCCCACAATAGTGCACACGAATGCGATAGTGATGATTTAAGCGCTTCAAGTGAGGGAGAAAGTGAGAGTGAAAGTGGAGATGAAAGTGAGCTCCAAAAAGCTTTTAGATATTTGTACACCGAGATCTTGAAAACAAAGAAGTATAATAGGGATTTAGGTTGTCAGGTTTTAGATTTGGAGAAAGAGGAGGTTTTGAGAAAGGAGAAGTGTGATTTGACCAACACGTTGTCTAGTCTGACGACACGTATATCCCAATTCGAGAGTGATCTCGAACGTGCCAGGGAGGTCAAAGTCAATTTTTTGAACGCACCTAAGAAGGTTGAAAAGGTGGTTCATAAGGGTAAAGGTGAGAGGTTAGGAATAAGTCATGACGGTGCTTCTACTTCCTAATTAGCATCGGAGCCGGTTCCCACTTTAATGTTTAATTCATGTGAGTCTCACCCTAACCCACCTAGGCGTCCCATTCCTTTTAGGAGAGTGCGTCCTAGAGTTTTTGAGAGAGGTGTTACTAGGCCTATTTATGTTTGCTCACATTGCAACAGGAGAGGGCACCTTAGGGAATTTTGCTTTAAGTTGGGTTATGTGTCACGTTTTGCTTCTACACATATTTCTGACACACATGCACCCACACATGATACTTTACATGCTCCCGAAGACTACATGAGAGAGTTTGCACATTTAGGATAGCAAGTTAAGTTTTTAGTCAAAACTTCATAAGAATTGATGGAGGTTTTTCATAAGTTGCCACCACCTTTGGAAAACCCCTCCACGCCTAATGATTGAGGTTTGACTTGTTTACTAGCATAGGATGATTTTCATGATGACATTGTTTGCCTATTGCTAGTATGTATCATTTTGTATGTTTTATTTTTTTAGAAAAATTTTGAAAAATACAAAAAGATTTTACATTGAGAAAATTTTGAGAAAATCCAAAAAGATTTTTGTTTTTTGTTTGCACCTTTTATGGATGAACACTTAGAATGACCAAGTCACAACATTATTCCATTATTTTCATGTGACTATTTGATAGTGTTTTGTGACAATAGGTCAATTCATCCTTGTGCTTTATAATGTTTGGAGTCATTGAGATGTAATTAAGTGTTACTTCCTACATGTTTGACTCATGTTTCCTTTATTGCACACATGCGTGAATTTGTTTAATTATTGTGCTTGTCTTATCACATGTTGGTTGGGTGTTTTCACTTCAATCATGTCCTTAAAACGAACCAAGCGCGATAAATTTTGATAAGGAAATTGTGCATATGAAAACCGTTTTGTGAGTTTGTGTGTTTTGTTTGAAAACGGGGAAGGGCTGCGAAAGGTTCATTTTGCCTTTGCGAATACTAAGACACCGTTAAATTGGACCCAAAAATGGAGGAATTGTATTATCCGGGGTCCAAAAAGGTTAAAAGATCCCGAAAAAAATAAATAAATTGAAAGGCAATAAAAAGATATTCATGCCAAATATGGGCCATTTAGATTTTTGCACCAATTCTCCAAAGTTTGAGAATTTAGATTACCTCTAAAAGATAATATATTTGAGGGAGTTGGGTTGGAGAATTTAAAATGGGTTTGCACGCCCTTAAAATGCTTGAAAATGCGCTACATAGTTTTGGACGTTATTGGTGTGGAAATCACTTTGACCTTTTTTGTTGATTTGCATAAGACGATGTCATCTAAATTCAACAATTTTTTTTACACCTAAGGATACTTTTGATGCTCATTCATTAGGGGTACACATATGCATCATGGACATATGATTGATTGAGTTGATTTATATATCGAATGTGTTCACACCCATTCATTCCATTTCCATGACTTGGTTGTTTGAGTCTAAATCCATGGTGTGATTTTTGTAGCATATTTTTTCAAATGTATATTATTTTTGTATAAAAAAATGAAAAATCAAAAAGAGTTTTGTGACACCCCGACTAATTAAATACCGGGTAGCTACTCCTTTATTAAATTAATTCAAAATGCCTAGTTGGCTCAGTTAATAGCATCACTGTCGAAAACATTTTATTATTACTAACCACCTAGTATTTAAAAAGTAAGTTGTCAAATTTTAATTAAAGTCTGATTAACATGCAACAAGTGTAATGAAAAATAATAACACCATCACCATAACGAAGTAAATAGAATAACCATTACATAATGTAAATAAAGTCTGGAGGAAAACTCCTCACTACAAATCCCACAACTGAAATAAGTAATTAAATATTGAATCAATACATGCCAAAGTCTGAAAACTGTAACGGAAAAGTAACTCTAATTGAACTGGCCAACATGCCCTAAAACTGAAGAATACAGAATACGGAATCCAAATGATAGAAGCATCTAAAAGCAAATCCCTGTAGCTTCCACAAACAGCTACAGCTCGTCACCTGAATGAGTATCCTATGCATGGTGTCCTTGTGGCTGGGCACCTAAAATGATTTTACAAAAAGTAGATTTGAAAGCAAACGGGTCAGAGCCCGAATGTGGAGTTATTTTAAAAACCTGCAAGTGTTTTAAAAACATTTAAACATTAAATGCAAAGTACATGTTAGGACGTGCACTCACATGAAATTCTCACCTCTCGTCTAACTGTGCACTCCTAACGTAAGTACCAATCTAAAATGACACGACCACTGGCTAAGTGACATCATATCTAGCTAGACTGCCATAGGTTCTACCCTTATTACTCGGTTCCCATTAACATTATAACGATCGCAATTAAATAGGGGCTTAACGTAAATTCAGGTTCTCATATAAAAGTAATACAACTCATTATATATTAGCCCTCTCTGTTATTCCATAGTTACACACAATACCATATGAAAAATCCCAGTTTATTAAGCGTATATTTCCCACAACATAAATATACAATATAAGCACCCCGAGACTAAGCTGCGGTGCACACATACTCTGCTATCCATCCTGGTACATCACGTACATAAGGATCACATATTCCGAATCTCTCAGGAATAGTTCAGACAACACAAATCACAAATAGTGGAGGCGAACACAGTCACATCACATGGGTCACGCACATACCTGCGCTCCCACGATCAACAGACTTATTAACATCCCAATAAGTCCTTCTCTGACCTATGTTCATCGAGGTAACCAGTCTAAATCCGGGCAACACAAGGATTAGAGGGCCCTAAGCGAACGCAAACCTCCCGTGATAGCAAGTATGGTAGGTATGTCATACACACAATTCATATACCAACACTAAGTAAACACACATCTTAGTAATCCCGTAGTTTAATTGTAGTACTATTCTCATTCTAGTACCAATATATAATTTACACACTTTTTACGATTCCGGTTTATAATCATACGCGCCATAATTTATTCTCACGTCGTAGTAGACACTCACGTCTCAACCCAAACGGTCCATTGATTTAAATCACTCGTATATAATTTACTCCTCATAATAACTCAAAAGTCCCAAATCTATCAATACATCATCAAAGGAATGTTATCTCTACCCTCGAACAATTTTACGGGACTCCGAAAATCAAAACAGGCCAAAAAGGCCTAAACTGCCAGCTCGTTAGAAGTCTCGTTCGAACGAGGCTGTTCGAACGAGATTCCAGTTCGTTCGAACAAACTGTACCTTCTAACGAGATCTCGTTCGAACGAAGTATCGAACGAAATTCCCTTTCGTTAGAAGCGACTGGTCAATTCGTTAGAAGCTCGTTCGAACGAGCTCGTTCGAACGACCTGGGAAGGTCTTCTAACGAGGGACCAGTTTCGGCCCAGATTTTTCCCAATCTCGTTTTTCACCATTTCTACTCCTCAAATCTCCTCTAAAATTAGTCCCAACGATTGTTTTAAGGTCTCTAATCAATTCTAAATATACTATAGTCACATCCTAACACGTTTTAAAGGATTAATTCATCCTAACATCAATCAATTTACAAATCTCTACACTTTTCCCCCAATTATTCAAGAACATAAACCCTAGAATTTGTAATCATCAATTAGTCCATTCTAGATCCGTTTTTGTTACATCCAACATATATTAATACCAGAATAATCATCTCTATGTGATTCTACATGCAATTTGTCCTCAATATTCAAGTTCTAAGTCCAATTAACATGGGTTTTCATTTATCTTCCAAGAACAATTGTAAATCTTCAAATTATCTAACATGGAAGAAACATTCTCTTAATTAAAAGAAATTAAATCACTTGCCTCGAGTGTCTCTGAATTTGGTGTTGATTTCCTCTCTCTTTCTGCAGAAATCCCTCTCTCTCTCTCTTTCTCCAAGCTTCTTCTCCAATGGCTATGGTGGCTAGGGTTCTCTTATGGAAAGTAATAGAACCTAATTCTAATTACCTACGTAACCTATTGGGTTAACATGGGTTGGTTAGTGGCTTAGTGGGTCAAACCCACATCAGATTTACTTCTCTAATTTTCGTCATTTTTAATTCCTAAAAATACGAAATTACCAAAATACCCTTTATATTGCCGGTATGGCCTAAAAATACCCCGGGACCCAAACTACACCCCCGGCTAGTGTTTTCTGACTATTTCGACCCTTTCGGACGCGTTGGCGCACTCCAAACGACCATATGGTTAATAGAATTTAAATTCACTTTTATAATTAAAATAATTATATCCTGACGCGACTGTCACCCGCGTCCCAATAAAATGACCAAATTGCCGTATATCAATCTCACGACAATTTTCATAATTCAATATTCATATAACATCATATATACTCAATATAGTCAAATACCAACTCATATCTCGATAGTATTTTATCCGGATTAATTTCCAATTAATTCTCATTTACATAATTAATCCCAAAAATAAATATAGCCAAAAATACGGGGTATTACATACTTCCCCCCTAATAACTGAATTTCGTCCCGAAATTCGAAACTAGAAAGTACCTGCTAAAAACAACTCTGGATAACGTTCGCGCATCTCATCTTCGCGCTCCCATGTGGACTCCACGACATTGTGATGTCGCCACTGAACACGCACTAACGGAACTATCTTTGACCGTAGCTTCCTCTCTCTTCGGTCCAAAATAGCAATCGGCCCCTCCTCGTAGGAGCTATCCGGCTGGAGATCGATGTCCTCCACAGCAATGTGAAAATGAGCCAAATTATCTCTAAGGTATTTCCTTAACGAGGAAATATGAAACACATCGTGAATCCGATGCAAATGCTCCGGTAACCCAAGTCTATACGCAACCGGTCCGATCCGCTCAATAATAGGAAACGGCCCCACATACCTCGATGCCAACTTCCCCTTCTTCCCGAAATGCATAATCCCCTTCATAGGAGATACTCTGAGCAAAACCTGGTCCCCCACTTGGAATTCCCTGAAAAATCTCTTCGCATCAGCATAACTCTTCTGCCTGTCTTGAGCTCCCCGAATGCGACTCCGAATCAACTCAATCCTTGCCGAAGTATCCTGAATCACTTCCGGTCCAAGTAGTTTATTGTCCCCCACCTCTAACCAACATGTTGGGGAACGACAAGGCCTACCGTACAATGTTTCAAACGGAGCCATGCCAATAGTGAACTGATAGGAGTTGTTGTAAGCAAACTCTACTAGTGGAAGGTACTGCTCCCATCCACCCCCAAAGTCAATAATGCACATGCGTAGCATGTCCTCCAACATCTGATTTATGCGCTCGGTCTGCCCATCGGTCTGCGGATGATAAGCCGTACTCAACCGCAATTCCGTGCCCATGGCCTCCTGGAAACTCTCCCAAAACCGCGAAACAAATATCTTATCTCTGTCAGACACGATATTTAGGGGCACACCGTGAAGTCTCACAATCTCCGAAATGAAGAGTTGGGCATACTGTCCTGTAGTGTAGTCAGTCCTTATGGGTAAAAAGTGAGCGACTTTGGACAATCTGTCCACAATTACCCAAACGGAGTCATGACCCCTATGCGACGTAGGCAACCCCGTAATAAAGTCCATGGATGTGCTATCCCACATCCACATCGGGACCTCCAACGGCTGTAACAATCCTTCCGGTCTCTGAGGATCCACTTTTACAAGCTGACAAGTGGCGCATTTCGAAACAAACTCAGCGATATCTCTCTTCATACCGCTCCACCAGTACTGGCGTCTCATGTCTTGGTACATTTTATCCCCTCCGGGATGTACCGCGAACCGTGAGCCATGCGACTCTGCCATCACATCGTGTCGCAATTCCTCCCCTTCCGGAACCACTAATCTCCCATTGAAGCGCAATCCCCCGTCTGAGCTAACGGTATAGGACTCGGCTCCCTCTGCTAGTGATCGAACTATCTGCTCCTGACAGAACGAGTCATTTTCCTGTGCCCGTACTACCTTCGTGACAATCTGCGGTGTAACGGTCACCACAGACATGAAAGATCAGGCCACTGCATCCTGGTGTCCCAACTCCTTCCACTTAGCCTTCCACACCCCTGCCACCTCATCTGTTGGCCTACGGCTCAACGCGTCTGCTACCACGTTAGCCTTACCTGGGTGATACTGGATGTCGAACTGGTAGTCTTTCACAAACTCAAGCCACCTACGCTGCCGCATATTCAACTCCTTCTGCGTGAACAGGTACTGTAGGGACTTGTGGTCCGTGAACAGTTGGAACTTCTCCCCCAAAAGATAGTGCCTCCAAATCCGTAGGGCAAATACCACTGCCACCAACTCCAAATCATGCGTGGGGTAATTCTTCTCGTGAGGCTTAAGCTTACGGGAAGCATAAGCTATGGCCTGTCTCTCCTGCTGCAATACACCTCCAAGCCCTTGCAAAGACGCATCGGTGTAAACCAAATACTCAACTCCCGGTCTCGGCAATGCTAACACAGGTGCTGAGGTTAATTTGTCCTTTAGCTCATCAAATGCCAACTGACAGGCATCACTCCAAATGAATGGCACACCCTTACGAGTCAGATGTGTCAAAGGACTAGCTATCTTCGAAAATCCCCGAATGAACCTCCTATAGTATCCTGCTAGACCCAAGAAACTACGAATCTCCGTTGGTGTCATGGGCTGTCCCCACTCCCTCACCGCGGATACCTTCCCCGGATCAACAGATATCCCCTGGTCGGAAATAATGTGTCCCAAAAACTGGACCTCCTTCAACCAAAACCCGCACTTCTCATATTTTGCATACAACTCGTTCTGACGGAGTGGCTGCAAAACTTGCCTCAAATGCTCGGCGTGCTCCTCCTCTGTCTGGGAGTAAACCAGAATGTCATCAATGAAGACAATGACAAACTGATCTAGGAAATCCCTGAACACTCTGTTCATCAAGTCCATAAACACTGCTGGAGCGTTGGTCAAACCAAAAGGCATAACCCGAAACTCGTAAGAACCATATCTCGATAAGAACGCAGTCTTCGAGACCTCCTCCTCCCGGATACGCAACTGATGGTATCCCGATCTCAAATCAATCTTTGAAAAGAAAGAAGCTCCTCTCAACTGGTCGAATAAGTCATCGATTCGAGGCAACGGATACTTATTCCGTATCTTGACCTTATTCAACTCTCGATAGTCCACACACAATCTCAGTGAACCGTCCCTCTTCTTCACAAACAAAACTGGAGCGCCCCAAGGTGAGGTACTCCTGCGAATAAAGCCCTGACCTAACAGCTGCTCTATCTGATCTCGTAGCTCTCGCATCTCTTCCGGAGCCATACGGTACGGTGCGCGTGCTATAGGCCTCGTATCTGGCAATAGGTCTATAACAAAGTCGATCTCTCAACTGGGGGGTAGGCCTGATATTTCCTGAAACACATCCGAATACTCCGTGACAACCGGGATCGAATCTAAAGGAATCACAACCTCCTTAGAGGTATCCTCCTCTATGTAATACAGATGAGCGGTCGATCCTCCCTCTGGGCGAGGAATCGCCACTACGAACATCTCTTGCCCCGGAATGGTAAAAACAATGCTCCCGCTGAAGCAATCAATCATGGCCCTATAAGCTACGAGCCAATCCATACCGATAATCACATCGTGAACATGCATAGCTAATACCAACATGTCTGCAGGTAATACCAAACCACCAATCTCTACCCCCACTCCCCGGCATATAAAGAATATAAGTGACCCACTCCCCAATGGTGAGTCGACACACGTCACTGTGCTCTCTACCATAGCTAACAATCCTAAGGCTTTCGCAAAATGTGTAGCTATAAAATAATGGGTAGCACCCGTATCAAACAATACCCGACCCATAGTGCCATGGATAGGAAACGTACCCTCAATCGCGGGCGGTGCCTGTGGAACTGCTGCCTGGTGGACGTTGTAGACACGTCCATACTGTAGCTGCCCCTGCTAAACTGGGACTGCTGGAATGGGTGGCAATGCTTCCATCTATGGCGGTGCGGGGAGAGCGGCAGGAAACATAGGCCTCTGCGGCTCCTGGCGAGCACCCTGCTGCTGCTGCTGTGGGGCCCTGCCCCTATCAGGACAATCCTGTCGTTTATGGCCAGTCTTGCCACAAACAAAACACTTCCCTGGGAAGTTCCCTCCTCTCTGCCCCTGCGGTCCTCGGCCCTGGTGGCCGTTACCGTTCCTCCCTTGGCCCTGCTAAAACTGTTGCCCATTCTGCCCATGTTGGCCCTGATGGCCGTTTGGACCCTGATGGCCCTAACGGAAACCTCCATGTCCCTGTCTGTAGTTCCCTGATCGGAACTTCTTCTGATCCCCCTGCTGAGAACCCTGCTCACCCTGTCTCTACCCCTGAACAGATTGTGCCCCACCGGCACCATGCCCTCCTGTCCTGCCCTGATGGCTAGACTCTCCCGACCTCTTGCCCTCAGTTATATGAAAGCGGTGGTCCTGGCAGTGTAACAAAGTAGCGTTAACCACATCAGAATACGTGGCCAACGAAAGGTTCCCTAACAGATGCTGACGGATCCTCCATGTCAACCCGTCGGTGAATTTCTCAATCTTCTTCTTCTCTGTTGGTATCTCATCCGGAACGATATTCAACAGATTTGTGAACTCGGCCTCATACTCGGCCACAGTCTTACCCTCCTGCCTCAGACTCATCAATTTCCTCCCCATTTTGTGTTAACAGTCGACGGAAAGTACTTGCGGTCGAACCGCACCCAAAAGTCCTGAATAGTGAGAGTATCCCTCTCCTCCACGGTGGTAATAGACTCCCACCACTGCAGTGCAGATCCAACTAGCTTGAAAGTAGCTAGCACTTTCTTCTGAACGTCCGTGCACTCATACATCCTCAAGTGCCTCTGCATATCCTTCCTCCACTGGCTCGAAACTACCACATCTGAGCTACCTGCAAACTCTGGCGGATGCACTTTCTGAAAAGCGTCACGTACACGTTCCCAAGCAGACGGGAATGCATTTTCCTGTACTGGCGCGACAACCGGCGCCTGAGGTGGTGCTTGCTGGACTACGGCAATTGCAGCATTTACCTCTTGGGCTACTATAGCTTCAACCTCAGCGGCGTTCATCATGCCCTGAACTGGAGCGGGCTGGGGTTCGGGCGTTGCATCCCTGGGAACTCGTCGTGCACGTCGTGGAGGCATCTGAAATAAGAACAAAGTTTATAAGTTCGCTGTTTATAAACTTAAAATAGCTGAAAAACGAAGCATACACAAAAGAGTACAACAGTCCTAAAATATAGGGCTCTATATCAAAGAAACTTAGCGGAAACATAATAGTCGTACAGATCCTAAAGGACACTAGAACCTGATGCTATGATACCACCTGTGACACCCCGACTAATTAAATACCGGGTAGCTACTCCTTTATTAAATTAATTCAAAATGCCTAATTGGCTCAGTTAATAGCATCACTGTCGAAAACATTTTATTATTACTAACCACCTAGTATTTAAAAAGTAAGTTGTCAAATTTTAATTAAAGTCTGATTAACATGCAACAAGTGTAATGAAAAATAATAACACCATCACCATAACGAAGTAAATAGAATAACCATTACATAATGTAAATAAAGTCTGGAGGAAAACTCCTCACTACAAATCCCACAACTGAAATAAGTAATTAAATACTGAATCAATACATACCAAAGTCTGAAAACTGTAATGAAAAAGTAACTCTAATGGAACTGGCCAACATGCCCTAAAACTGAAGAATACAGAATACGGAATCCAAATGATAGAAGCGTCTAAAAGCAAATCCCTGTAGCTTCCACAAACAGCTACAGCTCGTCACCTGAATGAGTATCCTATGCATGGTGTCCTTGTGGCTGGGCACCTAAAATGGTTTTACAAAAAGTAGATTTGAAAGCAAACGGGTCAGAGCCCGAATGTGGAGATATTTTAAAAACCTGCAAGTGCTTTAAAAAAATTTAAACATTAAATGCAAAGTACATGTTAGGACGTGCACTCACATGAAATTCTCACCTCTCGTCTAACTGTGCACTCCTAACGTAAGTACCAATCTAAAATGACACAACCACTGGCTACGTGACATCATATCTAGCTAGACTGCCATAGGTTCTACCCTTATTACTCGGTTCCCATTAACATTATAACAATCGCAATTAAATAGGGGCTTAACGTAAATTCAGGTTCTCATATAAAAGTAATATAACTCATTATATATTAGCCCTCTATGTTATTCCATAGTTACACACAAATACCATATGAAAAATCCCAGTTTATGAAGCGTATATTTCCCACAACATAAATATACAATATAAGCACCCCGAGACTAAGCTGCGGTGCACACATACTCTACTATCCATCCCGGTACATCACGTACATAAGGATCACATATTCCGAATCTCTCAGGAATAGTTCAGACAACACAAATCACAAATAGTGGAGGCGAACACAGTCACATCACATGGGTCACGCACATACCTGCACTCCCACGATCAGCAGACTTATTAACATCCCAATAAGTCCTTCTCTGACCTATGTTCATCGAGGTAACCAGTCTAAATCCGGGCAACACAAGGATTAGAGAGCCCTAAGCGAACGCAAACCTCCCGTGATAGCAAGTATGGTAGGTATGTCATACACACAATTCATATACCATCACTAAGTAAACACACATCTTAGTAATCCCGTAGTTTAATTGTAGTACTATTCTCATTCTAGTACCAATATATAATTTACACACTTTATACGATTCCGGTTTATAATCATACGCGCCATAATTTATTCTCACGTCGTAGTAGACACTCACGTCTCAACCCAAACGGTCCATTGATTTAAATCACTCGTATATAATTTACTCCTCATAATAACTCAAAAGTCCCAAATCTATCAATACGTCATCAAAGGAATGTTATCTCTACCCTCAAACAAGTTTACGGGACTCCCAAAATCAAAACAGGTCAAAAAGGCCTAAACTGCCAGCTCGTTAGAAGTCTCGTTCGAACGAACGAACTGTACCTTCTAACGAGATCTCGTTCGAACGAAGTATCGAATGAAATTCCCTTTCGTTAGAAGCGACTGGTCAACTCGTTAGAAGCTCGTTCGAACGAGCTCGTTCGAACGACCTGGGAAGGTCTTCTAACGAGGGACCAGTTGCGGCCCAGATTTTTCCCAATCTCGTTTTTCACCATTTCTACTCCTCAAATCTCCTCTAAAATTAGTCCCAACGATTGTTTTAAGGTCTCTAATCAATTCTAAATATACTATAGTCACATCCTAACACGTTTTAAAGGATTAATTCATCCTAACATCAATCAATTTACAAATCTCTACACTTTTCCCCCAATTATTCAAGAACATAAACCTTAGAATTTGTAATCATCAATTAGTCCATTCTAGATCCGTTTTTGTTACATCCAACATATATTAATACTAGAATAATCATCTCTATGTGATTCTACATGCAATTTGTCCTCAATATTCAAGTTCTAAGTCCAATTAACATGGGTTTTCATTTATCTTCCAAGAACAATTGTAAATCTTCAAATTATCTAACATGGAAGAAACATTCTCTGAATTAAAAGAAATTAAATCACTTTCCTCGAGTGTCTCTGAATTTGGTGTTGATTTCCTCTCTCTTTCTGCAGAATTCCCTCTCTCTCTCTTTCTCCAAGCTTCTTCTCCAATGGCTATGGTGGCTAGGGTTTTCTTATGGAAAGTAATAGAACCTAATTCTAATAACCTACGTAACCTATTGGGTTAACATGGGTTGGTTAGTGGCTTAGTGGGTCAAACCCACATCAGATTTACTTCTCTAATTTTCGTCATTTTTAATTCCTAAAAATACGAAATTACCAAAATACCCTTTATATTGCCGGTATGGCCTAAAAATACCCCGGGACCCAAACTACACACCCGGCTAGTGTTTTCTGACTATTTCGACCCTTCCGAACGCGTTGGCGCACTCAAAACGACCATATGGTTAATAGAATTTAAATTCACTTTTATAATTAAAATAATTATATCCTGACGCGACTGTCACCCGCGTCCCAATAAAATGACCAAATTGCCGTATATCAATCTCACGACAATTTTCATAATTCAATATTCATATAACATCATATATACTCAATATAGTCAAATACCAACTCATATCTAATAATAAAATGTTTTCGACAGTGATGCTATTAACTGAGCCAACTAGGCATTTTGAATTAATTTAATAAAGGAGTAGCTACCCGGTATTTAATTAGTCGGGGTGTCACAAGTTTGTGAATTGTTTTTGCATCTCCTTGCAAGATGAACGTTTGCCCTATTATTTGATGCCTTATTTTGTGTACCGTGACACCCCGATTTTGCTTATTTGATTAATTCTTCTCATTTGTCTATTTGGGGACATCATAAAAAGGGGGAGAAAGAATTATCATATTATGGGGGATTTTGGGGGAGTTTTTGAGATTTAGCCTATATTTTTATCATAAATTGGTATCTATGTTTATCTCATTTCAAACTCGATATGTCACATGGTATTTTTTTTGTCTCATGTGTGTATGTACGAAGATTGAAGATCAATATGTTACACACCCTGATGAGAAATGCTTTGATCCTTGATGATTGTTGAAGATTGAAGAACAAACGATGAAGATTTAAACATCTGTATCTTTACATCTTTAGGGTTCATGGGAGGGTAGATTTGTATAGGTCATTAGTTGATAATTCGAATATTTTTTATGTATGTACCGGCATAGACATAGGGGGAGATTTGTAAGGACATTTTTGTCCATTGTCAATATGTATGTCGTACGCCGTTACACCGTTGAAGACATTCAAGATCACATCTACATCAACGGATCCGAATATCAAAGCGTCTTCAACATCATATCCTCTGCGAGAATGAACTTGGTAAAGTTTTGTTCTTAAGTCCCTTAAAATTTCATACTTAGTATTGGAAAATTTTTATGAAATGTTTTTATAAAAACAAGAAGTAAGTTTTTTCAAGCAAAACGAGGTTTTAAAATATTTTTTATTTTCTGGTAAATCGGACCGGTCCGCCCCTTTTAAAAACGAACCGATCCACCTCCGGACCGATCCGCCTCTATACCGGACCGATCCGCTGTGCATCAGAACCATTATACCCCAGATCGCAGGAAAATCGAAGAAGCCACTTTTAAAAATGAACCGATCCGAGGTCGGACTGATCCGCTTCCATACCGGGCCGATCCGCTTCTGATAATTTTGAACAGATCCATGAGAATGTTTTCCACCAATTCAAGTTTCCTATAAATATACTTATTTCGATGGTGTATTTTTCAAGTCTTTGAGAAAACGTTTCTAAGAGTTCAAACACAACAAGACTCTGTTTTTTGATGTGCCAAACATCTTTTTGATTCACACACAAAAATCCCAATTACTTTTGTGAATATTTTGGAACCCTAGAACACAAGCTTTACTATTGTTCAACCTTTGTGGGGAGATCTTTGCAACCGAGGGCTGCGTGTCATTGAGGAGTGTTGCGGTTCTTCCTTTGTCGTTTGGGCTGCGAGTCCTTGGAAGGTGCTGTGTATATTCTCTTGTTGAGTTCAAGACTGCGTGTCTTTGTGGGTTGGCTGCACGTTGATCCATTGCAGATTTCTCTATGTAATTGTAAGTTGCGATTTATATATTCATAGTGAAATAAAGGTTTTACCCGAAATGTTTTTTTTCCTGAAATTCGTGTCTCAACATATTTACTGTGTTGCATGCGGTATTTTTGATGGGTTGATTTAGATGCATGTTTAGGGGCTGTAGTTATTTGATTTAAAAGTAGACTCTAATTAAATAAGGGTTCTTGAAAACTTGCGAATTTAATTTAATCAATTATCACACAATCATGTTTTCACACTACACCAACAGAACAGACTCTACGAACAATTAGAGGCAAGTGGTTAACTGTTGTGATTTTAAATTGATGATAATCGATTCATACTATGAGAGGTGTAAACCAAAATTCATTTTGGGTGGGTATTCATGTAAAATTAGGTTTTCGGTAATTGATATACTTTAATGGGATTAAGGGTGAAATTTATTATGCTTATGATTCTGGAATGTAGAGGTATGAATCGTATGTTAAAATCAGTAAGAATCGATGGTTAATTTCTATTAATAGGAATGAAAGTCGTATTGGAGATTTGAAACCCGGATAAAACCCAAATCGGGAAAACGTTGGAATTAATGGAAATTAGTTGATGAATTAAGGTCTCTAGGATGTTTAGACCCTTATCTTATGTAGAGATAATGTTGGTTGTGATTGGGTAAGAGTTTGGAAAGGAACAAAAAGTTTGAGGGTTCATCAATGGCTGAAACAGCAAGCCGGAGAAGACGAATACCTGTTCAATCGATCGATCGACCTAGGGGATCGATGGTCCCAAAATTTTGGCAATTCGGCCAGTTTATATATAAAGGGAAATTAGTTTAAAATTTAATTTCCATGCATTGTTTAAACGTAAATTAATTATGAAGCACATATTCCTAACAATTATAGGGAAAAGTAATTGGAGTTAGGGAGGATTTACGTGAGGCACTTTATGGATAAATTTGGGGCATTAGATTCCAAATTAATTATATGCGGATTGAGTGAGAGAGTTCAGGAATATTGGTTGAGCGAGGCCAAGGTGCTAAATTAATTATGGAAATAAACAAATTGATTTGGAGTCGGAATATGACTAAGAAAATATTATGTTATGGGCTAAGTGAGCGAGTCTGGTATGTTGTTTGAGTGACACAAGGTAATAAATTAATTAATGTGTAAATTAATTAAATTAGAGTCGAATCATATACTCAGGTAAATATTATATAAATTAATGTGCAAAGTATTTATATTAGAGTCGGACCATAGACTCGGGGGAAATATTATATTAATTGACGTGTGAATTAAATAAATTAGAGTCGGACCATAGACTCGGGAAGATGATAAATTAATAAGTGAGAAAATTAATTGAGTTGAGTCGGGACAGAGACTCGGGAAATTTCAGGCTAGTGATATGGGTTTTTGAGTACACAGTAATGCCAGGAATTATATTATATATATACGGTGTAGTGATAGTATATATATATACACTACAAAAAAAATTGCTTTTTACTACAAAGGCCCCGTCTCATAAAGTAGTAGCTAAAAAGACGGCAGATTAGTAGTCGTCTCCAAAAATATACTTTTTGAGAAAGCCACAAAATATTTGGGTTCCCCTTTCTCACATTTTAGGTTCCCCCTTCTTACATTTTAAGTTCTCGCTTCTTTTATTCCCAAGTAAAAAGAAAGTAAAAATACACTTAAAAAAATAAAGACATTAAGCAAGAAAGACCCTAAAAAAAAACCACGCCTGATTCTTTTCTCTCCTTCACCCGACGCACACGTCGGCCCTAGGCAAGGCCTCGTCCCATCGGTTGCGCACCTCCATCTTAGCATTGCCGCTCGCCCTAGCCGTGGGGTCCTATCACCATCACCCTAGGTAAGACGCTAGTTTGTTTCTACTCGAGTTACATATGGTTTTTTTCATTAATCTATGTGTATTTTTGGTCTATATATGGCTTTATATGTGTTGTTTTACTACTCGAGTTACATATAGATCTGTGTTGGATGAAAATTTTGATTATTTTTGTTGATTTATAGTGGTGATAGGAGGTTGAGGGTGAGCCAATTGAAAACCCGGATTGTCAATTGGTTGTTGTAGTATATTTTTAAGACTAATTTATGAAAATATTTGTGTGCTTGTTTGTGTAAATTTTAGTTGGAATTATTGATATGTTTGTTTGTGTTAATTAATTCATGGCATTTGCAAGTAGTTCATGCCATTAATTTGATTTACTATTTGATTATGATTTTATTTGAGGATATATGTGATGGACCCAAATTAATTCAAAATGCACCACCATTGAAAAAATCACCAATGTTATCCAATACCATATATTTTTTTAGGTATTTTGGCATTGGTCCTATTAAAAATTACTAAGGCTGGGTTTGATTACAAAGTTGGAAAATGGTTAAGGTATATTTCATTTTTAATACAGGCAAGAATATGTGTGGAAAAGATAAGAGGGATTTGGTCTTACTTTGGAAGTTTTCCATGGAAATCAGTTCTTTGGGTAGTGGGTGAGAATTGTTTTTCGTGAAATTGATAAAAACATGGAACACTTTTTATATTTATAAGTAGTATTAGAATGCATATGAAATCAAGCAGCTCAAAAGAAAAAAAATGAGTATTTCCATGGAAAATAATTCAACGCCAATCAAACGGACCCTAAGTATGGGGACACAAGCTCCAATATATGAGGTGGTACTCGAAAGTAAGAATTAGTTAAAATTTTAGTTTAAAAAAAATTAGTACACACAAAAAAGTAATATCACAATCTTTAATGAATCTTAAAAGAAAACTAGATTTTTCATTCTCTCTCTGCCTCATTTATTATCTAATTACATATCTTTTACTAGAAATATGTTTACAACATTGAAGGAGTACGAGAGGAAGAGGTTGAAGAAAATAGAAGAGAATAGAAAAAAATTGATAGAATTGGGAGTCCATAAATTGTATTCGACAATTCGGGATCGCGCTAAAAGTAAGAAAAGTAAATCAAAGAGTAATAAAAAATTGGTCGATGATGAAGTGTACGTTCCATACCAAGGAGAAGATGAATGTAGTGATTTGAGCGGAAATGAAAATGGGTATGTTGGTTGATTTTTTTATGTATAAATGTTTAATGATGTAGATGCTAAAATGTTGATTGTGTGACTTTTTAATTGCATTAGATGCTGCCATTTCTTAAGATTGTGTGAATTTTTAATTGCATAACATTCTTTCCTTTCTTGAGTTTTTATATTGATTGTGTAACTTTTTAATGATGTAGATATTAAAATTGATGCGTTGAATTGTTGGGTTATATTATTATTATTATTATTATTATTATTATTATTATTATTATTATTATTATTATTATTATTATTATTATTATTATTATTATTATTATTATTATTATTATTATTATTATTATTATTATTATTATTATTATTATTATTAGTTTGCTATTGAATTTTTTGAATTTATGTATCAAATTGTTGGGAATCATTTGTTTTTTCATTTTTAGGTATCATGGATAAGAGTTGGATTAATTTATGTAGTCGGTGTTCAAAAGAATACATTGACGGGATTGAAGGATTTCTTAACTATGCATACAAAAACAAGAACATTGGGACCACATAAATCTATTGCCCGTGTAAGAGATGCTCAAATCGAGTATACCACCCCGACAAATGGTGAGAAATCACCTTGATATATATGGTTTTGACAAGACTTATAAGGTTTGGGTTTTCCATGGAGAGACTTTTGGTGGTGTAGGAAGCAATATGAATTCTTTACGGGATGAAATGTTAGTTGATGATATACCCGTTGAATTGAATGCTCGAGATGCCATAGTTACAATGGTTCAAGAGGGAAGGGGTATTCCTCACACATATGACAATATGAGTAATGATAGGAATGTAGAACCGAAGAAGTCTTCGAATCGGATGAAAATATTCCAGAGTATTCTAGACTCTTGAAAGAGGCGCAGTGCGATTTGTATGAAAATTGTCTAAAGGGGGTTACGGAATTGTCATTTGTTGTTGAACTCTTGAACATGAAGCAACTTAATGGATGGACAAATTGTTCTTTCACTAAGTTATTGGGTTTTTTTGGGGAGGGTATTTCCGAGTGCTATAATTACGAAGTCTTACTACCAAGCCAACAAGCTAACGAAGTACTTGGGATTCAAGTACGAGATGTGGGATGCGTGCCCAAATAACTGTATGCTATTTCGAAATCAAGCTGATAATCATGAAAAGTGTGACATATACGGATCTTCTCGATATAAAGATGATGATTCAAGTGTGGGTGTCCAAGGAACGAAGGTAGCCTTAAAGAAAGTAAGGTATTTCCCTTTAAAACCTAGATTGCAGAAACTATTTTGGTCATCCCATTCAGCTCCTCTAATGAAATGGCATGCCGAGGAACGAATTAACGATGGTGTCTTGAGGCATCCAGCAGACTCTCGTGCTTGGAAAACATTTGATGAGCAAAACCGATCTTTTGCGAGAGATAGTCGCAATGTTAGACTTGGGTTAGCTTCTGATGGATTTAATCCGTTTGGTAATATGAGCATTAATCACAGTACATGGCCTGTTATCCTCATTATTTATAATTTAGCTCCGTGGTTGTGTATGAAGCAACCTAATTTGAATTTGTCTATACTTATAGATGGACCAAATGGACCCGGAGATAAGATCGATGTATTTTTACAGCCATTGATTGATGAGTTGATTGAGCTATGGAATGATGGTGTATGCACTTACGATGCATCTAGTAAGGAGTTCTTTCAGTTGCATACATCTTTGATGTGGACTATTAATGATTTCCCCGCATATGCCATGTTATCAGGATGGAGCACAAAAGGTACATTTGCTTGTCCTTATTGTAACGAAGACCATCAGGCAATGCAATTAAAGTATGGTAAGAAGTTCTGTTATTGGGGTCATCGTCGATTCTTAGACCCCCGCCATAGGTTTCGTCGACAGAAGACACCATTTAATGGGAGGGTAGAATTATGACCGGCCCCATTAAAACTTTTGGGCTTGCAAGTGTTGTAACAGTTAAATGTTCTTGACATTGAAACTGAATATAAGAAGGAAGATGTCTTTAGAACGAGGGCATGAGAGGCGATAGAAGAGAAAACAAAGAAAGTGTTGAAACCTAGAATGGGTTGGAAGAAGAAAAGTATTTTTTTTATTTGTCCTACTAGAAGGATAATCTTATTTGCCACAATCTAAATGTCATGCATATTAAGAAGAACGCGTGTGATAATGTCTTATTTACACTGTTGGGTACTAAAGGTAAGACAAAGGACAATTTAAAGTCTCGAAAAGACCTCAAAAAATTGAATATTAGATCTGAGTTCATCCTCAACCACGTGGGTCAAATTTATAGTACATTCCCCCAATAGAGTTCACGATGAGTAACAAGGAGAAGGCCATTTTGAAAGTGTTGTGGGATATTAAAACTCCCGATGGTTACTCATTGAACATTTCACGGTGCGTGAACATGAAAGAAAGGAAAATTTCAGGATTAAAAAGCTATGATAATCACATTTATTGCAAAAATTACTTCCTATAGCAGCGCGAAGGGTATTGCCAAAGCATATTGTCAAAGTCCTAATTGAATTAAGCAATTACTTCGTGATATTGTGCTCAAGTGCAGTTACCCCAGCTGATTTGGAAAAGTTTGAAGATCGAATGGCTCTTACACTTTGTAGCCTTGAGAAGATATTCCCGCTGAGTTTTTTTTGATGTGATGGAACACTTGCCTATACATTTGCCCAATGAACTCCTAATTGCTGGTTGTGTCCTTTATCGTTGGATGTATCCAATTGAAAGGTATCTCCACACGTTAAAACTATACGTTCGTAATCGAGCTCATCCAGAGGCCTCGATCGTTAACTCTATTCTTTTGTAGGAATGCATGACTTTTTGCTCGCGGTACATTGGTGTGGAAACCAAGTCTAACCGACCATCTAGAAATGACGATAAGGGGGATATGGATGGTCGTGCACTTGGGAAAAAAGTTCCATTTGAAGTTGATCAAGTAATGTACATGCAAGCTCATCGGTACGTTCTTACCAACACAGAGTCAGTGACACCATTCATTCAGTAAGTTTCATTATACCTAGTTAGATTTTGTAAAAATTTTCTTATAGTTTTGTATGAAATAGATATATGACTACGCTTGTATTTTGTAGAAAACATCTCGCAGAGATTTCATCAATTTACCCTCAACATTCACAAAAGCATCATGTTAATCGTCTTCACAACGAAGAGTTCCACATATGGTTTAAGGATTATGTAAGTAAAAACATCATAACAAATACTTGAATTGTAAATAACGATTATATTTGTTTATTGACATTTATTTTAAAATACTAAGTGAGTATAATGGTAGCCGATGGCCTTGAACTATCCAATGAAATCAAATTCTTGTCTTTAGGGCCCCTCAAAGATGCAGTTAGATTCAAATCTTATATTATTGACGGTTTTCGATTTCGAACGAAGAAAGTTGACGTGCGAAAAAAAACTCAAAATAGAGGCGTTGTTATAAAAGAAGAACAAATGAGTTATTCAAGTCGAAAAGATAAAAATCCTACTTCAGGCGATATTACATACTACGAGGAGCTGACAGACATCATTGAAGTTCAATATGTTCATGGCATGAAGCTTGTGTTATTCAAGTGTGATTGGGTTGAAAATAGCATGGGCACAAAAGTGGATGAGTTCAACTTTACGCTAGTGAACTTCAAGCATTTGAAATATAAGGATGGTCGAGAGAGCGATGAACCTTTCATCTTCGCATCTCAAACAGAACAAGTATTTTATGTGCAAGATCCTGTAGAACAACATTGGCACGCTGTTGTCCATATGTCACTAAGAGATCGATTTGATAGCTACACGACGACCGAATAAGAATCATTAGTCAATGGATATGTGACATTTAACATGCAAAATTTGGATGAAGATAAAACTGTAAGGTGGGAGAGGTAAGGAGCAAATGGAACAATAGTTGACCCAAGTGTCCCAGAGGATGATGATGATGATGATGATGATGATGATGATGATGATGAAATTTGGAGGGGAAATGCTTGAGGGGAATGTAATCCTAAATTAGCTACCTTTTGTTTTTGATTTGTTTGATGTCAAAGATTGGAACAATGTGAAGACATTATTATGCATGTTGTCCATTTATTTATATTTTAAAACTTGATGTTATCTTGTGCATATATTTTCAGTATGTATGTGTCCCACATTAAAGCCCCTCTGATCCTTCTAGAAATACCAACTACATTACTGAATTGGATATTTCTATTATGATTATTATCTTCCTTAGATGGTCTCTTTTTCACTATAATCAAGTAATTAACTATACATATGATTTATTTAAAATACATAGCCCATTTTTCTAAAATACAAATAACATAACATTGCGATCCACAAATAGGATTATGGTCCGTTTTGAGATAAATGACTACTGATTGCGTTTGTCTCCCATGTATACAATGTGAACCTGTAAAGAAATAACAACGTAACAAAACAATGAAAACAAAATAAAGTGATTAAAATTTCTTGATTCTTGATTCTCGTTACAAAATCAAATGCAAAACCTGTGCACATTTTTTTATTCTTATTGCGATGTTGCAGCAGTGCCTACTGCTTCTGTATTTTCTCTGCCATTACTATGGTCTGAGTTTAGTATACTTCAAATTCATTTGGGACACTAAAATTCCTCTAAAAATATCTGCCTTTGCTTGGAACATTTTGCTCAATCTTGTTCATTTGAACATCACTATGAAGTCCAAAATTGTCAAGGAAAACTGGCATCCACTACTGCGTGATGCCCGACCTGACCACAACCAAAGCATTAAAATGCAGCAGATGTTGGCTCTTTGGCATTAGCCAGAATGGCCAGTGACATTTTGGTTTGAACACGTGCATATGTTTGCAAAATTATCAAACATTCACTTTTCCATGTATAAACGCAATATGATGCCCTCAATAACCCCTGCTCCATTCACATTTTGGCTCTTTGTTGAGGCTGCAACATTCAATTTGACACTACTTCTACTTGGTTTCTTCCAAAGGACTATATTCTTAGACAAGAAGGGAGGATTTATCATTGAAATATTTAAACTTCTCCTAGCTTCCTGACATGTATCCTCTGCTCTTTCTTTGTTGCTAATGAACTTGGATAGATCTGATATAGTGGCCACTACTCTATGCAATATAGTTTTAGAATTCATGGGAAAAGACTCAAATAAGGACTTTTTCCTGCCAAGATAAATTTCCTAAATAATACTAACGAGGATTATTTTAAATATCCATTTTGATAGTTTTGAGGAGCCAGAGTGAAGCCACCACTGAATTAAAGAACCTTACATAGATGAAGATTGAGAATCTGATTCTGTTGAGAGCTTTTTATCAGGGGAGGAGAGGAGAGGAGAGAAGCTCCTCATTTATGATTTTCTTCCTAATATAAGCCTCCATGATATCTTACATGAATCTAAATCTGCTCGCTGTTCTTTTTATCCGGCTGATAATGGTTCTATTAAAGTGAATCAAAGTATGGTCTAGATAACTAAGCTACTGAAAAGGAACGTGTTTGACATTCTCATAACCTTTTCATTTTTAGAGTGGATGTATGTTTTTTTTTGATAACTCGGTATCAAGACCTTCTTAGAGGCAATCCCTTGGGGTTGGCTTGAATGGGTGAAAGAGTCACTTTTACGTGCATCTTGTTGCAAAAAGCACATGTTTAATACGTATCCTTCCATTCTTCACATTACAAAGCACTCACTGGGTAAAAAGCACCTGGTTAATACGTATCCTTCCATTCTTCAGCTCTTTTCTATCCTTTTCGGCGAAGAAAAGCGTCATATTTCTTTGGATAATGAGTCCATAATGGCTATCTCTCACCTTACGAATCGCTTTATTCCTATATTTCAAATAGAGCCACTAACGTGGGTATATAATCGTTTTGTAGTTTTGATCTTTCAATGATTTCATGGGAAAATTATTCTATTTGCTAAAATATTTTTTAATTTTAGCCTATATTGATGCTTCGTCATGGTTTTACATTTAATATTTGTTGTTTGTTCTATCTCAGTTAGTATAGCATTCCATCTCTCTATTATAACACTGTATATTCTGACAACAATTATCTCTCTTTCTGTTTGGGGTATTTTGAAAACCTGGAGATGTTTAGACATTTCTGATGCATATGTAATTAACGTAAGATTAACCATGAACATATAAATTTCATATAAGACGTACAAGTACTCATAGAGTATTATCTTTGATGTTTAGACAGTTCTCTCTGTCTCTTTCTGGTGCATTTTTCATACTTAATAGGTTCTAGGATAAATATTATAGAGTAACTTTATTATTTTGATTTTTGCTTTGGGTATTACCCAGTGCCAATGGGAAATACAAAATGACATAAAGTTTTCAAAATTAGGTATATATATGTACGCCATTTGCATCCTCTTGAGTTCCAACAAATACCAACAGTAACAGTCATGTCTTGATTAAACCTAATGGGGTTATCTTTGATCTTGATATGGTTTAGGAACCATATATCTTATTTGGTCTTCGTTATGGCCTAGGAACTATATCTGATTTAGTCTTTGCGATGAGTATCATTGGACAGTGATCGAAGTTGGTTCGGTGAAGATGTTCCACTAAAGGCGCATCCATATCTATGTAGAATCGCTTCGTTTTTAAATTTCCTTCCTAGTGATTCTTTTTTCTTTTTGTTTCTGCCACCCAGCATCTTGCACTACATGTAGATCAGAAAATACGCAGTTTTAAGGGTGTTTTTGATTGGTTACTGACATTTGGGATTATATGGATGCCTGTCGCTCAATGTATTTTTATAATTTATGTCATCTTTAGATTGCCTTGTGAGTTGTTATAAGGATAAGAACGGATACTAGAGTTGTCCACTTGTTGTATCTTTCTTTTCTCTCAGTTTTATATGTATATGTGTACATGACTTGTATAGAAAATACATAGAAATTAATTGAAAGTTATTATCATTGGTAAGATTGCATATTTTTAATATATAATCACCAGCCTAGAATGTTATCAATGGTACACATATGAACATTTTGGTTTGAACACGTGCATATGTTTGCACTTTATATGACTAAATCTCATAAACCTGACTAAATCTCATAAATCTCATAAAATTATCACCTACAAAACATAAGAAATATCAGTGATTCATAAATCTATTGCAGTAGAAGTTAAAAATGATACAAAGTTAAAACTAAAAATGATGAACAAAAAGAATCAGTAGCAGAACCAAAAAAAAAATCAGTAGCAGAACAAAAAAAAAAATAAGCTAGGACAAAGTTAAAACTAAAAATGATGAACAAAAAGAGAAAAAAGATGTGAGATTTGGCTCCGTCTCCAGCTCCGGTACCAGTTCGATCAACCATGTCCCACTTGGGGTGTACAACTTGGCCATGTGCGACCTCCAAACTGATGGATTTGAGATAGTTGGAGAGAACCCTTCATCATCGCGTCGGTCGATCAATAGCCACAAAAAAGAGAGGGATTTGACTGAGAGCGGTAGAAAAAGAGAACCTCAAGTGAACGACCGTAGGCCGTGGTCACAGTGAAGATCATTGAAAGCAGAAGATATTGATCAACGCAGCTGCAACGGGCCCTTAAGTGTAGATATATAAGTGTACAGATATAAGTGTACAGATTGCATACGTGAACTTAGTGTATACCTAGTAGAACTAACTTAGTGGATTAATTTGTAGGTGTTCGAGCGACTTCAATAGGTGTTCTGAAACTGATTTCTTTTTTTGTTCATCCTCAGTTGTCTCGGTAAATGCAAAATTTTTAGCTGCATTTTCAGTAGTAACTAAAGTAGATAATGTGCTTTTTCATTTTCAACAGCAATTGCATAGCAGTGTTTCAACTGGTGCGAGAGCTAGAGCGTCTTCTATAAAAAACAATTGCATTGTGTTACATGATGAAACAGCTTAAACAAATGGGATATGATGGATATGGTCCATCTATAAACATGGTCAGTGTGATCAAGGCATTTATAGATGGACGATTTTCATCGAGTGCCTGGATCACACTGCCCTTTAAGTATTCATTGACTTATCGAGTATCATCCAGCTATTTCATTAAACGCCTCAGTTAGCATCACTAACATAAGATCAAAATTATAGACTTCAAAAATATTTCCAAAATCAAATGATCATAATGAGCAGAACTAGCACCTTCTCGGCTCAAATAGTCCCATCATTTCCTTGTTTTTCTGCTCCATTTGTCTCTTTTAATCAATTTTATTCTAATGGTTTTTTCCCTCATTGGGCTTCTTCCGATATACCACTGATCACGCATAGAGGAAGATCTATCGTAATCTTCTTCAGAATGGACCAAATGTCCTAGTTCCACTCCAGTTTTCAATCCAAATGGAGGGTTCATTCTGAAGGCTGCTATCTGATCTTGACTGAAAGCAATGGAGGGTTCATCTAGATATTTACTTAAAGGCTGAATAGCTATTGGTTGGGAGGAGATATTGCATTGTAAGACATCTGCGAATAACTTCATCCCATTATTTCAGTCTTCTCTGGTAACTGGTTTTTGTTGGTCTCATCTACTGCTACCATCTTTGCTTGTCAAAACTGTTCTTTATTTTGCTGAGTCTTATCTTGTTCTCAAGTCTCTTTGATGAAAATTGGAGGTGTTTGATAAGGGGGGTTTGTAATGCTTCTTCATACTCATTATCAATGGCACATAATGGTTTAGAAACTAGGTTCTTATCATAATTGAGAATAAAATTATTGATTATCTTCAGTATAAATTTTTGCCATGTATATACAGGGGGCTGCAACTATTATTACTACTACATTTCCACATAAAACACACCGAATGTGCCTCGTCATTTAATCAGCAGTTTATTTGGATGATCTTTTCTGTGAAATGGTGTAGTTTAATTTATTCTTTTCATGAATCCTAATTTCAAAATGCTAAATATCAATGATTTCGTGTCTTATTACACCTATCATGTACATATGCAGATCCATGACAATGCAGCATCGACGTCGATTGAATATGTGTGATCTCATAGGTGAGGAAAGACAACCACTCACAACCCTAGTGGAAGATGATTTAAAGAGGTATGGATCAATAACCCAATTACAAATTCATGTTTGTTTCATGTAGAATTATCGAGATTGCTCCCTCTCTCAATTTTATTATTGCGTAATTCAATTGATTATGTATGTTATATGTACGTATATAGATACATGGTAGGAAAGCGTCGGCGTCATATGAATATGTGCGATATCATTACCGAGGAAAGATCACTTGATAAACAACCATTCACAACACCAGTGGAAGATGATTTAGAGGCGCATATATTGATATCCCACCCGAGTGTGGTATTGCAACCCCAATAAACTACCCTAGTGGCACCCCAATCAGACACGTCACATCGCAACTCAAGGGTTCATGTTTCTTTATTTCAGAGCCCTACATGCCAACAAACCCAATATATCTAGCAAATTAATTATCTACGATAAAATGTTGATCCTTCATACAATGACTGGACTTTAGATGTTGAGGAGCCCGCAGGTATATCATATGTTAGCAATGCACTTTTTTATCACGCTCGTTTGATATTATATATCACATAATAATAGTTTATCGAATATTTGTTTAGGTACAGAGAGTACCCCGACTAATGTGAAAAATGTTAGAAAAGCTTCCAGGCCTTGGATTGAATGGAATAATAAGAAAAAGAAGATACTAGAATGGAATGAGCTTTGTCAGCCAGTTTGTAGGCTTGAATGCAAATTGATGTCGCAATTAGGCTACTATGCTAGGAGTGGAAATTTGTTTCCATTGACATTGTTATATTGGACCGAAGCGAAAAATGACACTCTTGAGGGTATTTGGAATGAAGGGAAGGTAGTTCATTAATTCAATTTGATTTATTTGTTTCGTTATATATGAGTTTGTCAAATTTCTAACCAATTTATTAATTCAATATTTATTTGTTTCATTTTAAATTTTAAGCAAAACACAAATGCACCAGAAGGCTTTAAACCAATTTGCTTTGCAAAGATGGGAGCTTCTTGGAGGCAATGGAGGTACTGATTGAAGATAGATCACTATGAAAAGTTTCAAACCGATGAAGAGCAATTGAAAAATACGCCCCCTCGAGTCGACAAAGTTCAATGGCATACTTTAGTGAAGTATTGGGGTCTAAAGAAGATAATTGTATGGCAACTCATTAAGTTTAAGATGAGTCTATTTACATTTACTTCATTATTAACATCAAATTTATTAATTTCTCTTACCTTTTTTTTATAGGATATAGCGAAGCAAAACTCGAAGAACCATGAAGGTGAAAGTGCTTACTCAAGGACTGGGCGAAAACCACATGCAAAAATTACCAAGGAGGTTAGAATTATGGTATTATTAACACTTATAATTTTCAGTTTAATAAATATTAATATATACATTATTTTTATTAGAGGGTAGAGGCAGGAATGCCCGTTGACGAAATTCGCATGTGGCAAGCCACCCGGGCTCCGAATAATAAACCTTTCAATGTGGAAGATGGGTCATCAGATAGAGCGGTATGTATATATGCTAACTAAATCCATTCATTAATTTTTAATATATATGTTTAAATTAAATTCATTAGTTTTTAATATATGTTTAATTGGTAGACAATGCTCGAGAGACGACTAAATGACCTACCAGAAGAGAAGCGAAATGATCCGGAAGCGAGGAATGAGATTTTTAAGGATGTTGTAGGACAAGGAGGCCATGGTTATACTTTACTAAAGGGAGTAGGCATTAGGCCAACATCTACACGAACAAGTTCCTCTCTTGCATTATTGGAGGATATTAATCAACTTAAGAAAGACGCGGAAGATCGAGAAGGTAGAGCTAGACAAGTCGCTGAAGATCGAGAGGCCAGACATCGACATGAGCTCGAAGAATTAGAATTTTGCCACCAACAAGCACCCCTACAGATGAAAACTGACATGAGAAGTGAAATGCGGAGTTTGTTTCAGAGTATTATCCCAAATCATGCTTCTATTACCTCAACGACCCATACCGACTAGGTAATGACACATCTTTATTTTATTTTTATATATGTATGTGATGAAGTGTTAGGTAGCAGGATATATGTTGTGAATATTTCGCTCTTAGTTGTTTACAATGTTGTGGCTGTTTCTATAGTTGTTTTTGAGTTAATTTATATGTTTAAACATGTTGGTTTTCATGAATAAACAAAGGAGACTCTGTCGAATTTTTAAAAAAGTATTAAGTGTTTAAAAGTAAATAAAATGAAGATATACAAATTTGAGAAGTTTTTTAAAGATTGTCATCAATAGGAATTATTAAAAAAGATTACTTCTTTGTTTATGGTAACTTACACCGAATAAATTTTATTGCAGGTCGAAATCTTTTGTGAACAAGGCAAGACACGTTTTGATGGAGATCGTTTGCTTCAAGATTGTGAGTACATATTCTAATGAGACAAGTTAAATCTTATAGAGATATTTAGTTTGGTGGAGTATTAGGTAGGATATATGTTAGTGGCTATTTCACTCTTAGTTGTTTATAATGTTGTCGCTGTTTCTAAAGCTGTTTTTGAGTTAATTTTTATGTTTAAACATGTTGGTTTTCATGAATAAACAGAGGAGACTCTGGCGATTTTTTTTTAAAAAATATTTAGTGTTTAAAAGAAAATAAAATGAAGGTATACAAATTTGATAAGGTTTTTAAAGATTATCATTAATAGGAATTATTAAAAAAGATTACTTCTTTGTTTACGATAACTGACACTGAATAAATTTTATTGCAGATTGAAATCTATTGTGGACAAGGCAAGACACGTTTTGATGGAGATCGTTTGCTTCAAGATTGCAAGTTCACTTACACTAGTTTATTTTAGGAATACATTGGTTTTTATGTATTTGTTCTAATGAGACAAGTGAAATTTTGTATAGATATTTAGTGTGATGGTCACAATGTTGAAATTGTCTATTTTATCTTTGTATGGACTATAATTTAAGTTGAATGGAAGATTATGTGTTATATTTGTTGAAATGGGATGTCAAATATGTTATATATTATTTTTAAGAGTTTTTGCTTAAAAGTATATTGAGCATATTACGGAATGGATGAAATTTTAATTTTGGCACAAAAATTATTAAAGACGGCTCCTTTCCCGTCTCAAAAGGATTTCATAAATGAGGACTTTTTGAGACGGCTACGTTATCGTCTCAAAAAATCTTTTAGGACGTTTATTGGCGCCTCTAAAAATAAGTTTAGAAGACGGTTTTTTCGCCATCTCAAAAGGGTCCTATAAGAAGTGACCTTTTGAGACGGTGTATTTTTCGTCTCAAAAAAACTTTTTGAGACGACTTCTGCCGTTTCAAAAATCTTTTAAAACGGGGGTCTAATACTATGCCCATTTGTCGTCTCAAAAGGCATCACAAAAGGCTTTTGAGATGGCCAGAGGACTTTTTGAGACGGCTGGAGCACCATAGTAAAAAGCAATTTTTTTTGTATATGTGTATATATTGTGTGTGCTATTAAATATCAGTGACTAGGTATTTATTTAATTTATATACTCTAGTACTATCAAGGGAGGTTGCTCGATGTGGGTGAATCCCCTAGATTGAGGAGTAGGGTGAGTATATCCCCAAGTTATAGTGTCCGGTATATGGGTGAGGGGTTTATCTCACTTTTAGGGAAGGAATATGACCGCCTCCACTACGTTTATATTTTTGGGCCAGGTTGGTGAGCGACTCCAACTTAGGGAACTAGGTTATGTGAGCACACCTAGAGAGATACCACTTTAGAGGGAATCATCCGGTGAGGGTATACTCAGAGGGATGGATATACATATGAATTATGTGTGGATGTTTTAGTAAAGGTACATATATGATGAGATGTAATATTATATGCGGGTCATAATACAATGTGTAATGTACTTACTTTATATAACTTATGTCACAGTTATATGATATTATTTAAAAGGAATTAATTAAGTTAATTAGGGAGATAAACTATAACCCATGAATTATTATACTCGGGTTAGAGTAGTATGGCAAGGGGGAGATTATACCAGGACTAGATGGACGGGGTAGTACAACTAGGTGGGGTTAGGATAATCGTTAGGTGTGCACAATAGTGGAGGGGTGAGAATGTCCTCAAGAGAGTGCGACACTAACTTAAATATGAAGCGCATTCATGCATTTTAAATTACTGCAGTTAATTCACTTGCTAAATATTTTCAAAATGTTTTGGGTTCTAACCCTTGCTGTAAAAATATTTTCAAAACCTTTTAGGTGTCCAGCCACAGGGATGCCAAGATTGATATTCTATTCCAGGGACACGGAGCTGCGGCATATGTGGATTCTACAAGGAGATTGGATTAGGCGCATCGTTCATTCATTCCTAGAGTAGTAATCATTTATCAGTTTCAGTTTTATTTAGGGCATGTCGCCCAGACTTTCGGTACAGTTTTCAGATTTATTTTATTCAGGTGTTGAGTATTTGTATTGGACTATTTACTTTGGTGACCGATGGTTTATTCAGCATGTAGTTTATCATTTATTCAGTTGATTTAATTCAGTCATGGTGTATGAGTCATATTATCTTTTCACATGTTATTGGTTGTTTAATTAAAAAGATAAAATTTGGCACCAGCTTTTTGGAATACTAGGTGGTTAGTAAGTTTTAAAAAGGTTATCGACAGTGATGCTAAGAATGAACCAACTGAAATTCCTGTTTTAATTTGGTATAGGACTGATCACCCAGTATTTTATTAGGTGGGGTGTCACAAAATGTTCCATTTTCACCGAGCTCTCCATATGCGCACGAGGCGTTACACAATCGAAATCACGAAAACCTTCGCAACAGAGTCACCAAATGTAGGAGACTAGTCTAGATTTAGGGAAGCATCGCATCTAGCAAAAATTTTACTTGAGAAACATTGTTGCACCTATCTATACGTCTCTTCATGGAATCATAGTCAACGTAGTTCGTGGGTGCGCATGATACGCTGAAAAACTCAGTTTTTGGTGGTGCCAAATCCAGCTAGGTGTCTCCAAATGCTGATATACCGTATAAAATACATAAAACTTGTAATGAAACTAAGAAATCCACTCGTCATTATCAAACTTGTGATGGAGCTCAGGAAAAGTTTGTGGGGGAGAAGAGTTAGAATTTCTCTCCTTACATTGCTCCCAAAACCATCATGCTTACAAATGAAGGGGGGACCCTCTTTTTATAGAAAAAGTGCCCCAAGTGGGCTTGACACATGCCATGTTTTATGTGGAGCCAAGTGTCAAATATTTATGGTGCCACTTATCACAATATATGTGGTGATATCTTAAATAATTGATTTAAATCATTACTAGATTATTGTCTAGTTTAATCCGTCAAACTTGCGGTATACACAATATATTAGTCATGTGCAATAATATTGTAGTCAGTGTAGTGCCCGAATATTAGTAAAACTTGATAAGTCATTTAATCCTATTTTATGAAATATGCAGGTTTAACTTATTTAAGCCCCTACTACAATACTCAAAGAAATTTGAGTCATCTTGTGACTTGTAGATTGCATAAAAACTCTCGAAATGATGGAAAGCTCAAATCTCATGGGTTTAAGTCTCCACTAGTAATCCTTAAGGTTCTCTTGAGAATTTTCACACTCTTCAACTTTAGACTGTCTTGACGTGATAAGTTCTCAATTAGTGTTGAGTCTAGGAAATCATGGTGCAATATGCCTTACGAGGTATTACTCAATCTTTTCAGTTTAAAGATCGACTTCAAGTTAGATTCGGAGTATTAAACATCAAGAATGAAATAAAACCTCATAAAAATGAAAAATATGGCTTGTTTTTTATCAGAATTTTCAAAACATACACGATTTGATAAAATTCCCACCCCCAAACAAAAAAAACATCATCCTCGATGTTTAAAATCATATTTGAAAATTTAAAGAACATGGTAGGAAAGAGATTATCATAATCGACCGCTAAAGAATTTTCACCACATAATGGGTCAAATGGTAAACTTGAAGAATAATGCGGCACAAAAATAGCTGCAAGTCTATAAATCACATATAAAGCATCGGGGAACGGATAGAACACTACCGAAAAATAGGGTAAGACTCATACTCATAAGTATTAATACAGCAGATTGCCTCCCAGTAGCTGTGAGTTTGACATCTTTAGCCAAACATAAAGGTACTCACCCTAAAAGATATGAACTACGATAACATAGGGTGACAGAAGGTGTGGGTGATGGGAAGCGACCCCAAACAAGACTGAAAGGCCATTCTTTTGGATAAAGGCTCCAAAGGAAATGCACTTGTATGGCAAAGAGCTTCATGCGATGAAAAGCATCGGTGGACCAAGGGTGGGTGGGGAGAAGGGTATAGGAAATAAATACAGGGGTGACGGTGAATAGGCACCGATTATTGGCCTTATTAAGCTTTAAGGCGAGGTCAATAGGCATGGGGTGAGGCACATAAAAATCGTGTGATGGTTTTATAAATGGGCGATGATAATGGTGGCGCTGTGACACATCAATGAGGTGATGATAATAAAAATCACCACGATGGGAGGGTAGTGTGAGACAAGGAACAAACTCTGTGTCACTTGAATCGAGGGTGTCACCATAAACATTCTCATAGATGGTGGGGTGAAGGAAGAACTCACGAGATGGCTCTTGGAGTTCAAGGGTGGAGTGTGGGGGTCAAGTAAGGACCTAAATATATAAATGGGAGAGGTAAGAGAATAAGGTCCAAATATGGTGGTGGGTTGGGTTAGACAATTGGTAGGGGAGATGATCTAACTCCAAAGTTGGGAACACACACTCACATTAAGGGTCGAACTGATCCTCAAGGGCACTCATAAGAGGGAGTGTGGAATAAAATGATGGAGAGATCAACTTAGCCACCAATATGTCACCCCCGTAGTGGTGAAATGGTTTAACAATGCATTAAGATCCGAGATCTATGAATCAACATCAATATCAGGCTCAAAATGAGCTAAACATTTCTGAAGAGGATCCATATGAAGATATATGGTAATCATCTCCTAATTAATATCGATGAATTAAGTTGACTCGTAGTCAGAGATAACTATAAGGAAAAGGTGTCTCGGGTACACAAATAGTGGGATCAATATGTGTAAACTTGGGCATATTTTTGTATATGACGAGTGAGTGAATAATGGTTTTTTTTAGAATTATATGGAGTGATCAGTCTCACGATATATGGATATGTTAACAAAATTGTCAACTTGGGTCCTAGACCACATGGTAGTCTCAACTTCAAAATTCTCGAGGTGATAAGTTGGTCACACCCAAAATCTATGCCACAAGATGATTCATCGTCGTTCCACGTTGGTACAATAATGGGTTGACTTGGGAGGAAATTCGACTATCTCACACACTCAAATTCATTCAAGCATTTATCAAGTTATTAAAGAGCTTGACTTTAAGCTTGAGTAGATTGCTCTTGCTTGATGATGAAATTTTGCAACAGGATTTCGAGAGAGGATGTGGATAATAGTGGGGAAGTGATGCGTGGTGGTGCAATGGTGTACAGTTGAGGTGGACATAACTTGCTACTAGAGTGACTAAAGGGAGAATACCCATAAGAAGTGTGGGTAACAAGGTCAAGTTTATCATAAACGAAAAGAGTTCCACTATGAAAGAAAAAGGGTTGATAATCATGGAGAGCATAGTGAAGGGATTAGTCAGGATAGGGTGCACTTGGTTCCCATTACGGCTATCAAAAATCGTTAAGATCCATAATATGGGGCTTAGATTTATAGTGCGTGGGAGGGTGATCAATCCTCCACGGATAGCTTGGTTTCCCACACTACTAGTTATGAGATATGCTATGATAATAGGCCGAAGTGGATTCTAAAATAGTGTCAATGAGGATATACGAGGTCCATTGTTAATTCGAAGGGATAAAGATGGTATGGGCATGCATATGACAAGTGAACGACTTAAAAGAAATAAGTGAACAACGAAGATGTGGTACCCCGGCCAATTAAATACCGGGTGATCACTCATTTATTAAATTAAAATAGAATATTTTGTTGGTTCATTCTTAGCATCACAGTCGAAAATTGTTAATTACTAATCACCTACATTAGTTAATTAAGCTGATGTCAAATTTTAATCTTTTAAATTAATATGTAATGATTTGAAATAAATAAGTAAATAAACCACATTCACCATTCCAATTAACCAACATCATAGAAAATGAAATAACTGAATCAAATAAGATATGACTTAAATGAACACTCCAGCCTGAAACTCCAATACAATAATCCATATCTAAAACTAAATCCAACAATTGAAAATGAACGAAGTACAGTGTTTCTGGAAATAACTAGAAGGTGGGAGATATGACCGACTGAGATAAATAAAATAATGCATCAGATCTGAAAGGAATGGAGGCATCTTCTACCGAGGTCCTGCAATCGTCCACAACAACTGCAGCACGTCAAATGAGAATGGACTCCTAAGCTGGGCACCTAAAATGGTTTTTACAAAATAGATTTGGAAAATGGGTCAAAGCTGCCCAAGTAAAACATTTTAAAAATATTTGCATGTATTTAAAATGCATAATCAACAAATAATATGTACATGTTATTTTCACATGCTCTCCCTTGAGGTCCTCACCCCTCAACTATTGTGCACACCTAACGTATTCTATTAACCCTTCCTAGTTATGCTACCTCGTCTAACTAGTTTAAGTTCTTTAGCTTACTACACATACTTACTCGTAGTACCCACTTTTATTATACACACAATACGTTAATGATTTATTTTCTCATATTATTTAAATCAATTTAGGGTTCACCAAATAGATTATAAGTTTCCACTTGCTTAGGTTATTTTATACATCACTATCTTTCTCATCTACTAAGCACGCACAGTAGGATAAACCACAAGTATATATATTTATCACTTTATTTATATATATATACACTAATACACCACCCCTAGGATGAGACATGCGGTGCATGCATACTCTGCTATCAAGTATCGATACATCGCGTACTAAATAAAGGACTATTGGTTCAGAATCAATCTCGAACCACAATATACAATTCACACATAATTGGAGATGAACATAGTTCTAGGCCTTTGGGCTATGCACCCAAATGATCGGGCACACCCTCGTTCACATAAGAAGTGGTCATCCCCAAGTTCTATGTTCTGAGGTACAAGTCTAAAATCCCCCAAAATGGCTCATCAAGATTAGACTGTCCCTTTTTTTAAACCTCCCGATATATCAAGCAGCGTAGGTATGTCATACACGTAATAATTCACACATTAGGTATTCATATGACCTATGTATGTAAGTTCAGTAAAGGTAAGCACGTACCCTACAATAGATCCCGCACGTAGTCTATATAACTATCGACTAGCCAACATACCATTACATTACCTCCCTTAAGTCAATTCAATACCTATCTCACTCATACCTTACTGGTCTAAGTCGCTGGTTCCCTAGAAGTCCTCGTGTCATGATAAGGTTCCCCAAATTTAAATCTCAGCACATAATTATGTTCAATTAACTTTAGCCCTAAATTCTCCTCATGTGATTAAGTATCCAAATAATCCTTGCTCTACTGGTGTTTAAAATAACTCCCATTATATTTAAAAATTACCTCAAAAGTTAACCCGATCGTTTCCCATGCGTCCTAAGAAAAATGGGAAAAATTTGCCAAAATCTATGCAGCCAAATTGATTCGGCCTTGGACCGAATTGATTCGCCTGTTGAATCGTTTTGGCCTTGGACCGAATCAGTTCGCTTGCCGAATCGATTTGGCCAAGGAGCCGAATCGATTCGCCTGCTACATGTCTTCATCTTCTTCAATAAACTGTTATGGGTTTCACCATTTTTAATCATCCAAAACTTCATTACATGATCCCATACTCCCAACCAAACCTACCAAACATCATACCAACCTATATACATGATTTCTAACATTTTATAATCATCAAATCATCAAAGAGCATCAATTAATTTGAATTAATTCAAGATTATTCTCTAAAAACCCTAGTTCACCATTTTTCATCAAGAACATCTATTGAATTCAGATTTATTCACACTTTGATTATTAGTAGTTCATCAAGTTTGTCTTCTAACATAAGTTATTCAAACCTAACATTAATTCAACCCAAGACATGATTTAAATCTCTCAATTTTTTCATCAATATTCATGGAATCAAGATAATAAACATCATACTCTAACATGGACATTATATCTAATCAAAATTCATCAAGATTAATACTTACCTCTGTTTGAAGGTCTAATTCGCTGTAGGAGAGTGGTATAATTGTAAACCTCTCCTCTCGATCTACGTGATGGTGGTGTTTGTGCTGCAAGAATGGTGCGCTATGGTCTTGGGGTCTCCTCTCTTCTTCCTCCTATTGCCTCTCTTAAAATTTGTAACTTCTAATCCTCGAAGAATCATCTTATCGGCTGATATAAAACAAGAAATTTCTTAGGTATCCATTCTCTAAAAATTTAAAAGATCGAAATACCCTCCCGGGGTGCTGATTTGGCCTAAAAATACCCCAGGACCCAAACTAAACCTCCAAGTACACTTTTCTGACTATCTCGACCCTTACGGACACAATGGTGCACTCAAAATGACCATATGGAATATCAAAAGTAAAATTATATTTTATTTCCCACATTAAGTCTCGACACGACTGACACGTGCGTCCCGACTAAATTTACCGTAACTGCCGTATTTTTCACTCACGAAAATTATAATATTTCCTTATCATTATTATTACTCATTCACTAAGTAATATTCAATATAAATAAATACTGGGTGTAAACCCGCGTGATGTGTGATCTAGGAATTTGTGATAGTCATTTCACACTACCTTAACATTAAAGTTGATAAAATATAGCCAATACCTTCAATCTATTGATTTTATTATTTCAAGTTAAACATTACTAAATAAAAAATAAAAAGATAACCAAAAAATGTGTGTGTGTGGGGGGGGGGGGGGGACTCCATCTTAAAATAAAAGATAAAAATAGACACATAAACAACCAATAAACATAAATTACCAAACAACTACTATTGTGGGTTTGATGAACACGTTGAATCCGCTCATCTCATTTCATCCCTTCTTCGCTCTCTGCATCCCATTTCTTCCCTTACTCTCGCTTCTATATATAATTTCTAATATCTAATACCTATTCCAAATATTCAAAGCAAATCACTTCAATGTTTTAGTTGAAAATGAATGTCATTTTCCTAACATTCTTCTATCCCATGTTTTCTTAAACAAATTGAATATTTTAAGCAGAAATTAAATAAGACAAATCATTTCTGGCTAGTTTTTTGCATGCACAGAAAACTCAAAAAAGAAAATCACAATCCACCCAAAAATCAGAAAATATGAGATACGCATTCATCAAAGGCTATAACCACACTAGGAGTAATTATGTTATCAGATTTAGGGGGAAAAGTAGAATCTAGAGATTATATAAAGGATAACAATTTCATAATATATGAAGAGAAACAGAAGAGTTCATAACAAACTCAATAGAAGATATAGACAATAGTTACCGATAAACACCCATCACAGAAGATTTTTATCAATGAAGTTTTTAGGGTAAAAATTAATGGATTATGTGTTAAAATATGCACAAATTACTCACAGTTGAGGGGAGCTTTACAAAGGATGGAAAACAGAGAATTAGTGTTGATTAAACCTTTGTCAGATCTACAAAAATTATAACCAAAATAATCATAGCTTAAAATAGTGAAATGCACGGACAAAAATGCTAAAAGAGAAATACCCATATACATCAACAAAACCATTCCATCACATCCATTCACAAATAAAAAACTTAAAAGAGTAACAAACTATAAGTGACCTCCAAAAGAGAACCTTATCTCTCCTCCTTACCTAAACCCACATTCATCCATCTCATCAGAATTTACAAATCCAAATGAACTACACCCCAAAATTTTACACGCTAGTTGTGAAAAAGGAGTCTGGCTTAAAGTTACTCAATCCATATCTAAAATTAGACAATCTATAAAGCTTTGATATCAAACTAAACAAATCAAAATTAAAGTTGTTCGTAAAAAAATAATGAAGACGAATCTACAAATTATAATTTAAAATATAGATGATAACTATATTTAGATGGTTTTAAAATTTTCCTGATTTCTACAAATTAAAATTTAAAATATAGATGATAACTATGTTTTTAACTATATATAAAACAAAATAAATAAGGAGAATAAAAGGAAATTAATTCCACTTAACAAACATGAGTAGTTTAGATGAATATCTCTATGGAAGAAGAATAAAAACTAACAAAGAAATAGGATAGTACTCGCATGTATATGTTGCAACCCCAAAAACCTTTCAAGATGAATTTGGAAAAAGGGCACATAAAACCCTCCCACCATGGTCTTCTACTGTCATTTTTTATATATCTGATAATATATACATACATATATGAAATGCATACACTATCCATGTTACGCCACACATAATACATGTGTTTCTTCAAGTCCATCAATTGTGGGTATCTGGTACTCAAACCAACACCCTAAAAAAATAATAAATGCCTTAAATCTGGAAAAAAATCCAAAAACTAATAACCAACAATAAATCTTTAAGAAAATCTTAATATCAATAAATGTCTCAAATCAGGAACAAATTCAACAATTATTCCAAACAACAGCCCCCAAAGCAAGATTAAACCAAATATCCAAATGTTAGGGGGAAAAATAAGCTTAAATGTCTTAGAAATGAAAAAAAAAAAAAACTGGAAAAATAACAAATCATGAAGAATAAAATACTGAAAACAAACCCATAAGTCGTATATATATATATATATATCGAGAGAGAGAAATAATGCTATTGCCTTTACCCGAATACTAAAGAATAAAGACATATATTAGTGAGGGGAAGAGAAAAGAGAAGAGAAAGAGACATAGATGAGGGGGTAATGAATGTTTGGAGACATGAGATGAGACATACAAAAAAGTGGTGGGGAAGTAGTCTCAACAGTGGAGTCCAAACATTATTAATACAAATAGATTATTAGTGGCATTAATTGAAAAAATACCTATTAGAAATTACAATTTCAAAATAAATGTTTGATTGTGTGTGTTTATACATGGAGTGCATGTGTATATATTAATAATAGAAACCAATAATTATTTGAAGTATCCCATCACCTGCAAATATGAATAAACCCATAAAATTAAAATAATTGAAAATACATAAGAAAAAATTATCATTACCACATTCTTATAAATTTTTGCTTCCGCACAACAGTTCACAAAAAAAGGTAAAATTTTATATCAAAAGCATGAGTTCTACAAATAAGAAATCGAGAACTTTTCATTGGAGCATGTGTGGGTCTTGGACACTCAGTCCGTCGAATTGAGTTGACTCGCACATAAGCAACACGGTGGTCCTAGTCTCTGATGGAATCTAACATATGAAATGGTATCAATTCTGACTTCTTTATGAGTTGATAAAAATATGAAAAAAATAAGACAAAAAAAGGAAAGGAAGGAAGGATAAACGGTTAAGAAGGAGCCTTATACGTTTTTCAGAATAAAGTTAAAACTTATCTTCATTTATAAGATCAAGGTGGCGATGAGGATAACAAAGATGAAATCAAAGACTTCTTCTTCCTCTAATACTTTCAGGGGAGACGAACACAACCCGTTGTGCTGCACACGATGTGAGTGTCGGCTACACCACTCGTCGGGCTTGTATTTTTGCCACACCGCCAATTAGATTTGGATCCTCAGTCTGAGAACTCTGGGCTCGGGTACCATAAATTCAAATGACGGGTCACCTCGGAGATTGAATTTTAGTCGACGGAGTGGGTTCAATAGAATTTTAATCGACGGAGTGGGGTTTAATTTATAAAGTACCGATGGGATAGAAGGCCGACTATTGGAATTTAAGGGAGAAGAAGAGGCACACTTAATTGCAGGGACTGAAGAAGAAACTTTCCATCTTTTACAAGTAGAAGATAGAGAGAGAAGCATGGGTAAATGATAACCAAATGCTCGTTTGAAAATAAGAAATGAGAGGAGAGAAAAATGGAATTACAGAGTCCTACGTGGATGGCCTAACTGAGAAGGAGATACAAATTGCTTGTATAGCATTTTATAGGTATATATATTAATCCTTATCTCGCTAATTAATATTTATTTTATCGGATCAATTTCCAAATATAATTTAATTAATCCCAATTAATTCCCAAAATAAAAATCAATATAATTATGGGGAGTTATGTACTTCCCCCCTAATAACAAAATTTCGTCCCGAAATTCAAAAAAGAAAATACATGGTGTGAATAACTATGGATACTTTTCGCACATCTCATCCTTGCTCTCCTAAGTGGACTCGTCGGTATTATGATGCCCCCACTGAACTCGCACAAGTGGAACTACCTTCGACTTGAGTCTCCTCTTGCTATGATCTAAGATAGCAACCGGCCTCTCCTCGTATGAAATATCGGGATGCAAATCAATCTCCACCAAAGAGATGTGAGTGTGAGCTAACTCATCCCCGAGATATCACCTCAGTGAATAAATATGAAACACATCGTGAATCCGATGTAAGTTCTCCAGCAGTCCAAGTCTGTATGCAACAAGACCAATTCACTCAATAATAGGGAATGGCCTCACATAACTCGGTGCCAACTTCCATTTCTTCCGAAACCTCATCATCCCCTTCATAGGAGATACATGTAATATCACCTGGTCCCCCACATTAAACTCCCCAGAGAACCGCTTGGCATCAGCGTAAGTCTTTTGTCTGTCCTGAGCTACCCGTATACAACTCTGAATCATCTCAATCCTGGCCGAAGTATCCTGAATCAACTCTGGCCCAAGAAGCTTGTTATCCCCCACCTCTAGCCAATAAGCGGGAGAGCGACAAGTTCTACCATACAACTGCTCAAATGGAGCCATGCCAATAGTGAACTGGTAGGAGTTATTATATGTAAACTCCACCAGTGGAAGATACTTCTCCCAACCTCCTCCAAAATCAAGGATACACATTCGTAAAATATCTTCTAATATATGATTTGTCCTCTCCGTTTACCCGTCCGTCTACGGGTGATAAGTCGTACTCAACGGCAACTCGGTACCCATAGCGTCCTAGAAACTCTTTGAAAATCGAGACACAAAAATCATGTCCCTATCGGACACAATGTCAAATGGAACCCCATGCAACCTCACTATCTCTGCAATAAAAATTTGTGCACACTGTCCTGTAGTATAATCAGTCCAGAATGGAAGAAAGTGAGCTACCTTGGTCAATCGATCCACTGTCACCCATATGGAATCACGACCTCTCTGTGAAGTAGGCAACCTAGTAATAAAATCCATGGAAATGCTCTCCTATTTCCACATAGGAATTTCTGGCGGTTGTAGAAACCCTGTTGGTTTCTGATGGTCCACTTTTACTAGATGACAAGTGGAACACTTCGAAACAAACTCGGCGATGTCTCGTTTCATCCCACTCCACCAGTACTACCGTCTCATGTCCTGATATATCTTATCCCCGCCAAGATGTACCGCACATCGAGATCCGTGTGACTCTAAAAACACCGTGTGTCGCAAGTCCTCTCCTTCTGGAACAATCAATATTCCTTTGAAATGCAAGCCTCCCTCTGAACGCATTGAGTAAGACTCTCCTCCCCCATACTAAGAGTTGTCAGATCCATTACTGACAGAAAGAATCTGTTGCTTGTGCCTGTACATCCCACGTGACAATATGGGCTATGATCGTCATAACTGACATAAATGACCAGGCAACTGAATCCTGATGTCTCAACTCCTTCCATTTCACCTTCCACACCTCGACCACCTCACCTTCTAGCCTACGGCTCAACATGTCTGCCTCCAAGTTAGCCTTTCCTGGGTGATACTGGATATCAAACTGATAATCCTTCATAAATTTAAGCCACCTGCACTAACGCATATTCATCTCCCTATGAGTGAACAAGTATTGTAGTGACTTATGATCTATGAATAGGCGAAACTTCTATCCCATCAAATAGTGTCTCTAAATCCGCAATGCAAACACGACTGCCACTAACTCCAAGTCATGGGTGGGGTAATTCCTCTCATGAGGCTTAAGATTGTGGGAAGCATACGCTATAGCCTGATCCTCCTGCTATAGCACACCCCCAAGTCCCTATAGGGATGTGTCAGTGAAAATAAGGTACTCTAATCCTACCTTAGGAAGTGCGAGTACTGGAGATGAAGTCAACTTGTCCTTCAGCTCATCAAAATCCAACTGAGAAGCATCATCCCAAATAAACGGTACACCTTTGCGAGTTAAGTTAGTCAATGGACCCGTAATCTTCAAGAATCCCCTAATAAGTCGTTCATAGTACCCGACTAACCCCAAGAAACTACGCACCTCTGTCGGTGTCATGGGTTATCCCCACTCCCTCATCGCTGACACCTTACTCGGTTCCACTGATATTCCAAACTCAGAAATGATAGTCCCCCCAAAATGTACTTCACGTAACCAGAACCCACATTTTTCAAACTTTGCATATAACTAATGCTCACATAGTGTCTGTAAGACCCGATGGAAATGCTCGGCATGCTCCTCCTCGGTCCGAGAATAAATTAGAATGTCATCAATGAAGATGATAACACACTGATCTAAGAACTCTCTGAACACCCTATTCATCAAGTCCATAAATACCGCTGGCGCATTGGTTACCCCAAATGGCATAACCCGAAACTCGTAGGATCCATATCTCATTAAGAAGGCAGTCTTAGGCACATCCTACTCCCATATATGCAGCAAGTGATAACCATATCTTAAATCTATCTTAGAAAAGTTGGCGGATCCTCTAAACTAATTGAATTAGTCATCAATTCAGGGCAATGGATACTTGTTCCATATCGTGACTTTATTCAATTCTCGATAATCAACACATAGTGATAATGACCCATCTCTCTTCTTCATAAATAACAGTGGAGAACCCCAAGGTGAGGTACTCTTACGGATGAATCCCTATCCCAAAATATGCTTGATTAGATCTCGTAGCTCCCTCATCTCCATAGGAGCCATACGGTAAGGTGCACGTGCTATCGGTCGAGTGCTCGACTCTAAATCTATCACAAACTCTATCTCTCTGCTGGGTAGAAATCTCGGTATCTCCTAGAACACATAGGAGAACTCACTAATAATAGGAATCGAGTATAGGGAAATCACCACCCCCTTAGAGCTATCCTCCTCTATGTAGTATAAGTGAGTGGATAAGCCTCCCTCCGGACGAGGCATCGCCACCAAAAATATCTCCTAGACCAGTATAGCGAATACAATACTCCTACAATAACAATCAATCATGGCCCTATAAGTGGATAGACAATCCATGCCTGTAATGGCGTCAAACTCCGACATGTCTAACATAAGCATATCGGTGGGCAAATGCAGTATCCCGATATTTATACCCACTCCCCGACAGATAAAGAATATAAACATCCCATTACCCAATGGCTAATCAACACATGTAATAGTACTATATGCCATATCTAACAACCCAGTGGCTCGTGAAACTCTAGTGTATAGGAATGAGTATGAAGCCTCGGTATCAAATAAAATACGCCCCAAAGTGTTATGGATGAGAAACATACCCTCCATTGTGAGTGGTGCATGAGGAACTGCTGTCTGGTGGACATTATATACACACCCATATTGTAACTGCCCCTGCTGAGGTGGGATTGCGGGAGAAACTGGTATAGTAGGTAAGGCTGGCATCTGTGCTGGTGCTGGAAGGGCGGCTTAAAAGATAGGCCTTTGTGGCTCCTGGCGAGCACTCGGCTGCTTCTGCGAGGCCCTGCCCTTATCGGGGAAATCTTGACGCTTGTGACCATTCTTTCCATAAATGAAGCATCTCCCAGTAAAATTTCCTCCCCTCTGATCCTGCTGTCGCCCCTGTTGGACGTTATCACCCCTCTATTGGCCCTGTTGGCCCTGCTGACTCTACTGACCCTGATGGCCTTGCCTGAAACCTCACTACCCCTGCCTAAAGTCTCCATATCTAAATCTCTTAGCAGGATCTCCCTGATGGGAACCCTGCTCACCCAGCTTAGACGGCGTCTGAGCTGATTGTGCCCCAGTGGCACTGGCACACCCTGTCCTGCCTAGCTGAATGGACTCTCCTACTCGTTTGCTTCCCTTAACATGTAAGCTGTGATCCTAGCAATGTAATAAAGTAGCATTCAATACCTCGATGTATGTCTTCAAAGAAGGATTACCCAACAGATGTTGTCGGATCCTCCAAGAAAGTTCGTCTATAAATAGTTGTATCCTCTTCTCCTCTATAGGTACCTCTCTTGGAATGAAGTTAGATAACCTCATAAATTCTTCTTCATACTCAGTAACGGTCTTCCCCTCCTGGATGAGATATAATAGTTTTCACCTCATCTCTGTCTGGATGGCAGATGGAAAATATTTGTGATTAAACTGCTCCCAAAACTTCTGTATCGACATACTATCTCTCTCCTCCATGGTGGTAACAAACTCCCACCACAACAGTATTGCCCCAACTGGCTTAAATATATCCAGAATCTTCCTCTGAACATTCGTACACTAGTACATCCTCAAATGCCTCTCGATGTCTTTCTTCCATTAGCTAGCAACCACTATGTCTGAACTCCCCTAGAACTCGGGAGGTGTGCCTTTTGGAAGTCATCTGTAACTCGCTCCCAAGCAGAAAGGAACGCCTACATCTAAGCTGGTGCCACGACCTTTGCCTGGGGTTGTGCCTCTTGTGCAACTTTATCCAATGTTGCATTAATCGCCTATGCAACTATAGCGGCTTCCTCTGCAGGATTCATGGTACTTTGGGATGGAGCTGGCTGATGCTCTGGTGGTGCCTCTAGGGTGGATCGTGGTGCATGTCGGTGAGGCATCTGAAATGAGAGAGAATTTTCCATCGGTCCACATTTGAATATGTATTAAAATAGCTGAAGACATAAATGTGTAATAAAGAATACAATAGTCCTAATAATTGGGCTATATATTAAAGGACGCTACGCTGAAAACGTAATAAGCCGTACTGATCATAAGGACTCTAGAACTTGATACTTTGATACCATTTGTGACACCCCGCCCAATTAAATATCGGGTGATCAGTCCTTTATTAAATTAAAATAGAATATACAGTTGGTTCATACTTAGCACCACTGTCGAAAACTGTTAATTACAAATCACCTACATTAGTTAATTATGTTGGTGTGAAATTTTAATCTTTTAAATTAACATGCAATGATTTGAAAAAATAAGTAAATAAACCACATTCACCATTCCAATTAACCAACATCATAAAGAATGAAATAACTTAATCAAATAAGATATGACTGGAATGAAAACTCCAGCCTGAAACTCTAATACAGTAATCTATATCTAAAATTGAATCCAATAACTAAAAATAAATGAAGTACAGTGTCTCTTAAAATAACTAGGAGGGTGACATGCCCGATTGAGATAAATAAAATGATGCATTAGATCTGAAAGGAATGAAGGCATCTACTATCGAGGTCCTGCAATCGTCCACAGCAATAACAACACGTCAAATGAGAATGAACTCCTAAGTTGGGCGTCCCTGTGGTTGGGCACCTAAAATAATTTTTACAAAATAGATTTGGAAAATGGGTTAGAGCCCGAGTAAAACAGTTTAAAAATATTTTCAAGTATTTAAAATGCATAATCAACAGATATTATGTACATGTTAGTTTCACGCGCTCTCACTTGATGTCCTCGCCACTCAACTATTATGCATGCCTAACGTATTTTATTAACCCGTTCTACTTATGCTACCCCATCTAACTATTTCAAGTCCTTTAGCTTACTACACATACTTACTCGTAGTACCTACTTGTATTACCCATAAAATACGTTAATGATTTATTTTCTCATATCATTTAAATCAATTTAGGGTTCACCAAATAGATGTTAAGTTCCCACTTTCTTAGGTTATTTTAGCCATCACTATCTTTCTCATCTGCTAAACACACACAGTAGCAAAAACCATACGTATATATATTTATCACTCTCTCTCTCTCTCTCTATATATATATATTAATACACTGCCTCTAGGCTAAGACATGCGGTACGTGCATACTCTGCTATCAAGTCACGGTATATCGCGTACTAAATAAAGGACTATTGCTTTTGAATCACTCTCGAACCATAATATACAATTCACACATAATTGGAGGTGAACATAGTTCTAGGCCTTTGGGCTACGCACATACCTACGCACCCAAATGACCGGGCACACCCTCGTTCACAAAAGCAATGGTCATACCTAAGTTCTATGTTCTGAGGTACAAGTCTAAAATTCCCCAAGATAGCTCATCAAGATAAGACTCTTCTCTATTTTTAAACCTCCCGCGATAGCAAGCAACGTGGGTATGTCGTACATGTAATAATTCACACATTAGGTATTCACATGACCTATGTATATAAGTTCAATAAATGTAAGCACGTATCCTATAGTATATCCCGCACGTAGTCTATATAACTATCGACTAGCCTACACACCATTATTATACCTCTCTTAAGTCAATTCAGTAGCTATCTCACTCATACCCTACTAGTCTAAGTCACCGGTTCCCTAGGAGTCCTCATGTCATTATAAGGTTCCCCGAATTTAAATCTCAATGCATAATTATGTTCAATTAACTTTAGCCCTAAATTCTCCTCATATGATTAAGTATCCAAATAATCCTTGATCTGCTGGTGTTTAAAATAAATCCCATTATATTTAAAAATTACCTCAAAAGCTAACCCGGTTGTTTCCCACGCGTCCTAAGAAAAACGATAAAAATTTGCCAAAATCTGGGCAGTTGAATCGATTCGGCCTTGGAGCGAATCGATTTGCCTGCTATAGGTCTTCATCTTCTTCCTTAAACAGTTATGGGTTTCATTATTTTTAATTATCCAAACCTTTATTACATGATCCCATACTCCCAACCAAACCTACCAAACATCATACCAACCTATATACATGATTTCTAACTTTTTATAATCATCAAATCATTAAAGAACATCAATTAATTTGAATTAATTCAAGATTAATCTTTAAAAACCCTACTTCGCCATTTTTCATCAAGAACATCTATAGAACTCATATTTCTTCACACTTTGATTATCAGTAGTTCATCAAATTCGTCTTCTTACATAAGGGATTCAAACCTAACATTAATTCAACCCAAGACGTGATTTAAATCTCTCAATTTTTTCATCAATATTCATGGAATCAAGATAATAAACATCCTACTCTAACATGGATATTATATCTAATCAAAATTCGGCAAGATAAATACTTACCTCTGTTTGAAGGTCTATTCCACTATAGAAGAGTGTATGTTTGTGATCATCTCCTTTCGATCTACGCGATGGGTGGTGTTTGTGGTGCAAGAATGGTGTGCTATAGTCTTGGGGTCTCCTCTCTTCTTCCTCCTATGGCCTATCTGCAACTTTGTAACTTCTAACCCTCGAAGACTCATCTTATCGGCTCATATAAACCTAGGAATTTCGTAGGTCTCCCTTCTCTAAAAATTTAAAAGATCGAAATGCCCTCTCGGGGTGCCGGTTTGGCCTAAAAATGCCCCGAGACCCAAATTAAATCCCTGAGTACACTTTTTTTATTATCTCGACCCTTCCGGACACATTGGCGCACTCAAATGACCATATGGAATATCAAAAGTAAAATTATATTTTATTTTCCACATTAAGTCCCGACACGACTAACACGCGCCGTATTTTTCACTCGCAACAATTATAATATTTTCCTATCATTATTATTACTTATTCACTAAGTAATATTTAATATAAATAATTATTAATCCTTATCACGCTAATTAATATATATTTTACCGAGTTAATTTCCAAATATAATTTAATTAATCCTAATTAATTCCGAAAATAAAATTCAATAAAATTACGGGGTGTTACAGAAGATGGGAAATGGAAAAAGTACTCCCTTAAAGGCCATTCTTTGGCCATTACGAGATGAATAGTGGGAGAAAAAGTATTCTCCATAATTATTTTTGGCTCTTTTTTAAAAAAAAATTTAAAAAATGAATAAATAATCTTTTGGGGTTTTTATAGCTACCCTTTTGTGTATATGTCGTATGATAACTAGCCTTTTGTGTAGGCAAGTAAGGGGCATCAGTTCAACTTCTTAATATGGACAATTGCAAATGAAGACTCAAGGGATATTTATTTTAACTAATGAAGTGCTAAAATTTGAACTATACTAATAAATAAATAAAATGATAAAAGTGAGAGAGCTGTGAGGTGTAACAAATATTATATAATTGAGGGGGTGAGAATTGGCCACTTAGCCTTTTTATTTTTATTAATTAATTTATACATTTAAAATACCCCAAGACATATTTAAGTTCACAAATCAACTCTCGTTGCAAATGTGAAATTCAACATAGTCTTTTGAGACGATTAATGTTAAAATTTCACAAAGTCTACAAAACTTAGATTTAAAAATTTTCTAATAAATCACCCGCTAAGGAAAATCTACTAAAAGTATTTAAAATCATAAAAAAATTAAGTTTTAGAGTTAAGAAATTCAAACTACAATATTAGTTAAAACTTCCCTATCTCTTATTTAATTGATAAATAAATATTGTAGATCCAATTTATTATTTTTCTCTCGAAAATAATTCACCTTCTCTCGAGGCAAAATAAAAATTGTAAAATTTTAATGTTAATATTCAAAGGGGCATCAGAAATAAGTAAACTCAAAATAAAAATAATTAAGCCAAAAATTTCATCTCACCACTTTAATGGGGTATTTATCCTTTCATTTGGTATTATTAAATATAAAATGTAAAAATCGCACAATAAAAGGCATAAAGTAAATAAAAAATAAGAGAGAAAAAAAATAAAAATCAAGTCTCCTTAAATTTTCATTTCACTCCTAAGATTGAACAATTATCACACCCACAAATTTGAGTTTTACAATGGTGAAAAATATCACTCAACTCATAATTTATATCTCAATAAATGTATTCTTCCTCACATGATTCTAAAAAGCATGTCAAAAATAACCAAAAAAACTACACCACATTAAGATAAACCTAAAGATTACACAAAAACTACACCTAAGAACTGAGCTCCAAAACTGGGTTGTGTTTGTCTCTATGTCCGAAGCACCCCTTACTTTTAATATGTCTCCTTGTATATATGGGGGGGGGGGGGGAGAATTAAGTAAGTATGGGTGAGTTGTCTTTGAGCACCAAAATCTGCACACATATATACAATATTATATATGTGCATGCATATGTATGTTTAGGCTGTTAGAGTAAAATTTAATATATGGGCTTATAGATAAAATAAATATGAATTATAGGCTATAAAATAAAACTAGGCCAATTAAAGTGATTAATTTAAGTTTTGGGGCCTTAATAATGTATTATTAAAGTGTGGGTTTTAATGTGTAGAAACAAGCGTAATTTCTATTTTTATGATGGGTTAAAATAAATATATACGAAATATGAAAAGACACGATTGTCTTATGAATAGGGGTCATGGTCCCCAAATCACACTACACCATTCTTCTGATTCCCATTGTTAGAGAGAAATTTGGAGAGGAAATAAAAGTGCTGATCTGAAAGAGCATAAGACCTCAGACTCAGATATTTTAATTTTCTCATTATGGATTCAGGTTATGGAACAACAAAGAAGATGACACAAAATGACGTAGTTTTGGGTAACCATATGACGTTTTTTTGTTGTTTTCATTATTTAATCACGTTATATTAATGTAACTAGATGTTGGTTCATTGACAAAGGGTCACTTAGAAGAGTAGAAGGTCAAGAGTTCGAATCTTTCCATACCCTTTTTTAATCAAGTAAAAATCCAAAAATTATGGATTTTAGAGCCTAAGGGGACTTGAACTCTTAACCTTCCATTACTAAGAAGTGCATTTAAGGCCATCAACCACTTGGGTTAAGGAACTCTTTGGTTATGTCATTGTTTGCAAATATATAAACTTATAGTTGCAGAATATTACATCCATGTTTATAAATTTAAATTCAAATATTGGTGTGCTTATATATATTTCGAGATAAATTAATTTAAACAATATGTCTCACCAAAGTGACCTCTTTTGTTCAATTTTTTTTATTAATTTTATTTCAAAATATAAAAGGATTATGTGCTTGTAATTTATGCGAATATTAATCAGCCCAAAGGAAGATTATTTTTTAACAAAATTTCATGTGCCACTTTAACAATAAGCGTCTGATAATTATTTCGTTTTACATATGAATAATAAATCGGCCCAAAGGAATAATTAGTATTCGATATGTTCTTATTATCAGTGTTTGATTATTAAAGCAAGATATAGTTCACAAGTTAATATTTTTTCCAAAGATAAAATATTAATAGAGTGTCAGATATCTTAAAATGGTGTTTGCCCTTTATTTGAATTTATATAAGCTAGTTTTATTTGTTTGATGTTCTCTGATTCAGCTATCAATTATGCTTCCAACATTACTGCCAATATTAATTCTATTCCTATGATTAATGGCGCAAACCTTAAGTCATGGCAAGAGAACCTTCATATAGTTCTCGGTGTCATGGATCTGGACCTTGCATTAAGGGTTCCTTCTCCTGCACCTCTTACGGATAAAAGTTCCTCTGATGACAAAAAGGACTTTGAAAGGTGGGAGAAGTCAAATTGCATGTGTTTGATGATCATAAAGAAGGCCATTCCAGAAGCATTCAGGGGCACAATATCGAAAATGATAAAGACAACCAAAGAGTTCATAAAAGAAATTAAGAACAGATTTGCCAAGAATGAAAAGACTGAAAGCAGTACACTTTTGGAAAGTCTCATCTCAATGAAATATAAAGGTAATGGGAACATTAGGGAGTACATTATGGAAATGTCTCATCTCGCTTCAAAGTTAAGGGAGCTTAAGCTTGATCTCTTTGAGGATTTACTTGTGCATTTGGTTTTGATATCACTTCCCACATAATTTAGTCAATTTAAGGTGAGCTAAAACTACCAAAAGGAGACTTGGTCTCTTAATGAGCTCATCTCACATTGTGTGCAGGAAGAGAAAAGACTGAAGCAAGATAAGACAGAAAGTGCTTATTTGGCTAGTACTTCCAAGGACAAGGGGAAGAAAAGATAGAAGGATAAAGAAGCTGCAGTGGTTCCATATCCAAAGAAACAACATAAAGAAAAAAATAATTGATGGATGTTTCTTCTGTGGAGTTGTGGGACATAGGGAGAAGAAATGTACCAACTATCATGCTTGGCGTGTAAATAAGGGGTTGCCTGAGTTTCCGAAAGCCAAATGATGGTTAAATATACATCTTTATGGGCGATGGCAAGAAAGAGAAAATTGAAGCAATTAGGATATTTAGGTTATTATTAAAGTCTGGTACTTATTTGGATTTGATTGAGACATTTATCGTACCGTCATTTAGACGAAATTTGGTTTCTATTTCTGTATTGGACAGATTTGGTTATACTTATTCCTTTGGAAATAATAAATTTAGTCTTCTTCATAATTCAAATTTGGTTGGTACTGGTTCTTTATCTTATGTAGATAACCTTTATATGCTTGATATCATTTCTTCATATCATGAAATCTTACAATTAAGTACTCGAGGTGTTAAAAGGAAATTAACCAATTAGAAATCCTTATCATTATGGCATAAGAGATTGGGTCACATAGTCTAAAGGAGAATTGAAAGACTTGTGTCAGATGGAATTCTAGATTCCCTTAATTTTTCAGATTTTAAAATTTGCACAAATTCCATAAAAGGAAAACAGACAAGCATAAGGAGATTTGGTGATAATAGGGCTACAATCGTCTTAGAACTGATACATACAGATATTTGTCGGCCATTTTCTACGGTTTCATGGAATGGTCAACAATATTTTATCACATTCATAGACGATTTTTCTCGTTATAGCTACCTTTATCTCATCCATGAAAAGTTCCAATCTCTGGATGTGTTCAAATCATTCAAGGCTGAAGTTGAAAATCAACTCAGCAAAAGGATTAAAAGCGTCAGATCTGATCGTGGTGGTCAATAATACGGTATGTATGACGGTTCAGGTGAACAACGCCCAGGAATATTTGCTAAATTCCTAGAGGAGTGCGGTATCATCCCACAGTACATCATGCCAGGTTCTCCAAGCATGAATGGTGTTGATGAAAGGCAAAACAGAACATTTAAAGACATGGTAAGGAGTATGATCAGTTAATCTAACTTACCAGATTTACTTTGGGGTGAACCATTAAAGATTGAAGTGTACATCCTTAATAGAGTACCAACTAAAGCAACTGATAAAACCCCTTTAGAACTTTGGATAAGCAAGAAACTAGTCTGATGCACCTTCATATTTGGGGATGCCCAGCTAAAGCGAAGCCTTATAGGCCATATGAAAAGAAAATAGATTCCATAATAGTTAGTTGTTATTTTATTGGATACTCTGAAAGATTTAGTGATTAAAAATTCTATGATCCTATTACTAAAACAATTTTTGAGACGAGAAATGCCCGGTTCTTTGAGGATGTTGAGTTTGTCGGGGGGGATAAGGTTAGGGATTTTGGTTTTAAAGAGGATTATGTTGATATTACCATAGTTGTTATTAACATTGATTAGTATCCTATTCCTGACATTGTTCAAGAATCAAATCCTAATCAAAACAATATCCAAGAACCTCCCATTCTAGAAGAACAAACTCTACCACCTCCAGAACCTATGCCATTAAGGAGATCCACTAGAGAAAGAAGAAGTGTTGTGTCAGATGATTACATTGTATTTCTCTAAGAACATGAGTTTGACATTGGTGTAGTGGAAGATGATCCGATCACCTTCCGTCAAGCCATGGAAAGTTCTAAATCTCAAGAGTGGATTGATTCCATGAATGAGGAGATAAAGTCCATGAAGGACAATGACGTTTGGGATCTTATACCATTGCCTGAAGGTGCAAAACCCATTGGTTGCAAATGGATATTTAAAATCAATAGGGATTCAAAAGGTGATGTGGAGAGATACAATCCCCTTTTGTCGCTAAAGTCTTTTCACAGAAAAAGGCATTGATTATAAAGAGACTTTCTCTCCAGTTTCATCGAAAGACTCTTTTAGGATAATAATGGCACTTATGGCACACTTTAACTTTGAGCTTCATCAGATGGATGTTAATACTGTGTTTCTCAATAGTGACATTGATGAAATAATATATATGGTGCAACGAGAAAACTGTGTCGAGAGATACAAAGAAAGCGGTTTGCAAGTTAAAGAAATCCATATATGGGCTTAAGCAAGCTTCTCATCAATGGTATTACAAGTTTCATCAAGTTGTCATCTCGTTTGGTTTTTAGATGAATATGGTTAATGATTGTATATACCACAAGTTCAGTGGGAGTAAGCATATTTAATTGGTTTTATATGTTAATGACATCTTTCTTTCCACCAATGATATATGTATGTTGCACAAAATCAAGAGATTTATTTTAAAGAAATTTGAGATGAAAGATCTTGGTAACACTTCTTTTTTGTTGGGTATATAGATACACCGAGATCACTCTCGGAGTACACTTGGTTTATCATAAAAGATCTATATCGAGAAAGTTCTTAATAGATTTGGCATGCATGATTGTAAACCAGGTGACACCCCTATAGCTAAAAGAGATAAATTTAGTCTCAGTCAATGTCCTAAGAATGATTTTGAGATTCAAAAGATGCAAAAGATTCCTTATGTGTCAGTAGTAGGAAGTCTTATTTATGCTCAAGTATGTACGCGTCCGGATATTATTTACATTGTTGGCATGTTGGGAAGATACTTAAGTAATTGTGGAAAGGATCATTGGATAGCAGCCAAACGAGTCATGAGGTACTTACAGAGAATAAAAGACTGCATGCTCACCTATCGGAAGTCAGATCAGTTAGATATCATCGAATATTCTGACTTCGATTTTTTTAGATGCCAAGATAGCATGAAATCTACTTCAGGTTATATCTACTTACTTGTTGGAGGTTTAAATCTTGGAAGAGTGTTAAGCAGTCTATTATAGATTCTTCCACTATGGCAGCTGAATTTGTAACTTGTTATGAGGCGTCCAATCATAGAATATAGTTGTGAAATTTTGTCACATGGATGCGTATTATGGATGGCATTGAAAGACCACGTAAGTTATTTTCTAATAAAAAATCAGCAGTACTGTATTCCAACAATAACTGGAGTTCTATGAAGTCAAAGTTTATTGACATTAAGTTCCTAATTGTAAAAGAAAGAGCTTAGAGTGGACTTATATGTATAGAGCACATTGGGATAAACTCCATGATTGCGGATCCGCTGACTAAGGAATTACCACCCATGGTCTTTCATGAGTGCACTGCTCATATGGGTGTAATTTCATTTCAGGATATGTCGGTTTAGTGGGAGTTTGTATTTTATATGCTTTCATAGACATATTTGATTTAATGGATATTGTATGGTTATTTACTGCAATAAAGTATTCAGTTTATATTCATTCTGACTTTATATGGTTTGATCTCACTAAGGTTTAAGGAACACCAGCTGAAAATAGGCATGTTAAGATCACATTACATGAAATTTCCATGCTACACATCAACACTTGATCTTTGTCATTATTTGCATTGATATATGTGATTATTGATGGGTCTACTTATGAAATATGTAAAGACAATCGCTTTGATTCTGTATTGGTGCAATTAATGGAGAAGATTGTTAAGATGCATAAAGTTTTGATAGCAAAAACTCATGAGCTAATAAAGTATAATTCAAATTTATAAAGTTACACACACACACACACACACACACACACACATATATATATATATATATATATATATATATATATATATATATATATATATATATAGCCCAAGTGGGAGATTGTTAGAGCAAAATTTAATATATGGGCTTATATATAAAATAAATATGAATTATAGGATATCAAATAAAATTAGTCCCATTAAAGTGATTAATTTAAGTTTTGGGGCCTTAATAATGTATTATTAGAGTGTGGGTTTTAATGTGTAGAGACAATCGTAATTTTTATTTTTATGATGGGTTAAAATAGAAATATACGAAAAATAAAAAGACACGACTGTCTTATAAATAGAGGTCATGGTCCCTAGATCACACTATGCAATTCTTCTGATTCTTATTGTCAGAGAGAAATTTAGAGAGGAAATAAAAGTGCTGATCTGGAAGAGCATAAGACCTCAAACTCAGATATTTTAAATTGCTCGTTATAAATTTAGGTACACTTTCGTAAAATCAATATTTATATTTCTTGATAATTCAATATGATTGTTTCTATTTGTGTGATGGTTTTCACCAAATAGAAATCAATCCAACATAGGCTTTGGGGATAGTCTACACAGTATAAGAGAGAGGAGATGGCAGTGCATGGGTTTAAGTGAGCTGAGGTGTAAGGGTCTTCTAGTGCTTCTTTTTTATTTGTTATTTTTGGAAATATGGGATGGCTAAACACATGGGTTTAGGCGGGTAAATTTGATGTGGGTTTGGGTATGGGTTCAGTTTGGTAAGAGGTTTGGATTCAGGTAGGATAAGGCAGGTGAGTTCGGGTTTATTTGGTCTTGGCGATGGGTTAGCGGGTAGGAGGAGTTATATGTGGGATGGTGTTGAATAAATGGTTAATTGGGTCAAATGGGTCTAGTGTTCCGGTTGATAGTTTTCGGGCTTTGGGTTTGATTCATGGGTTGAATGAGATGCTAGGTCGTCGGAGCTATTGTGGAAGGTGTTTTTCGAGCTGCGGGTCAGTGAGTTGTTTAGGTGGGATTTTTTGGCGGGTTAGATGGGTGCTAGATCACTGTTTTGTAGATGGGGTTTGAATAGGGTCAAAGGTTTTTTTTAGGGTTTGGAGGTTAGTTGGAAGGAGGTTATGGGTTCATGTTGTTCTGGTATGGATCAAGTCTGGAGATGGGTCTTGCGGGTTTAGGCCAGTGGGTTGGTGGGTCAAATAAGGTAGGTGGTTGCTTCGCTGGGTTAATAAGTGTAGAGGCCTCGGGTTGAAGGTGGTTTGGGATAGTATAAGGTGGGATGGATTTGTAGTTAGGTTATTGTGGTAAAGGTGTCAATGGTGGAAGAAAGAGAAATGTTTGGTTGGGGTAAGAGGTGAAAGTGACGAGAGGAGAGAGAGAAGAATAAAATCCGAGGGGGTTTCAAAAAATATGAGGTGTGAGAGGTTATTTGGTTTGCGTGAGCGTATATGGTAAATGGATATAGAGGTATTTAATTGCATGGGTGTATGATTTATGAGTAATGATACTCTTACCGGGTTCAAGTATCGGTTTAGTACCAATGCTATTTATTTGATTTTACATTGGTGGGACCAACTGCATTCCCTGGCGTGACCCATACCATAGTACAAAAAAATAAAGCAGTACCGGTACTAACACCCCGCGTGTCTAACTGTGACACCCCGCCCAATTAAATATTGGGTGATCAGTACTTTATAAAATTTATAACAGAATGTTCGGTTGGTTCATTCTTAGCATCACTGTCGAAAACTTAAATCCAATTTGTGGGAACCCGTATTTGGAATGACGGGCTTGGACGAGTAGCCTAATTAAAACGACCCAAAGTCCAGACCCTTCACACCTTAACATTAATTCTGTTATGACTTAGTCTTCTCCCATGTTCTCATATAGAGGTGTTCCCGGAGAAGATGGTAAACGTGGGGGAATCCAACATCCCCACTCCACGAATATAGACATATATATAATAAACCCTAGGTCTGGGGCAAAGGACACGCACTGTATTCTCTATAAATTCTCCCCGGAGTACATAGAAATAATACTGACTGCACCACCGTGGACTTAGTCATTCTTGCTAAACCACGTACATATTGTGTTGTGTGATTGGCATTTTAACTTCTTTACTTTTCTTGGTGATTGCGCTTCTGTCATTTATTTGTGCTGAATATAATTGTCACCACAATTGGCGCCGTCTGTGGGAACGTTTGTCTTCCTCAAGAAAGCCCACACCAATAAAGAAGTTAGAAATGTCTGGTCATAGTAGTAACGTTCCTCAGGTAGGAGACATTCAAGAACAACCTGCTCCTCGCAGGATCAGATTTGAAGTTCGGTGTTCAGATCAGAGGGCTTGCCCGGAGAGGCCAACCTTAGAGGAAAGACAAGGACCAGCGAGGTCCACGCAAATCTCCAGGATGATTGATGCCTATGAGGCGAGGCTCCAAGAGCAACGGGAGTCTTCTCGCAAGAAGGAGGCTGAGAATGCTCGCCTCAAGAGGAAATTAGAGAGGATGGAGAAAGAACTCCATCGCAGCACTAGGAGACGTCCGTACCGCACTCCTAGCCCTCAGGAGAGCAAGTCTCGCAACCGAGGAAGGATCCCCAAGCGTGGATCCCAAAGGAGTGAGAGACATGAGTCAAGCAATGACTCACTCGAGCACCAGCGATCGGCCCGCCATTATAGGAGCCTAGATCGCAGCAATGAGAACATACGAGATTTGGTCCGAAGGGAGATGGACCAATACCCAACACATCGCGGTGCCAGATCAACGAGGGAGCTCCCTAGACGAGTTCTCAAGACCTAGATGAAATCCCCATTCTCGAGGGAAATAGAGGAAGAGGAAGCCCCCAAGAAGTTCACTGTTCCAAGATTCAAGGTTTATGATGGAAAAACTGATCCCATTGATCACATTAGACAGTACCGGCAAGACATGGCCCTCTGGAACCATCGAGATGCGTTGATGTGTCGGATTTTTCCCTCGAGCCTGCATGACGTGGCACAAAAATGGTTTGAAAGTCTCCCTCACAGGTTCATCAGGAACTTTGAGTCCCTAGCCGAACTTTTTATGGCCCGCTTCATTACTAGCAGCTTCCATCCCAAAAGGATGGATGATTTGTTAATAATGAAGAAGACATCTCAAAAGACCATCCGAGACTACGCGAAGAGGTACTAGGAATTATTCTAAGAGATCGAAGACTTCTCGGAGAAGGTAGCAGTAGCCTCCTTCAAAATTTGGCTACCTAACTCTTCCCTCCTGTACCAGTCCCTGACAAAGAAAGAGGCCACGACCATCGATGACCTGATGGCTCGCATCGAGAAATACGCCAAGGTAGAGTATGTGACCCGCCTCAGCACAGGGGAGGACGGTCGAGCTAAGCTCGCTGCCAAAGGTAGTGACAAAACGTAGAACCAGAAGAAAGTAAGAAAGAATGGAGGCAAGAATGTCTCTAAGAGCAGAGCTAGGAATGATGTGGCAAAAGCATTTCAGGCAGTCAACACTGTCTTCAGAAAACTAATTTACAAGATTCTCGCAAAAATCAAAGACGATCCATTTATTAAGTGGCCCAGAAAGATGAGAGGAGATCCCTCAAAGAGAAACAACGCACTGAGATGCGCTTTTCATAAAGAAGGAGGACACAAGACTGAGCATTGCAAGGCTCTTAAGTCCCACCTCGAAGAGATGGCCCGATCCGGGCATCTGAACGAATTCGTGGAAAAGAAGGCAGAGAAAGTTGTTGCCAATGGAGAAGCAAGACCTGAAAACCTACTCGAAGACGATGCCGGCCATGAATTCGCAGTAATTCATGGGGCATATGATGTCAAGAAGATTCAAGGAAATTCATCTCGAATGGAGGTAAAAAATATTACGGCGGTGATGCAAGATTTTCAGATCGATCCAGCAAAGACACAATCAGGAAAGCGTCGGCGAGCATATGACGTCGACTATAGTAAGCATATCCTATTCACATATGAAGATATAGTGGGAGTGAGAAACCCACATCATGATGCTTTGATCATTACTCTTAGGATAGCTAACTATGACGTCGACAAGTTGCTCGTCGACCAAGGAAGCTCGTCCGAGGTAATGTATCTCGACCTATTAAGAAAGTTGAAGTTAAGCATCGCCGACCTAAAGGAAGCCATTGTCCCTTTAGTTGGATTTGCTGGAAAAGTGACAAAGCCCTTGGGAAAGATCGTGCTACCAGTAAGGGAAGGAAATGTCTCTAAGATGATTGAGTTTCTGGTAGTGGACATTGACTCGCCATACCAGGCTATCCTCGGCAGAGGATGGCTGCACGCAATGAAGGCAGTCTCCTCTACCTACCATCAGAAACTCAAATATGTGACTGAACGAGGTGTAATGGAGATCCATGGAGATCAAGCGATGGCAAGAAGGTGATTCATAGCATCCATCCGCCCAAGACCAGAGAAGAAGGCCGATAAGCCCAGTGAGAAAGTTGAAGAACAAGAAGGTCTGATACCTTCGAAATAGCCGTTAAAATACGAGAGGCTCGGAGTGGAGGAGACCAGTCTCCTCCCCTCTGAACGGGTCGTCAAGGACATGGAGGAAGTTACAGCTGGAGATAGCGACGATGACGGGATCTTCTTGATTGGAGCTTCTCTCACAGATTAGGAAAAGAAGGAGTTGACGATTCTGCTAAGAAGCAATGTAGACGTTTTCGCAGGGGAACCATACGAGCTATCTGGAATTGATCCTAGTATGGTTTATCATCAGCTGCACGTCGACCCCACCTTCAAACCAATCATGCAGAACGCACGGAGAACTGCACCTGAGAAGGAAAAAGCCGTGGAAAAAAGTTGAAAAACCGTTGGATGCAGGATCCATACGGGAGGTCCAATTCCCCAAATGGTTATCCAACACAATAGTAGTTCCAAAGAGCAACGGGAAATAGAGAGTCTGCATCGACTTCACTGACCTTAATAGGGTGTGCCCTAAAGACGGTTTTCCTCTTTCGAAAATCGATCAACTAGTGGATGCCACAATAGCTCACGAGAGAATGAGTTTTCTGGACGCATACTCAGGGTATCATCAGATCCCTCTGTACGCTCCAGACCAGGACAAGACAACATTCATCACAACCATTGGATTGTACTGTTACAAGGTCATGCTCTTCGGGCTAAAAAATGCAGGGGCAACCTACCAACGGCTGGTCACCAAGATGTTCAAGGACCAAATGGGAGACACTATGTAAGTCTACATCGATCATATGCTGGTCAAAAGTAGGAAGAAATAAGACCACCTCTCAGACCTATCAAGAACCTTCGAAATCCTCAAGAAGTACCGAATGAAACTTAACGCAAGCAAGTGTTCTTCAGTGTCCAGTCAGGAAAATTTCTTGGGTGCTTGGTCAGTAAAAGAAGCATCGAGGCTAACCCAGACCAGATCGATGCAGTAAACATGGTACAACCTCCTCGCACAATCCAAGACGTACAAAATCTCACCGGCATGCTCGCTGCCCTAAACCATTTTATCTCAAAATCCTCCGAGAAGTGCAAACCGTTCTTCCAGCTCCTAAAGGGAAACAAAATAGTAGAATGGAATCAAGATTGCTCGTGGGCATTGGACGAGCTCAAGGCCTACCTTAGCTCACCACCACTTCTCGTCATACCCCAGGAAACATATTCCTTGTACTTATACCTCGTCGTTTCCAACCACACTATCAGTTTTCCATTGATGTGCGAAAAAGTAGGAATCCAGCACCCCATTTATTACGCTAGCAATACCTTATTAGAGGCCGAGTAGAGGTACCTACCACTAAAGAAGCTCGCCTTTGGACTTGTAGTGGCTTCGAGGAAGTTGAAGTACTACTTTTAAGCCCACACTATCATCGTCCTTGCGGGCGATGATAGTGTCTGAATGGTCAGTCGAGCTCGGGAAGACTGTCTAAATGGTCAGTCGAGCTCGGGCGATCTGACATCCAATTTCAACCAAGGAACTCAATCAAAGGGCAAGTCCTTGCTAATTTCATAGACGATATCACAGGCGAGAATCCTCTCGACCAGCTTTAACCCATGAGGCAAAGAGATAATCACAAGACAGAAGGAGTCTGGAAATTTTTTGTTAATGGATCCTCCAATTCTAGGGGCCAGGAGTAGGCATTATGCTCGTCACTCCAGAGGATACAATCCTCGAATAAGGAATCAGGCTTGGATTTGAAGCCTCCAACAATGAAGAAGAATATGAGGCTTTAATAGTCGGCCTCCAGAAGGCACATACTTTGGGGGTAAAGTAGTTACAGGTGTTCAGCGACTCACAATTAGTCTCCAATCAGATAAGTGGAGACTACAATGCGAAAGATGAAAGAATGGTAGCTTACCTCGCATTGGCAAAGAGTCTAATGGCTAGCTTTGAGGAGGTTCACGTCCAACAGTTTCCCAGAGGACAGAACAGCCATGCCGATACCCTAACATCCCTGAGTTTGTCAATTAATTCCGACTTAAAAAGAACAATCCCCATCGATTTCCTCATTCATCCGAGCATAAACTGTAGCAGTGAGCTGCCAAGCATGGAGCATGTGCTCCACATTGAGTCAGCACCCAGTTGGATGGACCCCTTAAGGGACTATTTGAAAAATGGCGCACTCCTAAGTAATAGTAAGACCGATCACCAGATAAGAGTCAAAGATGCTCGCTTTCACTTATCTCCTGAGGACAAGCTATATAAGAGATCGCTCTCCGGTACTTACCTTCAATGTGTTCACCCAGGGATGTCGAACGAATTATACACAAACTCCATGAGGGAATCTGTGGAGGCCATACTGGAGGAAGGTAATTGGCTTTTTGAGCAATGAAGGAAGGCTATTGGTGGCCATATATGAAAAGAGACTCTGCAATGTATGTTCACAAGTGCGAGAAATGCCAACTTCATGCTCCCATGGTCCATCAACCCGCCAGCGACCTAAAATCACTTTACAGCCCATGGTCATTCGTCCAATGGGGAATGGACATCATAGGATCTCTTCCTACCGCTGCCGATAATCGCAAGTATCTGTTGGTCGCAACTGACTACTTCACCAAATGGATTGAGGCAGAGCCACTGGTAAACATCTGAGACACGGATATGATAAGATTCATATGGAAAAATATAATCACCCGTTTTGGGATCCCTAGGACCATCATCACTGACAATGGAATGCAGTTCGAGAGCGAATCCTTTTAAAATTTCTGTAATGACCACGGAATCAGACACCATTTCAGCTCGGTGGCCTATCCTCAGAGTAATGGCCAAGCCGAGGCTTCCAATAAAATGGTGATTGATGGGATAAAGAAATAACTAAAATGAGCCAAAGGCACATGGGTGAATGAACTACTGCATATTCCGTGGGCCTACCGTACTACCCCACGTCGAGCAACGGGGTAAACCCCATTCTCACTAACATATGGAATGGAAGCAGCCATCCCATTGGAAGCAGGCTTACCCACTATGAGGTCCACCCTTATCGACCAGGGCCAGAATGATGCAGCATTGCTCACTGAGCTTGACTTAGCCAACAAACACAGAGAGCTTGCCTTAGTGAAACTAGTGAGCTATCAGCTACAACTCACAAAGCACTATAATAAGAAGGTCAATCCAAGGGCATTCCGAGTTGGGGACTATGTCCTAAGGAAAGTCTTGGGCAACGCAGTAAAACCACCAGACGACAAGTTAGGGCCAAACTGGGAAAGACCATTCAAGATAACAAGAGATGATCTGCGAGGAGCCTATCACTTAGAAATGCTGGAAGGCAGAGAGATACCTCGAGCATGGAATGCAGCCAATCTTAAGAAATTCTATTTCTAGATTCTTCTTTTGCATTGTACTTATGAGATCATTAATAAAAGTTGTTTAGCAGTTGCATTCTACGAAGTGTCAGTTAACTAGTATATGAACTTCATGACTCGCACACCATATCTAAGTGACAGGCACACTAATCATTACACTATAGCAGGGAAATCACCCTCCTCGGGTTTTCGTTATGAAACACGAAAAACCTCTTAGCATTACCCCTGGCAATATATGAAGCCCTATAGGATATCCTTAGGCAATATGGCCAAGTCAAAATTGGTCGCCAAACAATGTTTGGTTAACAAAATCCTGATCGGATAGAGCATCCAACACCAGGTATGTCCTCGCCAATTGCCACACTTAGGCTTAAGGGAGTGTGACGACACGACCTAAAAGGTAAAGTGGGGCATAATGGTATCCCATAAGCATACTGGACTGGAGGGACACTCACTTGACAATGCAAACTTATAAATCTAGTCATCCAAGAGAGGCCCAAGATTATTGAGCAAAGTCTAAAATATGTGGAAAATATACCACACTTGTTTAATCGACAAATTCATCTAGAACATAAACTTTATATTACTTCATCATATTTATAATAGATACAACCCATGTTTAGTCGGTGAGCTCGCCCAAAACATCAACATTACATTACTTCATTATAAAGTATACAGAGTTACTACTGGCAAAATCTCAATGAGGACGAGGCCTCTGAACAAGATAATCAGCCACTTGGGCTCTTCGACCGTCGTCGGGATGGGGAACTAGCTCATCCTCGACTTCATTCGCATCCGACTCCAATAGTTGTCGAGGGATGGCATCAATAGGGATCCACTGATCATCTCTCCGGAAGGAATTAGGCATTAGAGTGGAAGGAGAGATCTCATGACGATACCAGAGCATTGAGTTCCTTGGGACTTTGAGCTCCTTCAGGGCACTCAACCATCCCCTGATAAAGGCGAGATCTTCAAACTCTGTTAGCCTCATCGGAGCATCTAACCAACCTTGGTCGTAACCATCGGCCCATACTTATCGAGGTCCTCTCTTAAACAGATGCCTCAGTCGAGTGACATCCCTTTGAAGCCCAGCATCACTCACATATGCTTGTTGGACATCACCATGGAGCTCTTCCAATTCCCTACTTGAACGTCTTGCATTTATACCAACTCGCGGAACAGTCGGCGGGGTAAAACATCGCAGAACCGGAGGAACATTGCTTAGTCCAGCTCCAGCTCATGACGAGGAGGAACCTCGTAATACTGCAGGAGTGATGCTCGGCGCATGCTCCCTGAGACGCGAGACTTCCCTCCTCAAATCCTCATTCTCTTGCTGAAGAATTTCTCCAACCTGGTTTATCTCAGAAGCATCTAGAAGCCTTGCTCTCAGACTATTCACCTCTTCTTGGACTGAAGCACCGACTTCTTCCATTTCTTGGAGCCTGTCTTTCAGTTTAATGACGAGCTCAGTCTTCTCTATGAAACGCTTATTCCTCAATCGCAGTGATTTACTAATCCTCACAAAGGTATGACGAACTTAAGAACTTACATCAGAACCAAGCATTCTTCCCAATTGAGAAGTGGCTGGTATATAATCATCAATATCAATCAACTACAAGCAATAAAAGAGCAATGAAAGATAGAGTTATTTAGTATACTAAAGTAAAAATTCTTCTCATTTCATTCATACGAGAAAGATCAGAGTACATTGAATAATTAGAAGGGAACATTAGAAACAAAAATACAAAAACAATCCTAAGGATAGATCAGTTGGCGACCTCGAGTTACTAAAAATAAGCTCGTTGCTTCCCCTTATCAGCAGCGGTGGGAGCATCATCCTCAGCAGGGACAGCATCTGCTGCTCGAGCAGGAAAGGCAACAATATGAATTTACTGAGAAACAGAGCTAGCACCTTCGATGGGTGGGCTAGGAACTTCATCCACGACAGGCTTTGTGCCTGAATCGTGCTCATCAAATAGAGGAGAGGCAACATCCACACCAGCAGCTAAAAGGGCCTTGTTCCAGCCCTTCTTGAAGTTCAGACGGCTGATGTAGCCTATCTGAACCTCAGCGTCTTCATTCGCAGCAGCCCACCCAGAGTTATATGAGTCTTCCTTAACGTTTGCAGCCTGAGACTCTTTCTCCTTTAGCTACTCGGTCAACACTTTGTTCTCCTCCATAATAGACAGCTTGCTCGAGCAGACCAGATCGTAGGCTTGTCGTAGTTCATTCAGTTCTTTAACTGCTACCTCCCGATCTCGATTGGCTTTAGCAAGAGCCAAATTAGAAGACGTCCGAGCAGCATCAGCGGCCTTCAAACTAGCCTCGAGCTTTGTACCCTTCACCCTCAAAGCAGCATTTTACTTATCCAGCTCGTCGTTCTTATTGATCAACTCATCGCGAGAGCGATAGAGCACGATAAAATCAATCATAAACTGCAAGTAAAAGAATATATTAGAAGAAGGAAATAGACAAAAGTTGGGAAGCATTAGAGAAGAGAAATAGACTTACCAAGGCTAGCCTATGGCTCACTTGCAGAGCTAACTAGTCAATCCCCACCGCCCTTTGGCGGTCAGCAGGAAGGACTGCTCGCTTGAGTAATGCAGGGGCCAACTGGGGAGAAGTGGCAACTGAGGCCCCCTCTGGAAATGCAGACGTCGGTACTAAGGCCTGCCCAGCATATGTCCTCACCTCCATTTTTCTCCTCTCTTCCTCCTTTTCCTTATCCTTCTCTATCCTCATCCTCCTCCTCTCCTCGACCTTCTTCTTCTCCTCAATCTTCTTCTTCTCTTCTTCCCTCCTCCTCTCTCTCTCTCTCACATGCTCTTCTTCCTTTATCTTCTTCTCCTGCTCCTGAGCAGTAGACCGAGAACCAGTAGAAAAAGCCCCAGTGCTGGACTTCTGCTTCTTCGACCTTTGAGCGAGAAGCACATGATCATCACATCATCATCTCGAATCAAATTTTTCCTTGGAGGAACCATTTCCTCGCTAGAGCTGCTAGACGTGCTCGAAGGTTCTTGGGCTTCAGAAACCTCTTATGAATCAGAAGAACTGTCACCACTAGAGCTCCCCTAGCCAAAATTACCTCCAGCACCGCCTCTGATATCACTCTCAGAATTGCTCTCCTCCTCGTCCAACTGAATGGGGTTGGCAACAGCTTCTTCAGAGGTATCAAATTCAGGAATACTATCCACATGGCTCGCGATAAAACTAGACCCAATATTCTTGTACTCGAGCAGGAAAGCGGCAGACCGGGGATGCCCACCGTCAGCTAAGTGATCCCTGATATTCCAAGCTTTAATAAACTCTGAAAGCCGAACCTCGCTGAGGGAAGGCTCCAAGTTCTTCGACCTCGCTAAAGAAAAAACAAGAAAGAGTCAGAAAGATCACACATTAATAAAGAAATTGAAAGGACAGAGCAAAGACTACCTATGTACTCTTCCCCATAAAAGGGAACAGTAAACCTATTAGACCTCGACCCCTCAGTCTGGGGGGAGAACTTCCAATTTCTAGCAAGAAATCCATCTTGCCAGTAATCCTTGTGGGAATCAGGTAGGTTTACTACCAATACCCTGTCAGGACTCCTGTCCTTAAGATAAAGAGCACCAGAGCTAGTTCGAGAAAGGAATAGTAAAAACAGACTTCGACGAGCCCTAATTTGGTGCCGTAAAGTTGATTTATTCTATGGACGCCATTGATTATCTTCCATACATTGGGCGAACACTATGCAGGAACAATGTTGAAATAACCAAAGAAATGCAAGAATGAATTGTTTGGAGGAAAATTAAGCCCCCCTTGGGAAAGCAACAAGATGTGAATCCAATGAGCGCCCTCTATCTCTCTAACATATTTAGGAAGAGAGGCGCACTCAATATCTACCCACTCTGGGATGTTGTAAAACTTCCTAAACTCGGACACTGATCTATTACCTATCTTTGCCATTTGTAAACCCTAAACTACAAATTCAAAGAAAGTATAGAGAGAAAGCAAAGGAGACTTACGAGATGAAAGTTTGACTTGGACAATGCAAAATCACAAGCACAAATGACGAGGGAGATCGAAAGCGAACAAAATGAAGACCTGGAGAAGAGGCACAAATTGCTAAAACTCACAAATGATGGAAGAACACTAAGAAGCTTGAAACGGCAACTATGAAACGCTTCTCAAAATGACTTTTAAATGTTACTAATCATCGCGCACAGGACACGAAGCAACTGCCGCCTAAATCAGTCCTCAAACTTTGGTAAGAGTTACGTGATATGCAAGAGATCCATTATGACAAATCATTTAAATTTATTGAGCCCAAATTATGGCCCAACAAATTTAGGGGCAATTGTGGGAACCCGTATTTGGAATGACGGGCCTGGATGAGTAGCCTAATTAAAACGGCCCAAAGTCCAGACCCTTCACACCTTAACATTAATTCAGTTATGACTTAGTCTTCTCCCATGTTCTCATGTAGAGGTGTTCCCGGAGAAGATGGTAAACGTGGGGGAATCCAACACCCCCACTCCCCAAAGACAGACATGTATATAATAAACCCTAGATCTTGGGCAAGGGACATGCACTGTATTCTCTATAAACGCTCCCCGGAGTACATAAAAATAATACTGACTGCATCACCGTGGACGTAGGCATTCTTGCTGAACCACGTACATACTGTGTTGTGTGATTGGAATTTTATCTTCTTTACTTTTCTTGGTGATTGCGCTTCTCTCATTTATTTGTGCTGAATATAATTGTCACCACACAATTAATTACCTAACATTTAATTAAGCTAGTTTCAAAACATTTTCCAATTAACTTGAATCAATTAATTTAATAAAATCTGAACATGTAAATATAAACCATACACAAGAGTTAAATGTTGACTGAATCAAATACTGAATAGATAAGACTGGATAAAACCTTCAAGTTCACAGTTACAAACCAAACCATAATAAATAATCAAACCAACTGAGAAGAACTACAAAGTAAACTAATAAAATATCCTAATGAGAATGGGTGACACAGGCCCTAACTGAGATATCTGAACTAGTAACTGAATGAAATGATAGAAGCGTCTGATCTCAAATAACCCGCAACTTCCACAATAGCTGCAGCTCAGAAAACCATCCAAGTATCTAGAACCGGTGTCCCTGTGGCTGGGCACCTGTACTAATACACACACACACACACACACACACACACACACACACACACACACACACATATATATATATATATATACATAGCAAAAGAGAAGAAATGCAAGAGACGGGTCAGAGCCCGATGTGTAAAAATCTTTATTTTAGCAAGTATTTAAAACTGCATTAAAGTAAGTATTATATGCATGTTAGTCCGAACTCTCACATGAGGTTCTCACCTCTCGACTAGTGTGTCTGCCTAACGTACATCTAATCCAACCTAGACATCTGACACACTTCTAACTAGGTGATAGACTTATCCATCTAATTACCCATCATAGTAGTGTTCCATAGATGATCTGAACGTTTATCATTTTAAATAAGTGTTAACACACTAAATTCAAGTACTTACTATTTACGGTACTGAAGATTTCACTATCTTCATAATCTGATATTGCCTCATTTTAGTTATACCAAAAGCATACATATATATCTTTCACTATAATATATGTATTAACCAAATCTTAATAGACTACAAATATCACATTGTAAGTATAACACAAGTATATATAAATTATCACCACTATTTATATATATACTAACACCGCCCCCAAGGCTATACCTGTAGTGCATTGCATACTCTGCTATCATGTCCCGGTACATCTCGTACTCAAATAAGGACTATCGGCAAGGAAATCTCCCACGAACCATAAAAACAAATCACACATATTGGTGGGGAACATAGTACACATACCTATGGGTCACGTACATACCTACGCTCCCATAGTAAGTGACTTATCAACTCAAAAATAAGTCTTCACAGTCCTATGTTCTGAGATACAAGTCAATAATCCCCTCAGGATAAGACTGTCTCTACACCACCTCCCGTGATAGCAAGCATCTCGGTATGTAATACACATAATATATCAAATATAGGTATACACACAACCCATAAAATCAAACGGTATACACATAACCAAATGTCATATTCCATACGTAGTATTATTATCACTAAATACTATCAACGTATTTTTAGATTACGATATTCCTTCTCTCGTAATATATTTTTAAGGAAAATATGTCACCTGAAAATCCTTAATACAAAATCATAATCAGTCCCATAATTAACCACTAATTCTTATTCTTATAAGTTCCATATCGTTAGAACTAATATCGTAAGTATTTAACACTTAATATTCTCGACGCATTTACAATTACAATTATTTCTCTCTCGTAATCTTTAAAGTAATCTCACCGTCCCAAATATTTAAAGTATTTACCCTTATATCCTCCTTAACAATCCTGTACTATATTGATTTTCCCAAGATATCATTTTCTCATTCAGATTACTGTGCTACACTAATTTGGACCATTCTGCAATTTCCCAAAAATGTAAATTATCGCTCGAACCAGACCTGATCTCGTTCAAACGAGATAAGGTTGTCGCTTGAACCACATCAACTCGATATGCCAATCTCTCTCGAACCAAACTTCGCGCGACATTCCATTGTCGTTCGAACCACTTATCGCGAGATACCAATCTCATTCGAACCACTACGCGTGACATCGCATGACATGCACTGTGTCGTCTCCTTCACTAGATTTCTACGATTTCCTCCATTTTTAAACCTAGAAAACCTCTATAGTTTAATACCCATCTTCTCATCATTAATCCCAATCGATAATAACAAGATTATATATTATTCGCAACATCCTAGGATCATTAATTCGTCATAAATCCTCAAGATTACATGAAACCCCCCAAATTAATTCATAAGAACCCTAGTTTCCAAATTTTCAATTAAAGAACCTGACCAACCCTAATTCGTTCATCAATTTTATTTCCAATTTCATGATAAAACCTCAACATACGTGAAGGAATTAAACTACTAAACCAATTAACCCATAATCATAAATTAATTCTCCAATTTTCACCTGAATTAACTTTCATAACATAGGTTTATTATCCTAGACTAACAGGAACATAATCATCGTTAAAGAAAGCAAGCAATAAACACTTGCCTTGATTTCGAAGGTCTGCTCCGTTGATGTTGTTGGTATGGATGCGTTCCTCGCGTTCCGATCAACACGATGGTGGTGGTGGTTGTGCAAGGTAGTGAAAGTGGCTTCTCCTCCTTTGGAAATTGCTCTCCCTCACGCACTGTGGCTCTCTCTTAATTTTTGTGTAACCTAAACCTAACTGTCCCTAGTTATCTGATATAATATATCTCTAATTTTCGTCCATTTAATTCCTCCAAAAATCCAAATTATAAAATTACCCCTACCGGGTGTCGGTTTGGCCTACAAATATCCCGGAGTTCAAATAAAATACCCGGGTAGATTTTTCTGACTATCTTGACCCCTTCGGACTCAGAGGCGCACTCGAAATGATAATATGAGTTACTAAAAATATATTTCACCTTTTTATTCCACTTAATTAGTCCTGACATGACTCACACGCGCGTACCCGATTTAATATACCAAACTGTCGTATTTCTCTCTCATGACAAGTTATTTAAATTTGTCATTCCATATTACTTATTCACACAGTAATATTAATAATTACTAACTTCTCATCACGCTAGTAAATATTCAAATTTAATTCGGATTTATAATTAATTCTCATATTTTAATTTAATTAATCCCACAATAATAATAAATCACCTAATTATTTAACTCTTCGAAAATACGGGGTATTACATACTTCCCCCCAATAACGGAATTTTGTCCTGAAATTCGGAAAATAAGGCATTTCTGGTAAGGAAAACTCCGTGTATTTACCTTACATATCATGAATTTACGCAGTACTGCCCACACAGTACATTACCGAATACCCTTAATAATGAACACCTCACTGATTAATTACTCTCCAAGCCTTACCATTTAAGTTTCCCCACTTAACTTATATTTAGTCACTATCTAGCCTCCTACTACTCGCACTAGTAGGTTAATTGATATATAGATATGTACAAGTTTGTCTTACACACGATAAATACCATAAATGTTAACACATTTTTGCCATACTGCCTCCGCAAAGGACTACGAAACCTAAGCATGTACTCTACCGACTCAAACTTAACAGTAATAGGAAAAGATCCCACATCACTCGGTACCAATTTCCTCATTCCAACATGCAATAATGCAACTCCCAATCATTTCCACTCTGGTTGACGGGCCTTAAAATTCCTCTGGACCTAGTAGATTATTGTCCTCCCTTCTATACAATAAGCATAAGGATAACAAGGATTTATATATATATAATGACTCGAATGGAATTCTATCGAAAATAAGTTGAGGGGAGTCGTCTTACGCTAACTCCACCAGTGGAAGATATTAGACTAAACCTTCCCACAATTGGAGATACAACATACCTCATAATGTGCAACTAAAACTCTTAGACTTACCGTCCGCCTGCGAGTGTGTTAGGCCAAATATGTTCGCATCTTGATATTCAGGGCCTCCCAGAACTCTTCCCAATAATCGAGTCATAACTCTCTTGACTCTTTCGGACAAAAACTCTATTTGTACCCCCTATAACCTTACTACCTCAGGAATAATGGTTGGGGTTTACTGTTACACCTTACGATTTGTCCCAACTTAGCATAATGTGAGATATTCTAATTACCCGACCCACTTTCACCTACATAGGGTCGAGATCCCATTGCGAAGTAATTAACTCTGTAATTGTGCGTGGATTTACTCTCCCATTACTACCAAGGAATTCCTGATGCTAAACGAACTCTATTATTTCCTGATGGTCCACTTCCAATTGGAGCTCAGAAATGTCTTGCTTTGCTTATGACATCACTACTATGGCTTTGTATCATTATGCATTTTACATTTCTCATAACCACATCCATATCTATTGGTCAGGCGACAATGTCATCACTGCATGTCGCTAGTCCTTTCCCTTCTCTTTAAACTTCAGATTCTCGTGAAACAAGTTCTCTCCATGTCATAACAAGTAAGTTTCAAACTCCCCGAGTTAAAAATTTTCCTATACTATCCTCGTGGAAAATCTGGGAATTAACGATTCTAATTGACCTAAACCATCGAACAGCTAAGTCCTGAAGTCACACTTTTCTACATTCAGTTACCTCCAAAATACGCATTGCCTCACAATCTTTCACTTAAGGAAGAAAAATTTATTACCCAAATATCTAGGGCGCCCATACACCCTATGCTTTGTGCATTGCAGCACCATCGTACTAGACATGTTATAAATAACAAATTATGCCTCACCTACTTGGCATGACTATATGGTAAGGTCCTACTCAGTCACCCTACCTTTCCACCTAATCATATCTTAGGTTGTCCCATCGGTCTGCTCGTGATGTCAACGATTGGTAACATTATCACATTTATTCTTATACGGCCCCATCGGCCTTAATTTGTAATATAACCATTATCTTACAGTTATAACCCCGCATATTTCAATCACTACAAAAATAAATCCAAGTACTAAAGGAAAACTTCTCCCAACTTCCAACGCTCGCTAAGTTTCATGCGTGGGATGTCTCGCAAAGTCAAATCTAAACAAGGAACCCACCCGATACACTACTACCTAACACTGCTGGTCGTCGGGTGTTGTTAAGTCTTTAATCCATAACATGTATCCCTGAATTTCCGTTTGCGACATAATAAGTCTACTCGTTCATTCTCATGTTACTAAAGACAGTATAAATTGCAAGGCTCTCACTATCACGAGTTATTAGTGCTATATAATTTACGAGATATATCTCTCCGCTCTACAATAATTTAATATACCCTGAATCACATCAGTAAAACATCCTTGCTCACTGGGACCAATATAGTAAGACAACATTCTCACTGAAGTCTACAATACAATACAACACATGTGCAGGCGCAACCGTCTGTCAGGTGATGCCTCGCTAAAACCATATATTTAAAATTTGAAATTTTTAGTACAATAGTCTCATCACACAATTTACTACTATTCAAACCCTCGGTAACCAGTAACCGTGCAGTATAATAATAATATTAACTACTATCATAAAGCTCAAAGGAGCACGAATCATCACATAATACCATATACATATTTCTCTTAGTGTCCATACTTGCTCCTCCCCGCAGGTGGCACGAAAATCTCGCTACCAAATGGTAGTCATTTACATAATAAGGTTGATGTCGTCAGCATATTCACTAGACCAAATGCACACTCAAATTCTTAGCGTTAATTATTCACATATGTTGTGACACACCCCCGTCACTTGAACTCATCATTTATTCACAAGGATGAAAAAAAACTCCATCAGTCTATCATAGGGTCCCCGTACGCACGTTTTGCGACCCATAATTATCTATAATCATTATACCTTTCGGATTCCATTCATTAGATTTTCCCTTCCTTTTTGGTGGTTAAATTATTCTGTTTTATGGCTTACCCGCCCGAAATTGATACATTGGCCCCATATCCCTAGGCCTCAATTATGACCTTACTGGCCCTCCCTCGATTTCCCTGGGCCCCATCGACCCTGAAATATGGTATGCTACAGTTATTGAGGGCTACGCTGGTCCTGCCTAGACCCACTACTCTCAGGTTATTAGTTCCTGGGCCCAATTCTCTTGACCCTATTCCTACTCTGGATATTTTACTTTTCCAACTGGTATGCCTTACAGGCATAATTTATTATTCCCGATACTTATCAATTTCACTTCTCAAGTGATCACCTTTCATACTGGTAACCCTTATCTCTACATATAGGGTACTTTCCCTTTCACTGGTCCTCCTGGCCTTGTTGGGATGTTCTTCTCTCGGACCTGGCAGTCTTAACTCCTAGTTGTTATTTTCGTTGTTCCTTGCGCTCTGCAGGGCATATGGAATACATGATCGACCCGCTAGTCTTGACTGAATCCATCACCATTACGTTAAGATTTAATCATATCATTTAAATAGGTTTCCCCTCACTGGGTATACTTTCTGGTGATGTTATACTAACACTATTGAATTCAACCTTGCCCTTCGGCTAGGTATTACAACTCGACTGGCTCCCTTTCTTCTGGGGCGTTGACATACTCTAGTAAACATATACTTTGATAACGTTGACACTAGTCACCTTACTCACACCTCCCATTCATGCTAGGGCATTCTACCCACGTGTCCATTTTTAACTTACGGACCCTTTTTATCTCCCGTGACTTATACTTCGGTCACGAAGTTAGATTACCAAGTTAACTCATCCTTTATGGTCGGTCTCTACCCGACATACTAGTGAGAAGTTCAACATCTCTTCCATATTTCGGTCTGACCAGAAGATGGAAAATTTAAATGGTCAACCCGTACCCAATATCTCGGTCTGATTGAATATTTTTACTCCTTGATGTTCCTCTGAGCTAAGAGAAATTTTCTCATGAATTTAAAATTATGAGTGTCACTACACTCTACTTTACATTATTTCCTTTGGATTAGCTTCCTCCATTGGCCAATCATACTTAGATATTACAGTTGGTGACTTATACCGCGATCACCGTTCCCCGAATGCTTCACAGCTTCCAATTGTTTTCCTCCTCCTACAGTCCTGCTAATGGCCTTCAATGTTCGTCCCATATTTCTAGGAGTACGAAGTCCAATCACTCTCGCATATGAATTGCCTTCACTAAACTAAATCATAGGAGAGCGCAATTCGCATACATACTGGAATAAAAAAAATCCTAGAATAAGGCTCTACATCAAAGAACCTGATGCTCTGATACCACCTGTGACACCCCGCCCAATTAAATATCGGGTGATCAGTCCTTTATAAAATTTATAATAGAATGTTCGGTTGGTTCATTCTTAGCATCACTGTTAAAAACTTAAATCTAATTAATTACCTAACATTTAATTAAGCTTGTGTCAAAACATTTTCCAATTAACTTGAATCAATTAATTTAATAAATTCTGAACATGTAAATATAAACCATACACAAGAATTAAATGCTGAGTGAATCAAATACTGACTAGATAAGACTGGATAAAACCTTCCAGTTCACAGTTACAAACCAAACCATAATAAATACTCAAACCAACTGAGAAGAACTACAAAGTAAACTGAGCACAACTCTGCTAATGAGAATGGGAGACACATGCCCTAACTGAGATATCTGAACTAGGAACTGAATGAAATGAGAGAAGCGTCTAATCTCAAATAACCCGCAACTTCCACAACAATTGCATCTCGAAAAACCATCCAAGTATCTAGAACCGGTGTCCCTATGGCTGGGCACCTGTACTAATACATATATATATATATATATATATATATATATATATATATATATATATATATATATATATATAGCAAAAGAGAAGAAATGCAAGACACGGGTCAGAGCCCGATGTGTAAAAATATTTATTTTAGCAAGTATTTAAAACTGCATTAAGGCAAGTATTATATGCATGTTAGTCCGAACTCTCACAAGAGGTTCTCACCTCTCGACTAGTGTGCCCGCCTAACGTACATCTAATCCAACCTAGCCATCTAACACACTTCTAACTAGGTGATAGGCTTATCCATCTAATTACCCTTCATTGTAGTGTTCCGTAGATGATCTCAACGTTTATCATTTTAAATAAGTGTTAACACACTAAAGTCAAGTATTTACTATTTATGTTACTGAAGATTTCACTATCTTAATAATCTGACATTACCTCATTTTAGTTATACCAAAAGCATACATATATATCTTTCACTATAATATATGTATTAACTAAATCTTAATAGCCTACAAATATCACATTGTAAGTATAACACAAGTATATATAAATTATCATCACTATTTATATATATATTAACACAACACCCTAAGGCTATACATGTAGTGCATTGCATACTTTGCTATCATATCCCCGTACATATCATACTCAAACAAGGACTATCGGTTCGGAAATCTCCCACGAACCATATAAACAAATCACACATATTAGAGGGGAACATAGTACACATACCTATGGGTCACACACATACCTACGTTCCCATAGTCAGCGACTTATCAACTCACAAATAATTCTTCACAGTCCTATCTTCTGAGATACAAGTCAATAATCCCCTCAAGATAAGACTGTCTCTGCACCACCTCCCACTATAGCAAGAACCTAGGTATGTCATACACATAATATATCAAATATAGGTATGCACACAACCCATCAAATCAAATGATATACACATAACCAAATGTCATATTCCATACGTAGTATTATTATCACTAATTACTATCAACGTATTTTTGAATTACGATATTCCCTCTCTCGTAATATATTTCTAAGGAAAATATGTCACCCGAAAATCCTTAATAAAAAATCATAATCAGTGTTGATACCAAATTTAATCTGCTGACTTGGACCAATCATATAAAGACACGTGGCTATCTACATGGTAACAACAAGCACTTCCGAGATGATCACACGCTCCGAGGAACAGACCTCTCCGAGGTACTTTTTAGCACCGATAAGCTCAAGTGGTCCGAGCAACTCAGGAGGTCCGAGATGCACCTCGAAGCAGGATACCAACAGTTTAACTGCTCATTGAATTCTTATCATTCAGACGCACACGCAAAAAGGGCATTAAATGTATTACCCTTTCATATGTATACCATTTAATGTAATACCCTTTCACATTACAGCCTCAGGGCTATAAATACATTGTACAATCCTCATTGTAGGGGATCCGAATCCAAACCTTGGAATCGGGATCGAATCTAGAACGGAATTTCTTGTAATCAAGAATTCCCAAACATTCAGCAATACAACAACAGTGGACGTAGGCCATTTTTATAAGGCTGAACCACTTTAAAATCTTTTTTCTCATTTATTTATCTGTGATTGAATTATTAGATTGACTTAATTTTTTACATCAACAGATTGGCGCCGTCTGTGGGAAATGACTGGTAATATCGTTTTCTCATCAAATACAATCCATTACCAATGGCTGATATTGCTGAATCCAGCAATCGAAATGCTGGAACCCCTCCAAATTCGTTTGCTCCACCAGTTGTTCCAGATCTGACTGGAATGATGGAAAATCTGGCTCAGGGTCAGACCGTCATGCAAGAAACGATGCGACAACTCATCCAAACCCTCTATGGCGGTGCATCAGCCCATTCTGGACCACGAAGAATTCAAAGAAATAACCGTGCGCCTTATTCACGTACTAGGCGTACTAATTCATATCGCAATGAGGAATCTGAAGATTTTTCTTATCAACCTGGACGAACTTCGTCAGTACGGGCCACAGATACTGAACAACGTGTCACCCTCTCCCCAGAAAGGACCAGCGCATTGGAAAGATTAAGTAGGGTTTCTCCTTTCGATCGATTAGACCCTAGGAGGAACAAAAGTCCTCTTAATACAGCGTCAAGGAGCTTTCGACGACCATCAGATTTAAGGGAAGGATTTGCCCAGTCGCGACCAGCTGCTCGTCAAGATAGATCCTATGACCGACCAGCTGCTCGTCAAGATAAATCCCAGGAAGCCACTTCAACGCGATCAGTTACTCAAACCAATAGGCCCGAGGAAGGGAATGATGCATGGAAAGGATCTATTCAGAGGCTAGAGGATAGATTAGGGTAAATGGCTAAGGCCAAGAACCCTCTACAACGAACCTTTGTTCGAGGAACACCTTTTGTCTAGGATATTGTTGATTTTCCAACACCATCAAAGTTCAAAGCACCTGTTGTGACTCCCAAGTATGATGGGAAAACTGACCCTGTCCTTCACATAGAACAATACCAAGCTGCAGCCGACATCTATGTTGTCCCAGATGAGATGAGATGTAGAGAATTCTCGGGAACACTTACCGGATCTGCTCAAATATGGTATAATAATCTTCCTCGGGGTAAGATTTCAACTTTTCTTCAATTGGCCGAGTTATTCATTGGGAATTTCTTCTTTGGAGCAAAGCCAGTTAAACAAGTAGCACATTTGTTAAGTGTTGGACAAAAAGCTGGTGAGAGTATCAGAGATTATATAACTCGTTTTAATAATGAGAAAATCGAAGTCATTGATTATGAGGAGAAGACAACAATTACCGCTTTGATGAGTGGACTGCTGCCAAACAAGTTGTACTACACTTTGGCCAAAGATCCACCTCGAACCATGTCGGACCTGATGGGAAAAGTGTCCAAGATTATGAATGCCGAGGAGGCTATGTCTGCAAAGAAGAATATGGACACCAAAGAAACCAAGGTGGAAGGTGATAAAGCTAAGAAGAAAGAACATAAGAATAATGGTGGTGACAAACAATCCAAAAATAGGTCGTCATGGGAGGTCTTGAGGAAATTTGATAATTACACACCTTTGAAGGCAAATATCAACCACGTCCTGGAAAAAATTAAGAACAGCGAGGAGTTAAACTAGCCAAATAAAATGAAGGCAGACCCTAACACGAGGAATAGGGAAAAATATTGCGAGTTCCACAAGGATCATGGCCATATGACTAAAAATTGCATAGCTCTTCAGAATGAGATTGAAACACTCATCCGATGAGGAAATCTAGTAAAGTATGTTGATCGGGGAGGCGAAAGAAGAAACAACGACCGAGCTAGAGAGAGGTCTAGATCTCCTCGTCGAGCAGAAGAGAACAAGAAGAGAAACCATGAAGTTGATCCAGAGGATGACCCCGATCTTCCCAAGAAACCAAGGAATCCAGAACGAGAGGAATTTTCAATACGCTTTGGGTCATTTGATTGTAATTTTATTACAGGAGGAGATGCAGGAGGAGGAGACCTTACTGCAAAAAGAAAAGCTTACCTCGGTGAGGCTCAAGCTTGCTCGTACATTCAGAGAATAAATCTAGCTGAGGAGGATCGCCCGAGAAAGGTGAACAAGGAGAAATTGGTCATCGGTTTTTCAAAAAATGACCTTGCAGGTGTTTTATATCCTCACGATGATCCACTGGTGATCAAGATGAGAATGAAGGAGGTAATGATTTCAAGAGTGCTGGTCGACAATGGTAGCTCGACAGACATCATGTTCTACTCGTGCTTCGATAGTTTAAATCTAAAGCTATCTCAACTGAAGCCTTACCATAGACCCCTCATCGGTTTTGCTGGCGATAAAGTATTTCCACTTAGGACGATCAAGTTGGATATATTCATTGGTACGTGGCCTGCTTATCGGACAGAAAGAATACGCTTCTTCGTGATGGATAAGAATGTCCAATCATCGTACAATATCATCATGGGAAGAGTAGGATTGAAGAAGTTCGAGGTTGTACCATCTACAATGCATCAATGCCTAAAATTTCCAATAAAATTTGGAGTAGGAGTTGTGAAAGGTGATCAGAAAGTAGCTCGGGAATGCTATTTTTCATCCGCCGAGCAAGAAGAACTGGAAGAATCAAAGCAAAAGACTACTACCTATCAAGTGGATGAAGGTGCAGAAATTGAAACATTGGATCCTCGAGATGAGTCGCAACTCGTGAAGGGTCAAGTGGTGGAAGCTACTGAAAACATCATTTTGGACGACGAGCACCCTGAGAAAACTACTCAAATAGGTTCATCGTTGGAAGCCTCATTAAAATAAGAATTGATAACTTTCCTTAGAAGCAGAAGATAAACTTTTGCGTGGAGTCATGAAGATATGCCTGGGATAGACCCAAACTTCTTATGTCACGATCTCAATGTGAATAAGGAGATCAAGCCTGTGAAGCAGAGAAGAAGAGTATTCAGTCCCGAGAAGAATCAAGCTATACAAGAGGAAGTCGAGAAGCTCCAGAAATCTTGTTTCATTGAAGATGTTAAATATCCAGATTGGTTAGCTAATGTAGTGATGGTAAAGAAGAAGAATAACAAGTGGAGGATGTGTGTAGACTTCACCGAACTCAACAAAGAATGCCCAAAGGACCACTTTCCATTGCCCCGAATTGATTAACTGGTGGATGCTACCTCAGGATACGAGTTGTTGAGCTTCATGGATGCTTATTCTGGTTACAATCAGATCAAAATGAAACCTGAAGATAGGGAGAGTACTTTTTTCATTACCCCTAGGGGAACTTATTGTTATAATGTTATGCCTTTTGGTTTGAAAAATGCAGGTGCGACATATCAGAGGCTGATGAACAAGGTCTTTGCTGAACAAATCAGTGACAATATGGAAGTCTATGTTGACGACATGCTGACAATAAGCAAGAAAGCTGTCGATCATCTAGTAGATTTAAGTCAGACTTTTGATCAACTAGATAAATATCAAATGAAGCTGAACCCGACGAAGTGCATATTTGGAGTACGAGAAGGCATGTTCCTCGGGTACATTATCAATCAACGAGGTATTGAAGCAAATCCTGAAAAGATCAAAGCTCTATTAGGGCTGCGATCTCCAGCGACGAAGAAGGAAGTACAAAGTCTCATAGGACGAGTAGCGGCACTCAACAGATTTGTGTCACGAGCAACTGATAGATGTCTCCCATTCTTCAAGACACTCAGAAAGACTTTTGAGTGGAATGATGAATGTGAGAAGGCTTTTCAAGACTTGAAGAAATACTTGGGAGCACCTCCACTATTGTCCAGGCCGGTGATGGGAGAAAAATTATATTTGTACCTTGCAGTGTCCGAGAATGCAGTTAGCTCGGCGTTGATCAGAGTGGAGAATGGATTACAAAAGCCAATTTACTACACAAGTAAGGCTTTCCGAGGAGCAGAGATCCGATATCCAAGGCTGGAGAAATTGGCACTAGCGCTGATTGAGGCAAGTAGGAGAATGAGGCCATACCTCCAGGCTCATACTATAGTAGTATATACCGATGTGCCATTAAGACAAGCCCTTCATAAACCAGAAAAATCAGGGAAATTGATGTACTGGGCAATAGAGCTCGGTGAATATGATATAATTTATGAACCTAGATCATCGCTAAAAGGGCAGGCTGTAGTAGACTTTATAGCGTAGTTCACCTATCCTGATACCCCCGAGGAGCAAAAGTTGTTCGCTGATCAACCTGTGGATGTTATAGGATCAACAAACACAAGCTCAGACCAATTCCGATTGGTAAAAGGGCGTGTGGATGTTACAGGATGTGATGCAGAGATAGTTGTGAGGACTCCGGACAAGGAACAAGAGTTGCTCGTTGATCAACCTGTGAATGTTACAGGATCGACAAACACTAGCTCAGACCAACTTCAGTTGGTAAAAGGGTAGGTGGATGTTACAGGATCATTAAATTCGAGCTCAGACCAACTCCGGTTGGTAAAAGGGCAAGAAAAGATAATCGACGAGGAGCGAGAAAAATCCAGGGGGGATGAAAGGAAGCAGAAAATATTTCACCGAGGAACTCTGACTGATTCAAAATTTGAAAATGAGTTACCTATATGGAGGCTATATGTAGATGGCTCATCTTGCACTACAGGATGTGACGCGGGGATAGTTTTGAGCACTCCAGACGAGGTCGACATAGAATACGCCTTGCGTTTCCAATTCAAAGTTTCCAACAATGAGGCTGAATATGAGGCCATGATTGCAGGGCTTAATTTGGAAAAAATGATGGAGGCGTAGCAGGTTGTGATCTTCAGTGACTCTCAATTGATTGTAAACCAAATAATGGGAATATATGCAGTTAGAGGAGAATTAATGATAAAATATCATGCAAAGGCAAAGGAGCTGGTGTCAGAATTTGCCGCTATTCAGCTGGTCAGAATACCGAGAATGGAGAATGCGAGAGCAGACGCCCTAGCTCGACTAGCATCAGCTACTCGCACCGAGCTACGACGAACAATCCCAATTGAAGTGTTAGTTGGTCGGAGCATAGATGAAGATCTGACGATGAACTTTATCACCCTTGATTTAGGACCATCTTGGATAGATCCCATCAGGGCGTATATCGAGGAGGGAGAATTACCAATCGACAAGATCACAAAGCTGCTCGATATGTATTAAATAATGGTGTTTTATATAGATGAGGAATTATGGCAGGTTTGCAGGGGTGTGTACATCCCTCCGAGGTGAAAGAATTGATTGAAGAGATCCATGAAGGGTCCTGTGGAGCACATGTAGCAGGTCAGACGCTTTTGCAAAGGGTGATGATGCAGGGATACTACTGGCCGACGATGATGGCTGATTGTATAGCCTATGCCAAGAAGTGTGATAAGTGCCAGCGCTTCTCCTCCATCCGAAGAACTCCACAATCATTGTTGACACCCATAACTTCTCCTTGGCCATTTGCCATGTGGGGAATAGATTTGGTTGGACCACTGCCAACGACCCGAGGAAGGTTCAAGTATCTCGTCGTCGCAGTGGATTATTTTACTAAGTGGGTAGAAGCTGAGCCACTCATTGACATGACGTATGAGAAGGTGTACCAATTTATTTGGAAAAACATCATTTGTCGATATGGTCTACCTCATGCCTTCATCACAGACCATGGAACACAATTTGATAACGAGGAGTTTGCCGCCTATTGTCATCAGTCAAACATTTTGAAGGTTCATTCAGCACCAGGTCATCCTCAAAGCAATGGACAAACTGAAGTGACAAACAGAACGCTGCTGAACGGTTTGAAGAAAAGATTGGATGATGCAAAAGCAAACTGGATCAACGAGCTACAATCAGTACTTTGGGCTTACCGAACTACTCCCCGAGTAGCAACTGGAGAATCACCATATATGTTGGCGTTTGGAAGTGAAGCTGTCATACCTGCCGAATTGGGCCTCCCAACACACTGGGTACTGAATTTCAATTCCCCTGTCAGTGACTTAATGAGAAGACTTGATTTAAACATGCTCGAGGAAGTTAGAGAAGAAGCAGCCATTAGAAATGCCGCTTACCAGCAACGAACAGCTTTGTTCTACAACAAAAGGGTGAAGAAGTGCGACCTGAAAGACGGAGACTATGTGCTGAAGAAAGTAATTCAAAAACACAATAAGCTGGAAGAAAACTGGCATGGACCATACCGAGTTACAGAAGTTGTTCGACCAGGAACTTATCAAATAGCAACTTTAGAAGGCGAGGAGTTTAAGAATGCGTGGAACGCAGAGCATCTGCACAAGTATTATCAGTGATGTATATGTAACGCATTTCCATCAGTATGAATAAAACTAAGATATTCTGCCAAAGTATCTCCTTTTTATTGAGAATTTTTCGGGGAATACTAGTGCTACACACTACTCGGCAAAGCTGCTCAGACTGCTCAGCAAAATATTCCTAAAAATGCCAACTTCGGTTGGTTAGGAAACAATATATTCCTAAAAATGCCAACTTCGGTTGGTTAGGAAACGAAATATTCCTAAAAATGCCAACCTGTTTGGCTAGGAAATGATATATTCCTAAAAATGCCAACCTGTTTGGCTAGGAAACGAAATATTCCTAAAAATGCCAACCTGTTTGGCTAGGAAACAAAATATTATCGCAAATGCCAACTTATGTTGGTTGGAAGGTACATATATTCTCGAAAAGGCCAACTTATGTTGGTCAGGAGGTAAGATTATTCCAAAAAGTGCAAAAGTTGCTAACTATGGATGGTCGGGGATAAAAACCCACCAACTGTAGTTGGTCGACAAAGAAAATTTACCGACCTTGGTTGGTCGAAAACATTTAAGAGAAAAATCTACCAAGTATGGCTGGTCGGGAATAAATACCCACTAACTGTAGTTGGTCGACAAGCATAATTTAACGACCTTGGTTGGTTGGAAAAATTTTAAACATTTTTTATACTCGTGACTTTATTATTAAGTGATCGAGCAATATTATTGAAACTTGAAACTTTTTATTACTGAGCTGGTCGACAAACAACACAATATTGTTATCTTTTTAACAGATATGCATAAATATAAAGTGTTTGATAACTACAAGATAATAGCAAATAAAAATGAAAGTCTTTCATTGAATTCAAAATAAATTACATTACAGTTACATTGACATGTATACTAACTATTACATCAAAAATTCCTATTCTACTGGTCTCTTCCCCTCTGCTTTTGACACAGGTTCCTCACCAGCAGGCGGATCATTTAAACACAGAGGAGAATTGATAAAGTTGAGATCCTTCAACATCCTGACATTCATCACGGATGGTCGATATAAGAGAGCTCGGGACAAGATACCTCAATTTGAGAATGTAAATTGTAGTCACCGAGATACTTTGAAATTAAGCTCCGAGGAATAGCCCGAGCAGGGATCCAATCCATCTCTAAATTGTATGGTGGCACAGGCAAGTCGAGCAACCCGGGATCATGGTAATCCCACAGATAATGACCTTATTCGAGCTTCAACACACCCAAGGCATTCAGCCAGCCTTGCTTGTAGCCCTCATTGTTGGCATTCTGGATACGGTCGTCCAAGTGGAATAGTGCTTCATTGTATCCAGCCATCCAGAACTCCCTGGGCTGTTTGTGGAATTGATATGTTACCTTTTCTAGCTGCTCATGGAGATTCTTGATGAAAAGCTCCTTATTCTCCAAGACTGACTTCTGCACAGAGAGCTATTTTTCCAGGTCCCTAATCTTCTTTGACATATCAGACAAAGCCTGGTTCTTCGCCATTAATTAGAAAGCCTGGTTCTCTAACGCATATTGAGTTCTCTATTCCTCGACAAGAACCCGAGCTGCTCTTGCTCGTCCCCGAGGAGTTTTTGCTCGACCGCGAGAAGATGTAGAGGTGCCTGAACTCTTCAAAGTCTCCAACTCATCCCTCAACTTGGCGTTCTCAACCTCTAAGAACGAAAATCCCTTATTGGTCACTGGGATCAAGGCACTAAAAGTGGAAGCTGCAGATTTTAATTGTGACAGCTCCTTTTGTAGGTTGTTGTTTTCCTTTTCCAGCAACTCGGCAAATCTGTTTGCATTGTTCGACCTCACCTCTTAAGGTTCTCTCCATTACATCGTACCCAGTAAAAAGCTTCTCGTAGCCCTTGTCAGCCATGATCAGCTTGTACTTCTTTTCGCACCCCTCATGCAACAGGGCAGTGGATTCTTTGTATTGAAGCTGAAGGTCTTCGAGGGTGCTTTGAAGATCCTCGATCATTTCATAATAAGAAATGTTATTGGCTACATCTCGATCAAGCAGACACTTCAGATATTAATATGCTTCCACTGCCTGTTCTGAAGCATCCTGGCCGAGGATGTCGACAACTTGTGCAGCACTTAGGTCTGTGTGACCAGCCTTAAAGTACTCATTACATTGTTGCAGCAACTTTGTATCATGGGCAGATAGCAGATCCATCCTGGACAGAAACTAGCAGAGAAAGAAGAGCAATCGTCAATAAGAAGAATAAGCAGAGTATGAATGAAAGATAGACAACAATATGCAAAAAGTTCAAGTTTTATTAGATCATAATTCAGAGTTACATATTCTAGGTTACATTTGATAAAGAGAAACCCGAACAACATTACACATTTTCCTTATCTCCATAAACCTTCTCGGGAGCCTGGGATGCAGAGGTAGGTTGCTCGGGGAGAGTAGGCAGTTGCTCGGAGGAAGAAACGACTTGCTTATTTTCCTCAGCAGCAGGCTGGATGGCTAGGGCATGATCTCCCATCACCATCGAAGACTCCTCGGAGGTAGCTTCGTCCTCGTTTAAGTCTTTTGGAGTTGGAGGGGGACCAGGGATATGTCTCTGGAAGAGCTCGAAAGACTCGTCGACCTTCATTTCCTGAAGGGCAGCAACCCATCCATCCCTAAAGTATTTGAGACTGTCATAGTCCACTTGAGATACCATGGCAGCCAACCCCTTGTTCCACCCCTTGTCCTAGCCAGAGCTGAAGGACTTCTTCACAGCCATTTTCCTCTTGGTCTTCTCCAAGGCAAGCTTCTCGGACAGCAGGTTCTTAGCAGCCTTCAATTTATTTTTTGCCTCCTCCTTCTGCCGACCTACTTCTTGAAGTTTGGTCAACTCCTCCTCGGCAGCCTTGAGTTTATCTTCAAAGTCTCCTGCAGTTTTGAGCTTCTCTTCAAGATCCTTATTTACCTTCTCCAAGGCATTTATCCTCTTCTCCAACTCCTTGGAGGCATCAATAGCTCGAGCTTTCTCCTGCTCGTTGGAGGCAATCTTCTTCTCCCAAACAGCCTTATCAGTGGCATATTTCTGGCAAGAATCTACCAGAGACTTGGTAGCTTCTTCTAAAGCTCCTTCAACATTGGACGAGGAGCATGAAGCCTTAATCGCTTCATCCTTCTTCAGGATTATATTGAAGCAGATCGTCAACTGTGAACAGAAAAAGAAAGCAAGTTAGAAACAAAAATGACAAAGGAAATATAAAAAAATCAAAGTAAAGATACTTACAGAAGCAAGGTGATGAGCAGCTAACGAGGTGACCATATCCCGAGTAAGGTTTTCTTCAGTACCTTGGACCTCGGGAATGATCCAGGACTTTACCGAGCTCATGGCAGAGCTCGGGGGAATAAAAGTAGGAACTCCAGTCCCAGCAGTTGGGGGCTGAGTAATGGTGTCAGCCAAATTGACCAAGGAGCTCTTCTTCAGCCTCCTCGGGGGAACAGGTACAGATTCAACTAAGGAAGAACCCTTGGTCGGTGATATCACAATCACCTCTCCAAGAGCAACAGACCTTCTCGGAGCCACTCCGGGCTTCTCAGCAACCTTCTCGGCAACTTTAGCAGAATCAACTGGAGGAGCTGCATCATTCTTTTTCGTCCCCTCCTTTAGGACATCAATCCTACTCCTTTTTGCCTCCCCAGAACTGGAGGCAGTCTTCTAAAATAGGGTAGGAGGTCTTCTCTTCTTCATACTTTCACTTAAAGTAATATGAGATTCAGGCGATGAGCTGGTGGAAGCTGGTACTAGCTCTGATTCACTTATCACTGGGCGAGCAGTGAAAGAAGTGGTGTAGCTCTTGTACTGGAGCAGATACGAAGCTGATCTAATGTGCTCGTTGGCAACACTTTGATGCAGACTCCAGATAAGTTTCAAATGCCTTATATTGACATCTGCTTCTTTTGGGCACTTTCTCTTGCTATTAACTGCATTGTTATCAGTGGCACATTTTATCAAACACAAAAGAAACATGATTTCAAAATAAATAAAATAAAATGAAAATAACCTATCCCATTGCCATAAGGAGGGCATCTGGGACCCTGGTAAACCTCATCTCCAGTTAATGGAGGGTTTTGCCAATTTTTTATGACAACCCCATGCTCAAAATAATCCCTATTGGCATCAGGGAGATTGACTACTAAGGCTCTATTTAAAAATCTAGTTTTTAAATAAAAAATATTATCATTAACTTCCCATCTATAGCAGAACATGATTTCTGGGATTCCTATACGAGTTCCATGCATTTGATTTAATCTATGCACCCCATTAACTATTCTCCATGTGTTGGGGTCTATTCGTGCAGGAACAACGTCGAAGTACTGACAGAATTCCAGACACAAGGAATTGGGTGGAAAAGAAAATCCACATTCAGCAAAAAAGAGACTGGGGGACCAATGTCCCTCAGCCAAATTGAAATAATCAGAAGGCTCAGAAAGCTCTTCCAAGACAACCCAAGAGGGAATGGAGAAATCAGAACGAAACTTCTCAAGAGACTCAACAGGGTAAACCATGGTGAGTAAAGAAATAAAGAAGAAGGAAGAAGATCTTACAGGAAAAGAATGGATCTGCTGACAACGAACGACGGAAAAGATGAACGCACAAGAGAGTAAGAAGAGACGATGTAAAACTCAAAGATGAAAATTTGAAAAGGTAGAAGACGATGGGAGTGTCTGTGAAGTTTAAATACCTTGCCTTGGGAAATGGTGAAGTAATGATTACAAAAAAGGATGATTACGTTACCGGCGGCTAAAAAGATGAAAAGTGGCGCGGGAATCAAAGCGGACAACAGCGGCTAAAAAGACGAAAAGTGACGCGGGAATCGAAGCACGCAGAAAAGTCCAAAAAAGCATGATTCTTTGAATTGGGAAGGAGAAATAAATACAAGGGAAATGCTCCTAAAAATCAGGAAGACTATTTAAAGCTACCATATTCCGAGAAAGAATGTTCCATACTCATCAAAAACAATGAAACATTGGGGGCTTCTGTTGATACCAAATTTAATCTGCTGATTTGGACCAATCATATGAAGACACGTGGCTATCTACATGGCAACAACAAGCACTTCCGAGATGATCACACACTCCGAGGAACAGACTTTTCCGAGGAACTCTTTAGCACCGAGAAGCTCAAGCGGTCCGAGCTGCACCTCGAAGTAGTATACCAACAGTTTAACTGCTCATTAAATGCTTATCATTCAGACGCACACGCAAAAAGGGCATTAAATGTATTACCCTTTCATATGTATACCATTTAATGTATTACCCTTTCACATTACAGCCTCAGGGCTATAAATACATTGTACAATCCTTATTGTAGGGGATTCGAATCCAAACCTTGGAATCGGGACCGAATCTAGAACGGAATTTCTTGTAATCGAGAATTCCCAAACATTCAGCAATACAACAACAGTGGACGTAGGCCATTTTTATAAGGCTGAACCACTTTAAAATCTTTTGTCTCATTTATTTATCTGTGATTGAATTATTAGAGTGATCTAATTTTTTACATCAACACCATAATTAACCACTAATTCTTATTCTTATTCTTATCCATATCGTTAGAACTAATTTCGTAAGTATTTATCACTTAATACTCTCGACGCATTTCCGATTACGATTATTTCTCTCTCGTAATCTTTAAAGTAATATCACCATCCCAAATATTTAAAGTCTTTACCCTCATATCCTCCTTAACAATCATGTACTATATGGATTTTCCCAAAACATCATTTTCTCATTCAGATTACTGTGCCACACTAATTTGGACAATTCTGCAATTTCCCAAAAATGTAAATTGTCGCTCGAACCATACCTGATCTTGTTCAAACGAGATCAGGTTGATGCTTGAACCGCATCACGCGAGATGCCAATCTCGCTTGAACCAAACTTCACGCGACATTCCATTGTCGTTCGAACCACTTATCGCGAGATACCAATCTCGTTCGAACCACTACGCGCGACATCGCGCGACCTGCACTGTGTCATCTCCTTCACCAGTTTTCTACGATTTCCTCCATTTTTAAACCTAGAAAACCTCTATAGTTTAATCCCCATCTTCTCATCATTAATCCCAATCGATAATAACAAGATTATATATAATTCAAAACATCCTAGGATCATTAATTTGTCATAAATCATCAAGATTACATGAAACCCCCAAATTAATTCATAAGAACCCTAGTTTCTAAATTTTCAATTAAAGAACCTGACCAACCCTAATTCATTCATCAATTTTATTTCCAATTTCATGCTAAAACCTCAACATACATGAAGGAATTAAACTACAAAACCAATCAACCCATAATCATAAATTAATTCTCCAATTCTCACCCGAATTAACTTTCATAACATAGGTTTATTAACCTAGACTAGCATGAACATAATTATCGCTAAAGAAAGCAAGCAATAAACACTTGCCTCGGTTTTAAAGGTCTTCTACGTTGATGTTGTTGGTATGGATGCGTTCCTCGCGTTCCGATCTACACGATGGTGGTGGTGGTGGTGTAAGGTGGTGAAAATGGCTTTTCCTCCTTTGGAAATTACTCTCCCTCACCCACTGTGGCTCTCTCTTAATTTTGGTGTAACCTAACCCTAACTGTCCCCAATTAGCTAATATATATATATATATATATATATATATATATAATTTTCATCCATTTAATTCCTCCAAAAATCCAAATTACAAAATTACCCCTACCGGATGCCGGTTTGGCCTAAAAATATTCCGGAGTCCAAATAAAATACCCGGGTAGAGTTTTCTGACTATCTCGACCACTTCGGACTCAACGTTGCACTCAAAATGATCATACGAGTTACTAAAAAAACATTTTACCTTTTTATTCCATTTAATTAGTCCTGACACGACTCACACACACGTCCCCGACTTAATATACCAAACTGTCGTATTTCTCTCTCACGACAAGTTATTTAAATTCGTCATTCCATATTACTTATTCTCACAGTAATATTAATAATTACTAACTTCTCATCACGCTAGTAAATATTCAAATATAATTCGGATTAATAATGAATTCTCACATTTTAATTTAATTAATCCCACAATAATAATAAATCACATAATTATTTAAGCCTTCGAAAATATGGGGTATTACACTAACATTTTCCGTGATTTATTATGTGTATATATATATATACAACAATGCTCTTGTGCGGACTAGTTCGTATTTTAAAAGTGCGGACCAGACATGTGTCACCTCAGAGTGAACCTAGAAAAAAATGGCTAAATAATAGGCGCACTCTCTCTTTTATCTGGGCTCATCGCCAGGTGACACACGTCCAATCCGCACTCTTAAAATGCGGATTAGTCCGCATTTTAAGAGCAGGACTATGTGTGTGTGTGTGTCTGTGTGTGTGTGTGTGTATATATATATATATATATATATATATATATATATATATATATATATATATATATATATATATATATATATATATATATATATGTTCTAACACCACGTATTTTTGAGGATATAGAATTTAAATAATTTGGTAATAGAAGATTTAATTAATTGGAAGAACTTAAATAATTTGGTGATTTGGAGAAATAATTTAATTTGGAGAATTTATATTAATTTGGTTAATTAAGATTTATTTATGGAAATTCACATCTGTCGTAATTTGGGGTTGAAATTTGAGAACGTTATAAAGTAATTTGGATGGCAATTTTGAGTGCACGATTGACTACGGATAGGTTAAAATAGTCGAAAAGGAGTACTCGGGGGTAGTAATTCACTGTTCTGAGATATGATTTACATGTGCTAGTTATCACCTGAAAGAGAGTTTAGTACATATATTCATGTATATATGTTATCATGTGTTGCATAATAGACTTATGAGGAAGTGTTTGTATTATTATATTTGATCTCGGGGAATATGGACATTTACCGATGGGGTTCAGAGGGGATATGTTTAGTAACAAGCAAGGATATATAGCTTGTAATTGACTCGCGCTAAGATACTAGTGATAATAAGGGGAGCAATATTGTATAATATCTATGGTAACATGAAAATGATTGGGTATACTTTTATGTCAGAAGATGGGATTTGGGGGTACATGCTATGGATTGAGGGCCAAACGAATCTCACCGAACGACAATGCTAGGTAGTAGTGTATCTGGAGGGTTCCTTGTTTGGATTTCTCTTTGCGAGACATCCCACGCATGAAACTTAGCACAACGTTGGAAGTGGGGAGATGTTTGGTCACTAGTACATAGTTTTGGTACCTTGGCTATTATGCATTCAGGTAGTTATAACTATAGGTTGAAAGTTGTATTACAATTTAAGGCTAGTGGAGCCGGGTAACCTTTGTGCATTTATGCATGGGTATAGGGTGTATGGGCGCCTTGGATAATTAATTTAATTTTAATATAATTCGCGTTTTGAATAGGTAGAAATATGGATCTTAAGGACATGTTAGTAGGGGAGTATTCAAGGCTTGGAGTACTAGATTTATCTTAATTTTGAGGACGAAATTCCTTTGTAAGGGGAGAAGTATGTAACACCCCGTATTTATGAGGATATAGAATTTAAATAATTTGCTAATAGAAGATTTAATTAATTGGGAGAACATAATTAATTTGGTGGTTTGGAGAAATTATTTAATTTGGAGAATTTATATTAATTTCGTGAATTAAGATTTATTTAATTTGGGTTATTTTTGGAAATTCATATGTGTTGTAATTTGGGGTCGAAATTTGAGAATGTTATAAAGTAATTCAGATGGGAATTCTGAGTGCACGATTGACTCCGGATTGGTCGAAATAGTCGAAAATGAGTACTCGGGGGTAGTAATCGGGTCTCGCGGTAATTTTAGGCATAACCGGGCCGACACTGGAATGTTTGGGCCATTTTAAGTTGGCCCATAAGATTAAAAATAGGATTAATGAAATAAACCTAATTGAGGGAATTGGGGCAGTCATAACTCAATGATAGAAACCCTAGAGATGCAGAGGAAAACAATGAAAGAAATTGGGGAACCTTTGGGAGCCAAACTAACGGAAGAGGAGGGTGTTCTTTGTCAAACATTCGTCTACAACAAAGAAAATCATACCCTGCAAATTTATCCAGGCAAGTAGTTAAACTTTCTTTCATTTAAATTGAGGTATTGTGATTCATATCACGGTGGGTGTAAACCATATTCATTTTGGGATGAGTGATTATAGCAAAATTCGTTTTTGGAGGGTATCACATGTTAAATCTGGATTTTGGGGATGTAAGCATTAAGGATGAAATTGTTGTTTAATTGATGTGATAACAATATCATATGAGGCTATAATATGATTTAGAATCGAAAAACTACAGAAATTGTTGTTGAATTCGGACTATTGAATCGAATTGAGAATTGTGATTTAAGGGATATTGAGAAAAACCCAATTTATGAACCCTAGAATTTTAATGAAAATAACTGAGGATTAATATCATATATTAGTGTTTGAACATTTTTATAGATGACATAAATATGGGAGATAAAGTAATCGAGGTCTGGATTGAAGTTGAAAAGTTTTGGAGTTTAAAAATGGTGGAAAAAGCAATCGGGGAAGTTGTCTGATATTTGGTCGATCGATCGACCGACCAAATTCATCGTTTGATCAACCCCTTCAGTTATTGTAAAAAGTGATATTGTATATATTTTCTTCATGGTCGCATGGGCGCCGACCTCATATTTTTCTGATTTTTTTTGGATTTTATATGATTTTTCTACGATAGATTACGTGACACCGACATCTTTAGGAAGAAATAAATTTGGATTATTTGGAGATGTCCGTAGATGAGTGAAGGTATTTGGAAAAATATTAAGGAATAATATTTTATCATTGGATTAGATAGGAATGAATCCAAGGTATAGATTTAGGAGTATTTATAATGAACGACACTCGATAATATATGTCAAAAATATGCGAACGTATTCAAATGGGAATTTTGGATGAATTTAGCATACGGGCTGGTATCTTAAGGTCGAAGTTAATTGATAGAAATTAAATGTAACCTAATACTTAAAGTCTTATGGGATGAGTATTAAGGACTATTAAATTTAACAAGGGTGTCAAACTTATTAACCGAATTTGGTGAAATGAATTCTAAAAGGTTAAAATACGGACCAATAAAGGGAGTCCTGGAATTTTGGTTGAGTGACACCACTTGGATAAAATTAAATGAGGTGATAGTAATTAAATTAAGGTTTTGACTCTGATATTTCTCAGGCTAGTGCTACGGGAGTTAGGCACAGATTAGCCGGTTTAATTTATTATAGAGATATATAATAATTTATTGAATAGTGAATTTAACGAGAGGTGTTAACCTTAATAGTGGATTTTTGTGTAACAAGTGAGTCGGAGTATTGTAGTTGGGTGGCACTACTTTAATAAATTAAATAATATGAAATTAATTATATTAATTGGTGTAATTTGAAATGTAACGGATTCGGGGGATGAGCGAACCTATGACTTAGATCATTAGGATATGAGTGAATTACCTACTCAAATATTTTAAAGGATAATTGGGAACACTTCGAATAGTGAGGGGTACTCGAGAATATACGATAAGAAGTGTAATTGGAATTAATAATACGTAGGATACTTGGGAGATATATATGCTATGTATGGAATATATGATATAGGTTGTGTGTATACCTATACTGATTTGTATGATTTATTATGTGTATGACATACCTACCATACTTTCTATCACAGGAGGTAGATTTTTGAAAAAGGACCATCTTATCTTTGTGTGCCTTCGGGGGGATTTAGATTGGTACCTTAAGGACATAGGAATGTGAATGACTTATTTGTGAGTTGATAAGTCAGTTGACCATGGGAGCGTAGGTATGTGCGTGACCCATGGGTATGTGAACTATGTTCACATCCAATATGTGTGATTTTTATTGATACAGTTCCAGAGTGATTCGGAATCTGTAGTCCTTTATACAGTGTGTGATGTACCGGGACTTGATAGCAGAATATGCATGCACCGCAGGTCCCAACCTAGGGGTGTTGTAATGTATATATATAATTAGTGTGATAAATATATATACTTGTGATTCATTCTACTACGTGTGTTTGGTAGATGATGTACCAGAACATTATAGCATAATATACTCGCACCGCAACTCAGCTTAGGGGTGCAGTGTTAGTATATATATGACAAAGTGATATATGTATACGTGTGATTTTATTCTACTGTGTGGGTTTAGTACAAGAGAAAGATAGTGACATTAAAAATAACTATATTATGCGGAGAAATAAACATATACTGAGAAATTTATAATGGGATAAAAGACATGAAAATTCGGTAACATATTGTATGGGTAATATGGGTGCGTACAATGAGTTAGTATGTAGAAGGAGACTTGTTATGGCTATTTAGGTGGGTAGCTTAACTATGAAAGGTAGAAGGCAGGTGTTAAGTGTGTACATTAGATGAGGGGTGAGCTATGTCTCAAGAGAGTGCGACACTAGCTTAAATATGAAAAGTGAGCATGTATATTTAATTATTGCAATTAAATTGCTTGCTAAATATTTTCAAAATGTTTTACTTGGGCTATGACCCATGTCAAAATCTTTTCCAAAACATTTTAGGTATCTAGCCACAGGGACGCCCAGTTTGAGGATTCTATTCAGTGATGCGTATCTGCAGCTCATGTGGAAGTTGCAGGACTTTGCTATAGACGTTTTTCTCATTTATTCCTAGTGTAGGAACTTTTCAGTACTCATTTGCGCATGACGCCCTCAGATTTTGTAAGTTTACTTATAGGACTTTGTATATCCAGGTTATTATTTCAGTTACTGTTGTATTTTACTATTGAACCTTTAGTTGATTCGGTTATCTTTATTTATGTTATTCATCTGTGTGGGATTCAGTTATTAGTTGTGTTGATGGTTTTATTATTATTTATTTTTCGCATGTTGTTAATTAATGAAAGATTTTAATTTGGCACCGGTCTAATTAAATTACTAGGTGGTTATTAAATTTTAAAAAATTTGACAGTGATGCTAAGATTGAGCCATATGTGACCAACGTTTTATTTTGATCACGGGCTGGCCACCCGGTATTTTATTAGGCGGGGTATATATATATATATATAGTACCGCTATTGTGCATACCAGTCCGCATTTTAAGAGTGCGGACCGGACATGTGTCACCTGGCGGTGAGCCCAGAAAAGAGAGAGAGTGCCTCAAAAGTTTGATATGGGTTTGGATCATAAAGTATTTTTCTTTTCGTTTCCTATTATTTAATGCTTCCACATTTTTTGTTAATATATATTTGTTTGGTATATCATTCTTGAAAGATTTATTTTTGAAGGGCTTATATGATGTATGTTAAAATGCCTCTTAGAATTGAAATATATTTTTGGCAGTGGCATATACATGTTGTGGAGGATGAAAATATGTTTGTGAAAAATTGTTGGTGAAAAAGGCGCGGAGGATGAAAATATGTTGGTCAAAAAGTGAATTCAAAGAAAATATGTGATGTTTAGTGAAAGTCTTCAAAAGGGACCTTTGTATATGGTGGAAGGGTCTTATTGAGAAAAATATGTTGTTATAATTTAAAGTTTATACCCCCAAATGAGACTTACATATATGTATATTTGAGGTGTTGATTGGTAGAATATAACTTTTTCCCTTGATATACATATATAATTGATATTGTTGAATAACATGTGGTCTTTTAGGATATGAATCATGTGTACAGTTGTTTAAGAACATGCGCTCTTCTAGGATATTCCCATCTACTTAGAGTGTAAATAACATTATAAAAAAATATATTAAAAGAAGTGTCACTTAAAAAACATAAACTTTTAATTAAAAGAGTTTTGGAAATGCAAGTTACTTTCCTGTGTAGAATTCAAAACTATCTTACTTGCATTTAAGGGTCATCAAATTGGATATTGAAATGCTATAAATTTCCTGTAGTGTTAGTAAACCAACCCAAGTATTGATAAAAGAGTTTTTAGCGATATATGTGAATTCTATTTTTGAATGCCTTTTGTTTTTTTGTTTTATGAAAGGAATTCATTCTTTGTTTTTTCTTCCTTTTTTTTTCAAATTTGTAATGTACAAACTAATTCTAATACAATCATGTGCGAGATATTTTTAATTAAGTTTTGAAGATTATGTGACGTTTGTTTCATTTGATTGTCGACTAATGAAGGTTATGTTGACTTTATTTCAGTTAATTAAGAGGCAAGAACGATGGAGGTGCTTACAAGAGTTTTGTTAATAGAAGAACGATTGAGGCGCTTACAAGAGTTTTGCCAATAGTTGTTTTTCTTAAATTTATTTATTTACAAGTGTTCCATGGCAAACATTCTAGCATTGTAATGCTCCCATGTGAAATTTTTTTGTGGAACCGAAAGTGGGGTCCACCACCACATTTGGGAAACGTTAATGTCGTGCCATTTGTAATTTTCTGTTGTCGATTTTCTTATGTGTTGCACCACTAAAATTAATTGAATTCAAACTTTCTATTTTGTTAACTGTTGATACCATTGATTTTATTAAAACTTTCTATTTTTTTGTTGTTAATATTTATTATATTATTTTTCCTTGGTGGTAATGGTGGTGGGGGAGGAGAATTGGTTCACAATTAGGGTAGTGGTTACATAGTATTGAGGGTGGGATATGAGACGACTTAAGGAGTGGGTGGTTTGAGGGGGTGCTATAATAAGGGGATGGATTTTGGTCCATTTATGGGATGATTACAATGGTAGTAGATGTCACAATTCCCATTATTTGGGGCCTTTGCATATGAGTTTCTTTTAACATGTCAAGGTTCATTTCTATTTTTGTTTTCAGTAACGCATATTTACTGTTTTGCATTTTTTTTTATTTCACTGATTTGGCTACACACTTGACAGGAAGCTATATGTGCAAGGAGTTAATCAAATTTTATGGGTAACTATTTGAATTGGTCGTGACAATTATCCACAACAACCCTCTTTTACCCAACTCTGTTATGGTAGAATGTTTTGTTTTGGGTTCCATATTTTTAAGATTTTAGTTTTGATCTCTCAGGGTATGTTTTTTACTCTTATTTACTTTTCAACTCAGTTATGTGGTTTTTTGGGTCCATCATATCAAAGTTTAAATTAGTTGTAGAATTGATTTTTTTTTGTGTATTCATTTTTTTGTGCATCTTATTTCCTAATGCTTCACATTCTTTCAATTACTACTTTTCCACCAACACAACTTATTCATTAAATAGAATGCTGTTGGGATAACAAGAGTTAACTTTTTTTACGGTCATGTGCAGGACTTATCTTGATTTCTCTTATCAGACTAAATGTATATGACACTACATTTTTTTATTCATTACAGTTACTCATTCAAAGAAGTGATAAACTTTACTTTACTTGGAGGCTTTACAATTTTGTGATAAATATTCTAGATCTAGACAAAATTTCAAACTAAATTTCTTGGTGTCATTGCCATTGTAGGTCAACTATTCTCTTGGCCTCATCAAATGTCATTTTTCTGACGTATGAAGACATGTTTATGGGCTTGGAATATTTTTTTTATTTGATCACGATACATGTTCTCTTAAAAGATTTTATGCAGCAAAATTAATCTTTATGAAACACATCTTTGGTCTAAATGAATTTCTTGGTGTTTCAAACAATCTTATAACCTAAATTTCTTTTAATCTAAATGAATTTTAATAAGATGTTGAAAATAGTCTTTTGATCTTTTACTTTAGGATTTGATACTTGCTTCTGACTTTTTATATCAACTAATTAACTTGGGTAATATTTAATGCTAAGGAAAACAAGTACACAATCTAATCTTACCCGTTTCACATTCCTTTGGATTTTCAAATCACATATTAATGAAACATTGTACAACACTTATAATATGTTTGTATTGATACTATTTCAATTTTTATATATTAATGTCCTATTTTTTCTAAATATTCAGGTTTTATAATTAGAATCGCAAAGAAAGAGTTATTGAATTCAGGATTCAAATAATGTATTGGGATTACTAGAAACACACACACACACACACACACACACACACACACACAATATGCTCATCGTTAAAATTTATTTGAAAAGAAAGTTCGAGTAGTGTATTCAAACATAAATTTTAGCTAAAAAGACGAAGTCTCTACTTCATCATACGTGTTGTCATCACACACGATATTTTCAAAAAATTTAACCATGACTTTAGGCATGCGCATTCGCTAGTATGTTTATAAAATGCACAAAAATAATAAAAATACTAATATTAAAAAGAAAAACACTTATATAACAATATAAATAAACTTAAATAAATAGATTAAAATATAAATAAATAACTCTAAAAATAAAATATAAAATATATTAACGACACACACTATAGAGAGGTACCCATTTAAGCCTCCAATAAAAGTTAGACTTGTTGCGAGCAAGCCCAAATCATCCAGCAAAGCAATGACGGGCGAGCAGGTCCAAAGTTGTGAGAAAGTCCAAGACAAGATTGATTGAGGAAGTTAAAAAACCCGAGCAAGGCAATATTGGGTGAGCAATACCAAATCGCGAACAAGCCAAAATAATTGGCAAGACAATATAAATAAAAACAATATTGGGAAAGCAAACCGAAGACAACCATAATGTGATAACAGACGAGCAGGCCCAAGGAATGGATAAAGCAATAACTGGCAAGCAAGTCCAAGTAATGGGCAAGCCAAGACGAACATAACAACATAGGGTGAGCAGGACCAAGATAGGAGTAAAATAAGAATGTTTGTGTGGGTCCAAATCGTGAGCAGGATAAATAGGTCTAATCCACTAATGAACCTGGAGCAGTAACCAGCGAGGGGATGCACACAACAAAACTTTAGTCATTCAAGCAGTTGTGTTTACATAAAAGTTTATTTATTAACACTTACATATTATTTAAATACATGTGTACTTATAAAAAATCCTTGGCCAAGCAAGAAGGGATCGAGCAGATGTCCCGTTAAGATCTCTGTAGAGTTTTGGTTTAGAGGATGAGAGGTAAGTCTTGTTGACCAAGCTAAGGCTCAACCACTTCACTACCATGGGAAAAAGAATACAAAAAAAAGGGACCCAAGAGGTCTCTTACACATTCCCATTCCCATATACCTACACAACTCACATTTGGTAAAATGGGCAAGCAATAAAGCTATTGCTCACAAAGTTGTTTTTCAAAATAACATTAGTGAGTGTCCCTCAAGACTGCTCGCAAGTTTTTAAAATTTTTGGCCAAGTAACCGTTTGAAATATTGACATAATCGTATTTTTATCACTATGCCCGACATATTTTCTTTTTAACTTTGATTACACTGTATGTCGCCTATCAGAGTGGACAATGACAAATAATAAAATAGGACAAAAATTTCCATTCATATAATATCGCAAGGGACTATCCCCTTGGCGCGCACATGCCACTTCAACCTAATGTTTGGCTATAAATAGAGTACTAAGGCAAGGTCAAAGCGTAACCACAATTTGAGCATTGTTACTCTGTTAATATTCACACAAGAAGTATTCCCTCTTCTCTCTTATTGGTACTTGAATTGCTTGTCTCTTCACTCTCAAAGAATCATCACTCTCAAGCGATTTTATTCATTTTGTTATTATTGAAAAGTTTATATCTAGTCATTGTCTTCCTCATATTGTAATGAGAAAGTTGTTATTGTATTGCAAAATTTGTCTTTTGATTTACTTTCTACTCTTGAAATTTCAAATACCCTAAAGGTTGTTTCTATTAGAGTGGGTCACGCCTCACCCTTTCATATTATTCATAGACCCTAGTACCACTACCCTCTTATATTTGGCGACTCTACTAGGGAGGTATTTTTATTTCCATGGATAAAGAAGGTTATAACGTTTCAAAGCAAATGGTTTGAAAGACACTCCAGTCAGTAATGGATTGGATAAAGAAGGTTATAATATTTCAAAGAAAATAGTTTTCAAAGACACTCCAGTCAGTAATGGAATTTAGAGCGATTATATGGCTAATGAGGAAGTTGTGGTCACCAGAGCAAGAACTCCTGTTCCTTTAGGGGGTAGGTGAGCACATCAGCGGCCACGCCATAGAACGGTATGAATATGATGAATATGTTCTTTGAGTTTTTAAGATAATACAATTTGGACACGGCCAGTTCAGGCCAATTTTGTGTAACACCAACGGTGGCTCTTTTTGGAGGAGCAGGTATAGCGGAGGCGATGCCAGCCAGATGAGTGGCAACGGATCAAGTTGTGACTCTAGCAAGTTTGCCAACTACAAAGAAAGTGGAGGCGAAGGAATCACCCTCCAAAACCATCACAATGGAATAAGTGAAAAGGTTTCTCTCATATCATAAAGGGTCATTATTGATGTATGAAGATATGTAGAACCCATACCTAGATAGTATTAATGAAAAACCATACCTTGAGGGGTATGTTCCTCTTCAAATTCATGAAGTTCAGCGGTAGAGGTGAAAATCTTAAGGAGCATGTCAAGAGGTTCATGGAGTATATTAGCGTGGACAACAATGACAAGGAGATAAAGTTAAGGGAGTTCTTGAAAACTCTCATTGGAAAAGCCTACACATGGTACTCTCACCTAGCACTGAACAACATCCCCACTTGGGAGGAAATGCATCGAAAATTTTTGCAGAAGTTTTTCGTGGATGAAGATGAGTTCACAGTGAGACGCTTGGACCAAGAAGTGCAAAATTCGAGCTAGGAGATGATCCAATACATTAAAAGTTTTAGGGAAAGAGCACTAGATGTGAACAGAGGTATCGTAAAGGCTAGATTATTATAGATTTTTATAGAGGAGTAGCTAAAGGAATACAAAATACATCAAATTAATGAGACCCAAGAAGGTACCTTTAGGGAATTCACACGAGCAGCGAGTAACATCACCATGATCGTTAAACCAATACCACAAGGATGGAGGGCACAGATGCCACTGCTAGCTAGTTGGTTTCAAGTTTCATGCCGACAAGCAGTGAAGTACGTTGAAGGAAGTCGTAATATAAGGAAAGGGTTTCAAGGGTCCAAGAACAACAATATCATTGGAAAAAAAATTTTGAAATGATGTGCCACCACCATTACCATGAAGTGTGGCAGAAGCCATGGACTATTATCAGACACTGGTGCGCGAGGGGGTGGCAGGCCCCCTCACTCAAATGGTCAGGTTCCCACGGTGGCATACCAAGTGGACACAAAGTTTTTTAAGTTGCACCACATGGTGCAGCACGCTACCAACGATTTCTATTATTTTTGCATGATAATAGGGGAACGAGTTGCTAATGTCACCTTGTAAATTCCATATATGGAAGTTAACTAAAATTCATTGTCGGCTCATCATTAGGGCACAATGAACATGGTGATGGTACATGATTAGGAAGAATTAATCAAGATCGAAGAATGGCTAAATACATATGCAATGCATAGACGTGCGAAGTTGAAATAGGTTCCGAGTGTGTAGCGATTACAAGAACCCTAAGTTCAAATAGTTCTTTGATCAAATTAGGGTGAAGTATGATGTTAGAAAAAATCCAAGAGCAAGGGGGCCCCTACCTCAACTGAATGGTCTTATGGGGAGATTGATCAAGAAATATACATCTGAGGTAGTATTTTCAGAGACGGATAGGCAAGTACCTTTCTTCCACAATAGACATGTATACGTTATTACTTTGGTGAATGGAATTAGTTTTCCAAGAGCGTTGACAGATAGGGGCATCAATAAATATCATGCACATTAACATTCTCTATGAGATTAGACTTTCGCAAGAAAAAATTTTGCCGATACCATTCATGAACATTCTCTATGAGATTAGACTTTCGCAAGAAAAAAATGTACCGATAGCATTCGTGATCTATGGATTTGATAGCATAGGGAGGCAGCCACTTGTCTATATCAATGTGGAGATTAAGTTGGGAAACTTCACATAACACATTAAATTCCATATCATCAATGCCAACACGAGTTACCAGATGCTGATAGACCGGGTGCGAATGCACACACATGGAATCGTGTCGTCAATGTTCCACCAATGCGTGAAAGCCAATGTTCATGGGTAGAGAGCGTGATCAAATCCACTAAGAGATCGTTCTTAGTAGAAGAGTCCCATTTGGTGGATGTGGAATTCTACAAAAAATTAGATGAGGAAAGAAAATTCTTAGTCAAAGGAGTATTTAAATCCAAGAAATCAGTGCAGAGAGGTTAGGCCCATGAGTGGCACCCTCTGTGATATGCCCTAAATGTACCACCTCTGTGATATCACCTACCTAACCTCGGCTCCACGTAATCCGAGGTCATCATGATTAATCTCGGATTGGATAACAGTTAGACTTTACCAACCTCGTACCCCTCCAGGACGAGGTCGTGACCAGACAGATGGCCGAGCTCTTATGCGCATATGTGTGGTTGGGAACACGTGTACACAAATCGGTTATAATAAATCATTCCCCTCACGTGGGAGGAATATTTCATCATCATTCTCTACATGTGACAGTAACAGATGTCTTTATCATATTGTCTAGATGAACACACACATGCTCATTGCATGCATGGGGGGTGCATTACACCCCCCAGGTACTATATATACATGACTTCTCCTTCTTGGAGGGGGATCCAAAATCAGCAACCCTGGCTGAAACTCTGTCTAAATACACAGTACAGATAGAAAGCTTGAGAGTTTGCATCTATGGACATTAGAGCCTTCATACAGTAATACTAATCCCACACTTGCACAGTGGACGTAGGCCTGATTGGCTGAACCACTTATATTCTGGTGTGATTCATCTTCTCCTCACCTCCTTCTACTATATACCTTTATACTGCCATTGTTAACACTAAATTGAGCTTACAAACACCTTGAAGGGTGGTGCTGTTTCCAGCATCATCACTCTGAAAGTAAAGGAAAGGAAAAGAGAAAGTTTAAAGAAGAGGCAAGACCCATGCGGACTTGTAAAAATATTTTTTTGCCTAGTGGCAAAGTCATCTATCGTTTATAACAGTCTAAGCGGGCGATGTTTTGGGATGAAAATGTCGACTCGGCATATAATGTTTTATGATTGTTGAGTCCCACATTATTGAACACGTTTAGGAATCGGAGGAAGCATCGAATTGCATGCAGGATGGACCGTGAGAGCGGCTCTAGGAGCTTGAGGAGCTAAACTTAGGAATGAAAGGTGGTGATGAGTGACCCATCTTCATTTCCAATGCCTTAAATCCTAATCAATGGGAGGAGATCACTGAATTGTTCAAAGAATCACATATGTCTTTATGTGGATGTATACAGAAAAGTCGAGGATAGATCCAGAGGTGAGTTGAATATTTTACCTAATGCTTTACCCATGAGATAGTATACGCAAACCTATAAAGTTAAGATAGATTTGAAGATCAAAGCGGAGGTGGAAAAGTTGCTCGCCGTTGGGTTCATCAATCCCGTTCAGCACCCAGTGTGATTGTCAAGCATTGTGCTCGTAGCAAAGAAAGATTAGAAGAAAATAAGGGTTTGGGTGGATTTTAAAGATCTAAATCATGGTTTCCCAAAAGACGAGTTTCCTCTACCCAGTATCGATAGTTTGGTCGACGCCACCACCGGTCATGAAATGTATAGCTTCATGGATGGATATGTGGGATACAATTAAATCAGAATGGACTAGGGGAACGCTGAGAAGATATATTTTCAAACCCCTTTAAGCGTTTTCCACTAAACTATTATATCCTTTGGTTGAAAGAATGGAGGAACAACTTATTAATAGACTATGACGGCAATATTTCATGACTTATTTTATGATATATTGGATTTTCATATATATGATTTGGTGATAAAGTCAAAAAAGTAGAGCAAACATGTCCAGGATCTTAGAAGAGACTTCGAGCGATCCCGAAAGTACAAATTGAGGATAAATCCCTCAAAATACACCTTTGGAGTTACTATGCGAAAATTTATAGAATTCACCGTCAATATACAAGGAGTGTAAGTTAATGTGGAAAAACAAAACTCCATTTTGATAATCCCGCCATCAAAGAGTCAGAGATAGTTCCAGAGTTTCTTAGTACAAGTCTCTTATCTGAGAAGGTTTATACTAGCGTTAGGGGAAGTCACTCACCCCTTATATGACAATCATGAAGGATAAGGAGAAATGGGTATGGGAGGATGAGAAGAAGAAGGCATTTGAGAGGGTTAAAGAAATATTAACCTCACCTTCAACCATGATCCCATCGGTAGCAGGCATGCTCCTATTATTTCACCACACTTTTATAGCGCGGTTAATTAGGGCCGTGTTTCCTCAATAAATAGAAAGAGTGGAGCGACCTATGAACTTCTTGTCTCAAGTGATTTCGGGAACGGGGTCCAGGTATACAAATGTAGAAAAGCATTGTCTATATTTAATCTTTGTAGTATAGAAACAGAGGCATTACTTGCTAGCCTTTACGGTTCATATTATCACTAAATGTGATCCCATCAAATGTAATACCCCGTATTTTTAAGGGATTTTATTTTAATTATGGAATTAGGATTAATTAATTTAAATGGAGAAAATTTATTTATAATTAATCTGGATTTAAATATAATAATTACTAGTGTGATGAGAGCTAGTATTTATTTGTGATAATTATGTTGATTGTTACATAGAGAGCAAATTAATATATGATTATAAAAATATTATTATGGCCGAGAGTGAAAAATACGACAGTTGCAATACACTTAGTTGGGACGCGAGTGTGAGTCGTGTCGGTATTACTTCATTAGTTTAAAAAGAGAATTTATTTTTAAGTAACTTGTATGATCATTTAGAATGTGTCGATGAGTCTGGAAGGGCCGTGATAGTCAGAAAACTCTACTCGAGTGTTTTATTTGCATTTCGGGGCAATTTAGGCCAAACCTATACCCCTGAGGGGTATTTTGGTCTTTTAAGATTTTGGGGAATTAAAATGAATGAAAATACATAATTAAAAAAGAAATGTATGTGGGTAATAGGTTATTTATCAATTTCCAAACTATGTGAAAGAGAGAGAGAACCAATGAGGGAGAAGAAGAACTCCATAGGTGCCCTGGGGTAAATACTCAAGCTCTCACACCAAAAATCACACCAACGCGTAGATCGTGAGGAGATGATCACCCCTATACTATCATTTAGCGAATCAGAAGTTCACAAAGAGAAAAGTGTTTATCTTGCTGGATTTTAGAGAATATATGATTCATGTTAATTTAGTTGATGGTTAAATCATAATATCATGTAATTGGGACTGAAATTGGGAATTTATTCATGAATGTAGTATAGGAATTGTATGTAGTTGAATAATTATGTATTGGGGATTAGAAACTTTAATTTTATCTCTTGAAACCACGAAATCATATATGAGTTTAGTGGGCCATTATTGGTGATTATATGAAATTAGAGGTTATTGAAGATTTGAGAGATTAATCAAAATTCATGTTAAAATTTTAGGGATTTGATGTTAAAAACGGATGGGAAAGTGTTCTAATACTAGGGGATATAGTTTAGAGTTGTTGAATTTGAATTAGGATGAGTTTTAAGGGATTTTTCTGTTGAATGAATTGGGAAAATATAATTTTTAGAAGTCGGGGACGAGCTCTGAATTCTCGTTCGAAGACCTGCCCAAGTCGTTCGAACGAGAATTCCAACGAGATTACTAATAAGATTTGGTTTAAAGTTCGTTCGAAGTGATATCCTCATTCGAACGACCTCGTTCAAATGACGTCGTTCGAACGAGAATCCCCAGGTTCTAACGAGATTTCAGAAATGCAAATTTTTGCCCGAATGACTTAAAATCCTTCTAGGTTAATTCAAGTGAGAGAATACGACCTACGCTATTATAGAGTAGATTCATTTCATAAGCTAGTAGTGAGATTATTTATATAACTACTAAGGGAGTGTGTTGGAGTGAGAGAGAGAGCCTTAGTAAGTATATACGATAGAGAGATAAATTGTATGGTTAAAGTAATGTGAGTAGTAGAGACGATAATGCTACATATAAATTCAGGGATTTGGGTTGCATAAATACCTAATGAATATAATAATTTGTGTGTATACTTATTGATTGAACTACTATGTGTATAACATACCTACGCTTCTTGCTATAGAATGGAGGTTGCGCGTTGTGATCGATCATGCCTTGAGGAGCCTTCGGGTGGGATCTTGATTTGTACCACTAGAGCATAGAACCTAAGTACGGGCTATCTGTGAGAATGATAGTGATTATGGTCGTATGGGCGCGTAGGTATGTGCGTAGCCCATTGGCTTGGAACTATGTTCGCCTCGAATATATGTGTTTGTTTGATGGTTTGTGAGAGATTGAACCTATATTCCTTTATGTAATGAGCGATGCATCGGGACATGATAGCAGAGTATGCATCCACCGCAGCTATGTCTCGGGGTGCAGTATTGTGTGTGTGTGTGTGTGTGTGTGTGTGTGTGTGTGTGTATATATATATATATACTAGAGTGTATGTATATCTATTCTGGTGATAATATCTATTGTGTGAATTAAGTAGACCTGATTAATAATGAAATCTGAAATAAATTAAGTTGGTAAACAATTAATTATTTTAAATTCAAAAGGCAAGTATCCGTGTTAAAGAGAAATTGGATATATATCTGTATTACATATATTGCGAGAGAAATACATGGGAACAACATTGGGTTATGATTAGATGTTAGTCTGGAAAGAACTAGTTAGCATGGGAATAGGAACTAGTGGGGTTTGAAGGTACGTTAAGCATGCACATTAGATGACAGGTGAGCATCTCAAGTGAGCACGATTAACTAACATTAAAAAATTTGTGCTATTAACTCATTTTCTATACTTTATAATTTTTAAACTGTTTTCAACTTGGGCTACCCGTTTTCTACAAATCTGTTTTCTTGTCAAATTATTTTAGGCGCCCAGCCACAGGGACACCAAGCATAGGAGTTCCATTCACTCGACGAGATATAGCTGCTGTGGAGGTTACAGGACCTTGGTAGTATACTCCTCTATGTCCATCATTTCTTTATTTTGAGTTACTTTATTAGTTAGGGTATGTTGCCCCTTTTCTATCCAGATATTCAAAGATTTTGGAGTTAGTTATTTACTTCTTTCAGTTGTTGGTTTATTTCTGTTGGACTATTATATTTGGTACTTAGACTGAAAGTGTATACTCAAGTTACATTTATTATTGCAGTTATTTTCTATCATATGAGATTGGTGTGAATGGTGAATGTTTAATTATTCGTTAAGCTAGTTTTATACTAATTGAAAGATAAAATTTTGAAATCAACCTTTTTAAATATTAGGTGGTTAGTAGTTAATAATAAAGTTTTCGACAGTGATGCTAACCTGAACTAACTAGATATTCTGATTTAATTTAATAAAGGACTGATCACCCGGTGTTTAATTAGGAGGGGTGTCACAGGTTGTATCAGAGCATCAAGTTTAAGAGTCCTTAGGATTTGTGCGGCTTATTATGCTTTTCGCGTAGCTTTCTTTGATATAAAGCCCTATATTTAGGACTATTGTGCTCATTAATTGTGTGTTCCACGTCTTCAGCTATTTGAGATATTTACTATGGAATTATAAAGTTTCTCTCTCATTTAAAATGCCTCCCAGACGTGCACAGCGAGCCAATAGGGATGCCCAGCCCGAGCCTCGACCAACTCCGACCCAGGGCGCAATGAATGCTGCGAAAGTTGCCACTATTGTAGAACAGACGGTGAATATAGAATTAGTCGTAGTACAATAGGCCCCACCACATGTACCAACAGTGGCTCCAGCACCGGCTCACACTTTCCCTTATGCTTGGGAGCACGTCAGAGATGCCTTCCAAAAGGCATATCCTCCAGAGTTTGCAGGAAGTTCGGATGTGGTAAAGGCGAGCCAATGGAAGAAGGATATACAAAGACACCTGAGGATGTATGAGTGCACGGAGGTGCAAAAGCAGATTTTAGCTACCTTTAAGTTGGTGGGAGCAGCTCTACAGTGGTGGGAGTCCACTACCACTACGGAGGAGAGAGATAGCTTAACTATTCGAGAGTTCTGGGAGCAGTTTGACCGCAAGTACTTCCCTTCCGTCGTGCAGAACAAAATGAGGCGGAAGCTGTTGAACCTCAAACAGGAAGGGAATATAGTTTTAGAGTATGAGGAACAGTTTACAAATCTTCTAAATATTATTCCTGATGAGATACCGACGGAGGAGAAGAAGATCCATAGGTTTACGGATGGATTGACTTGGAGGATTCACCAGTGTATGTTATGGAATCTTTCATTGACCACTTATTCTGATGGGGTTAATGCTTATCTATTACACTCCCAGGACCACCACTTCCATCAGCAGGGAAGAAAATGAGCTAGGGAGTCCAGCCAGTAGGGAGGGACAGGAGGCAATAGTGCCAGTAGGGCACCCGCTGCTCAGGGACGGGTCCGTTAGGGTGAGCAGAGTTCCCATCAGTGGGACCCTGCTAAGTGATTTCGTTCTGGAGATTTCAGGCAGAGGCAGGGAGGTTTTAGGCCGAACCATCAGAGCCATCCTGGTCAGTAGGGCCAACAGGGGCAACAACATTTCCATTAGGGCCTAGGGAGGGGTGGCAATGGACATTAGCAAGGGCAGAGGGGAGGATACTTTCCAGGGAGGTGATTTACTTATGGAAATATTGGACACAAACGTCAGGATTGACCTTAGAGGGGTAGTGCCCCATAGCAGTAGCAGCAACAGGACGCTCATTAGGAGCCCCAGCGATCGATATTTCCAGCCGCCATCCCAGTACCATCCCAGGTACGAGCTTTACTAGCCGCTCCAGAAGTTCTGGTGCAGCAGGTTTAGTGGCTGTATGAGCGTGTCTATAATATCCAACAGGTCACGGTTCATCAGGCCTTCCTCGTAATCGAGGATATTATTTGACACGGGGGCATCATATAGTTTCATTGCCACTAGTTTTGCAGGCGCCACGGGGTTATTAGACACGACAGATAGCGCAGCTACTAGTGCAGACTCATCGATGGGATATGGGTCTTTGATATTCTTTATATGTCGAGGAGTAGGCATAAATATTGGGAGATTGATTTTACTAACTGATATGCTTGTCCTAGAGATACATAAGTATGACGCTATTATCGGGATGGATTGGCTAGTTACATATAGGTATATGATTAATTGTTATAGTCATAGTATTTTGTTTGCCATATCGGGTCAGGAGATGTTTTTAGTGGCGATGCCTCGTCCTAAGGGAGGTTTTTCGACCCATTTATATTATATAAAGGATTGGACCTCGAAGGGAGTGGTGATACCGCTTGATTAGATTTTGATTGTTTGTGAGTTCATTGATGTATTTCAAGACATATCGAGATTACCGCCCAGTAGAGAGATAGAGTTTGTGATAGATTTGGCACCAGGCACTCGGTCGATAGCCCGTGTACCTTATTATATGGATCTGATAAAAATAAGGGAGCTACGAGATCAGATTGAGCAGTTGTTAGGTCAGGGTTTAATCCATAGGAGTACCTCGCCTTGGGGTGTTCCCTTGTTCTTTGTGAAGAAGAGAGATGGGTCGCTACAGTTATGTGTTGACTACCGAGAGTTGAATAAAGTCACGATACGAAATGAGTATCCATTGCCCCGAATCGATGACCTATTCAACTAGTTGAGGGGAGCTTCTTATTTTTTTAAGATGGACTTGAGGTCGGGGTACCATCTGTTACGTATTAGGGAGCAGGATGTCCTTAAGACTGCTTTTCTAATGGGGTATGGATCTTATGAGTTAAGGGTTATGCCATTTGAGCTAACCAATGCACCGGTCATCTTCATGTACTTGATGAACAGGGTGTTCAGATAGTTCTTAGATTAGTTTGTCATTGTCTTCATTGATGACATTTTGATTTATTCCCAAACTGAGGAGGAGCATGTCGAGCATCTGAGGATGGTTTTATAGACACTACATGAGCATGAGTTATATGCGAAATATGAGAAGTATGGGTTCTGACTGAAAGAGGTTCATTTCTTGGGAGACATCATTTTGCGGAAGGGATATCGGTAGATCCCAAGAAGGTGTCTACGATTAGGGAGTGGGGACAACCCATGACACTGATTGAGATATGTAGTTTATTAGGGATGGTGGGATACTATAGGCGGTTTATTCGGGGGTTCTCGAAGATAACGGGTCCGTTGATAAACTTGACTCACAAGGGGGTGCCATTTTTATGGGATGATGCCTGCTAGTTGTCTTTTGACGAGCTGACTTCAGCACTAGTTCTAGCACTACCCAGGGCCGGGGTGGAATACTTGATTTACACTGATGCATCCTTACTAGGACTTGGGGGTGTGCTTCAATAGGAGGATAAGGCGATTGGTTATGCTTACCATAAGATTAAGCCTCACGAGAGGAGTTACCTCATCCACGACTTGGAGTTAGTGAAAGTCGTGTTTATATTGCGAATATGGAGACATTATCTTTGGGGGGGAGATATTTTTCCTATTCACAGATCACAAGTCACGGCAGTATTTGTTCACGCAGCAGGAGTTAAATATGCGTCAGTGGAGGTGGCTTGAATTTATGAAGGATTATCAGTTCAACATCCATTACCACCCAGGGAAGGATAACGTGGTGGCAGACGCATTAAGCCGTAGGCAAGAAGGTGAGGTAGACGGGGTGTGGAAGGAAAAATGGAAAGAACTCGAACATCAAGATGCAATTGCCTACTCATTCAGGTCAGTGATGATGATTACACCCGAGATAGTTACCAGGGTGATACATGCTCAGGCAGCGTATTCCTTTTGTCAGGATCGGATTATCTAGCTTCTAGCCGAGGGAGCAAAATCCTTCTCCGTGAGCTCAGATGGGGATTTACGCTTTAATGGAAGACTAGTAGTTCCCGAGGGGGAGGAGTTACGACATGCAGTGATGGAAGAGTTGCACAGTTCATGGTTTGTGGTACATCTCGGAGGAGATAAGATGTAACAGAATATAAGGCGATAGTATTAGTGGAGTGGAATGATGAAGGACATCGTCAAGTTTATTTCAATGTGTGCCACTTGTCAGATGGTGAAGATATACCATCAGAGACTGGGAAGATTACTACAACCATTAGAAATCCCTATGTGTAAATGGGAGAGAATTTCCATGGATTTCATCACAGGGCGGCCTACATCACAGAGGGGTCACGATTCCATATGAGTGATTGTGGATCGGCTGACCAAGGTAGCTCATTTTTCGCTAGTCTGGACCAAATATACTATGGGTAAGTATGCTCATATCTTCATTGTCGAGATAGTGAGACTCCATGGGGTGCTCCTTGATATTGTGTCCGACCTGGACAAGATTTTCCTGTCTAAATTTTAAGAGGGTTTCCAGCAGGCCATGGGTATGAAGTTACGATTGAGTTCGGCCTATCACCCGTAGACGAATGGGCAGACAGAGCGGACGAGTCAGATGTTGGAGGATATGTTGAGGATGTGTATCCTTTATTTTGGAGGGGGATGGGAGCAGTACCTTCCACTGGTGGAGTTTGCTTATAAAAACTCCTATCAGTTTACTATTGGCATGGCTCCGTTTGAGAAGTTATACGGTAGACCTTGTCGTTCCCCAGCATGTTGGCTTGAAGTGGGGGACAATAAGTTACTTGGGCTGGAGGTGATTCAGGACACCTTGGCTAAGATTGAATTGATACGAAGTCGCATTCGGGTTGCTCAACATAGGCAGAAAAGTTACGCCGATGCCAAGAGGTTCTTCAGGAAGTTCAGTTGGGGGATCAGTCGTTGTTTCGAGTATCTCCTATGAAGGCGATAATTCGGTTTAGGAAGAAATGGAAGTTGGCACCGAGATATGTTGGTCCATTTCCTATTATTGAGCGGATTGGGCCAGTAGCTTACAAACTTGGGTTATCGGAACACCTGCATAGGATTCGTGATGCGTTCCATATTTTTTCACTGAGGATATATCTTCGGGATGACTTGGCCCACACATATTGCTTCATAGGAGATTGATCTACAGCCCGATAGTTCCTACGAGGAGGGGTCAGTTGTTATCCTAGACCGTAGTGAGAAGAAACTGAGGTCAAAGATAATACCGTTAGTATGATTGCACTGGCCGCATCATAATATAGAGGAGTCTACCTGGGAGAGTGAGGATGACATGCAGGACAAATATCTAGAGTTATTCGTACCAGGTATACCTTTATTCTATTCTTTTTTGAATTTCGGGATGAAATTCCGTTACTAGGGGGAGTATGTAATACCCCGTATTTTTCAGGGATTTTATTTTAATTATGGAATTGGGATTAATTAATTTAAATGGGGAAAATTTATTTATAATTAATATGGATTTAAATCTAATAGTTACTAGCGGGATGAGAGTTAGTATTTATTGGTGAAAATTATGTTGAATGTTACTTAGCGAGTAAAGTAATATATGATTATGAAAATATTATTATGGCCGAGAGTGAAAAATACGGCAATTGCAATATACTTAGTTGGGACGCGCGTGTGTGCCGTATTGATATTGCTTTATTGGATTAAAAAGATAATTTATTTATAAGTAACTCATATGATCAATTTGAGTGCGTCGATGAGTCCGGAAGGGCCGAGATAGTCAGAAAACTCTACTCGAGTGTTTTATTTGAATTTTGGGGCAATTTAGGCCAAACCGACACCCCAAAGGGGTATTTTGGTCTTTTGAGATTTTGGAGAATTAAAATGGACGAAAATAGATAATTAAAAAGGAAATGTACATGGGTAATAGGTTATTTATCAGTTTCCAAACCTAAGTGTGTGTGTGCGTGTGTGTGTGTGTGTGTGAGAGAGAGAGAGAGAGAGAGAGAGAGAGAGAGAGAGAGAACCAAAGAGGGAGAAGAAGAACTCCATAGGTGCCCTGGGATAAAAACTCAAGCTCTCACACCAAAAATCATACCAACGCGTAGATCGTGAAGAGATGATCACCCCTATACTATCATTCAGCGAATCAGAAGTTCACAAAGAGGAAAGTGTTTATCTTGCTGGATTTTAGAGAATATATGATTCATGTTAATTTAGTTGATGGTTAAATCATAATATCATGTAATTGGGACTGAAATTAGGAATTTATTCATGAATGTGGTATAGGAATTTCATGTAGTTGAATAACTATGTATTGGGGATTAGAAACTTGAATTTTATCTGTTGAAACCACGAAATCATATTTGAGTTAAGTGGGTCATTAATGGTGATTATATGAAATTAGGGCTTGTTGAAGATTTGAGAGATTAATCGAAATTCATGTTAAAATTTTAGGTATTTAATGTTAAAAACCGATGGTAAAGTGTTCTAATACTAGGGGATATAGTTTAGAGTTGTTGAATTTGAATTAGGATGAGTTTTAAGGGATTTTGTTGTCGAATGAATTGCGAAACGTAATTTTTGGAAGTCAGGGATGAACTCGGAATTCCTGTTCAACGACCTGCCCAGGTCATTCGAACGAGAATTCCAACGAGATTACTAACGAGATTTAGTTTAAAATTCATTCAAAGTGATATCCTCGTTCGAACGATCTCATTCTAATGACCTCGTTCGAACGAGAATCTCTAGGTTCTAACGAGATTTCAGAAATGTAATTTTTTACCCGAACAAGTTAAAATCCTTCTAGGTTAATTCAAGTGAGAGAATAGGACCTACGCTATTATAGAGTAGCTTCATTTCATAAGCTAGTAGTGAGATGATTTGTGTAACTACTAAAGGAGTGTGTTGGAGTGAGAGAGAGAGCCTTAGAGAGTATATACTAAAGAGAGATAAATCATATGGTTAAAGTAATGTGAGTAGTAGAGACGATAATGATACATATAAATTCAGGGATTTGGGTTGCCTAAATACCTAATGAATATAATAAGTTGTGTGCATAATTATTGATTGAACTACTATGTGTATAACATACCTACGTTGCTTGCTATGGAATGAAGGTTGTGCATTGTGGACGATCATGCCTTGAGGATCCTTCAGATGGGATCTTGATTTCTACCACTAGAGCTAGAACCTAGGTACAGGATATCTGTGAGAATGATAGTGATGACGGTTGTATGGGTGTGTAGGTATGTGCATAGCCCATTGTCTTGGAACTATGTTTGCCTCCAATATGTGTATTTGCTTTGATGGTTCGTGAGAGATTGAACCTATTGTTCTTTATGCAATGAGCGATTAACCTGGACATGATAATAGAGTATGCATGCACCGCAGCTGTGTCTCGGGGTGAAGTATTGTATATATATATATATATATATATATATATAATAGAATGTATGTATATATATTCTGGTGATACTATCTACCGTGTGAATTAAGTAGACCTGATTAATAATCATACCTGAAATAAATTAAGTTGGCGAACACTTAATTATATTAAACTAAAAAAGTGAGTATCCATGCTAAAGAGAAATTGGATATACATCTGTATTACGTATATTGCGAGATAAATACATGGGAATGACATTAGTCGATGATTAGATGTTAGTCTGAAAAGAACTAGTTGGCATGGGAATAGGAACTAGTGGGGTTTGAAGGTATGTTAGGCATGCACATTAGATGAGAGGTGAGAATCTCAAGTGAGCACGATAACCTGACATGAATAATATATGTGTTATTAACTCATTTTAAGCACTTGTTGATTTTTAAATTGTTTTCAACTTGGGCTCTGACCCATTTTCTGCAAAAAAAATTTCTTGTCAAATTATTTTAGGTGCCCAGCCATAGGGACACCAAGAGTAGGAGTTCCATTCACTCGACGAGCTGTACCTGCTGTGGAGATTACAGGACCTTGGTAGTAGACGCATCTATGTCCATCATTTCTTTCTTTCGAGTTACTTTATCAGTTAGGGCATGTTGCCCCTTTTCTATTCAGATATTCAAAGATTTTGGATTTAGTTATTTACTTCTTTCACTTGTTGGTTTATTTTTGTTGAACTATTGTATTTGGCACTTAGACTAGAAGTGTTTACTCCAGTTACATTTATTATTGCAGTTATTTTCTATCATATGAGATTGGTTTGAATGTGAATGTTTAATTATTCATTAACCTAGTTTTATACTAATTAAACAATAAAATTTTGACATCAACCTTTTTAAATATTAGGTAGTTAGTATTTAATAGTAAAGTTTTCGACAGTGAGGCATAACCTCAACCAATTGAATATTCTGATTTAATTTAATAAAGGACTGATCACCCGGTATTTTATTAGGCAGGGTGTCACATCAAATACTTTATTGCGTGGTCCATCTTGGTATGATGAGAATCCAGGTGGCTCTTGATATATGATCTAAAATTCCTTGCTCCAAAATCCCTTAGGATCCAAGCTATGGCTGATCTCCTCGCCAACTTTCCAAGTTAAAATTTTGAACCAACCAGTGAGGAGATACTAGGGGACGACTTCCAAGCCTATTATTTGAAGAGGTAGAAGAATAGAGTATGGATTTTGATGGTTAATATGTTCAAGATACTCATGGAGAAGGTATTATACTCTCAAGTGATAAATATAAGGTTACCATCTCCTACAGGTTGGATTTCAAGTGCTTTGACAGCGAAGAGGAATATGCGACTCTCATACTTGGATTACTTGAGGTTTTGAGAAGGGGCATCCAAGTAATCTGTAAACGAGGGGACTCCAACATGGTGGTCAAGCAAGTTAATGGGGAATTTACGCTCAAGCATAATAATATTGCTTTGTATAGAACAATCATTTAAAGGTTATTGAGTCATTTTTTAGCTGCTAAAATAGAAACGCACCCAAAGATGATAAACAAACACCCAAATGCTCTGGCAATGATTGCAAAGAAATTAGAGATGGAGGAGTCTGAGGCCACAAACACTGTTCAGAAAAGGATAATGCCCACCACGATGAGATTTCTATTCCCAAGTGAAGAGACTAAGGATTGAAGATTTATAATTGAGAATCAACTAGAGACACCTGAAGGGAAAATGAAATTATCAGAATTGGTAAATTTTCACATGTTGCAGGATACATTGTATTTTAAAGCCCCAAGTGATTTATTAGCGTAATAGGTAGGAGAAAAGGAAGACCAAGAGAAATTAAAAATTATCCACGATAGGCATTGTGGGTATACAAACATCCCACTTTATAGGAGTCGGCAATGATGGAGCAATTATTGGCCCACATGAGCACATAGGTTTATGGAATGCAGCAAGGCTTCCTAAAGTGACAAACCCAATTTGATAAGGTAATAGAGGTAAATTTTGTGAAAGTTCAAAAATATTAGGGGATAGCCTAAATCGGCTATCTCAGAGATGGAGAGCTACTTATTGAGAGGTCTGATGAGAATTATTTGAAGAAAAGAGTGGACCGTTTCTACTTATTAATTGGGGAACTCTATATAAGGGGTATTATGAGAAGGCCTTAATATGTTTGGCGAGTGAAGAAGTGGAAAGAATACTGAAAGAAGCTTATAAGCCTTCGAACTTGGGCATGCCAAATTATACGACCAGATAATGACCCTATGGTACTATTAGAAAACAACAGAGGATGACTCTACAAGTTTTTTTAAAGAAATATAGAGCATGGAAAATTTATGGTAATATGGTTCATGCCCCCTTGGTGAGTTTGTAAAGCCTAGATTCTCCTTACCCAGTCCACACTTGGGCATTTGATTTGGTCGAAAAAAATCAGCCTGGCCTCTTATGGAAAAGCCTTCATTCTGGTTGCCATAGAGTTGTATACCAAATGGTGGAAGAAATTCCTCTAAGAAGGGTTACTACTTAGGTGGTAACAAAGTTCATTTGGGAGTATATAATATATAGGTTTGGCCTTCCAAAGCTCATTCTCACAGATAATGGAAAATAGTTAGTGTGTAAAGAGATGGGTCTGTTGATGGACAAATAAAAGATCATCTTTAATAGCTCGACTATTTCTTATCCCAAAGGGAATGCTTAGGCGGAGGCAACTAACAACATGTTGATCAATATTTTGAAGAAGATGATGGAAGATCTGTAAGGAACGTGAGATGACAAGATGTCGATGGTTTTATGGGCTTATAAGACCTCCAAGAAGAAGCCAACTAGTATTCCCCCATTCTCTCTAGTCTACGGCATAAAGATTATCCTACCAATAAAATTGGTTATGTCATCAGCACGGGTGACTTAGGCCATAATTTAGATATGCGCACTTAAAAGCTTTGGATGAGCATCATGATAAAGATAAGGAAAACTTGAAAGTCTACACTCAGTAGTTGTTTAGAGCTTATAAAAATCTAGTTAAGCAAAGATAATTCCAAGTCGAAGACCTAGTTTGGCGAGCATCTACTGATCATCTGAAGAGTATGTTAGCTTCAAAATTCAAGCCCAATTGGGAGGGCCATTCATTGTGTGTGGAGTAGAAAAATTGGAGTATTGTTACATCTCAGAGCCAGAGACTGAGTGCATTTAATTAATCAATTACAAATGGCTCAAGAACTACTATGCCTGAAGTACTCTACCTTTTTTCTCATTATTTCATCCTAGAAAAGGAAAGCTATTTAAGTGAAAAGGAAAATTGTTGATGACATTTTATTGTAATAGTAAAAGTGAAAAAAATTATTTTTTCGCAACGAATACAATAGTGAATGTTCAGTTATGACCAATTACTTCATGAGATTTATGATGATGTTTATAATGTTTATTAGTTTACATAACCAACAAGTTTTTATCATGCATCTGTTTGCAATGTTGTATGAACAAATACATCTAAAAAAATGATTTGGTTTTGCTAAGTTAATTTTACAGAGCAGGGCTACCAAAAATTCTCACAACATAAGAGAAAAGATATTTAACTCACAAAACATTGCTCATCATACATGGGGCCAGGGTATATATACCTCCCAATGATAAAATATGATGAGAAAAGCACCTTTACCTGCAATACTTTGAGAGATAAGCTCCCAGAATGGAGTACCCAACATAATATAATATGGGGTTCACAATTTCATTCGATAATTTAAAAAAAAAATGCAAGTTGTTTAAATAGTTTGTATGATGCCCTTGATAATGGAAGGGGGTTGGGTCCCAACTCTTATTTCCTAAAACAAATATAGGAAAATCAGCCCACAGAATATGAGAAATTTACATATATTACTCACCAAATTGTGAAGTAATACACTCCCACATAATATAGGAAAGTTACATATATTACTCGCCAAATTGTGAGCAGGTACCCTCATAGAAAAAGGGAACGATATCAATTCACGAGCGGATACTCCCCTAGAATAAGGGATAGTCCATATCGTATGAAAAAAATGAATGAAAAAAATGCAAAGTGCAAAGAGAAATATAAAAAGAAAATCTTTCATTCTCATTTATATAAATTACCTACTCAAAATAGAGTCGACCACAATGTCATCAAAAAAAGAAAAGAGTTATTCACAAGAGTTTAATCTGCTAAAAGAAAATGAATATTCTCCTTTGAGTAGAAGTCTTTGAACAAGGGGACAATCCCTCTAACAATGTCTTCTTGGAGTGCAGTTACTCGAGCATCGTATTTTGTTTCACTAGCTAGGACTTTAGCTAGATTTGCTTTCGAAGTTTGGATCTGCTCATGAATACTATCGGCATAAAAATGACGTTTCTCGGACCTAGTTTGCTAAGATATTCCATTAATCTTTTAGCAACCGGGTGGATAAGTCTATGAACGGAAGCATCAAGCCAATCAATCTTTAAATGGTAACAACTCTCCAAGTGTTTGATAGATGCCAAAAAGATGCGAACATCTGCACTGGTAACATCGCTTGTAGGAGTTGAAGTAAACTTATGAACATGACTGGAGAGTTCCTTCATATGGAGAACAATTGGGCCATTAATATTTCAAATAATTTTGGTTGTGAAAGTCTTAGGGTGATGCTCAAATATCAAGTCCATGACAACACGATCTGGTTCTCGAAATCTCTTAGAGTGATTCTTATGCCACAGATTTCTCGTGAAAATTTTAGGATCATCCATCTCTATGACATGAAAACTAGTGTGTAATACCTCGTACTTTTATGGCTTTTAATTATGAGATTAATTAAATGAAATTGCTCTTAATTGTGGGATTAATTAAATTAATTTGGGATGGAAAATTAATTCGGATTTAAATATCTAGCGAGACGAGAGTTAGTATTTAAATATGATGATAATGTTAAATATTACTGAGTGATTATGGTAATATATGATTATTGAATTTATCTTGAGTTGAAAATACGACAGTTTCGATAATTTAGTTGGGACGCGCGTGTCAGGACCCAATTTAATGGATTTAAAAGTATTTTAGTTTTATGTCATCTGTATGAGAATTTTGAGTGCGCCAACGTGTTCGAAAGGGTCGCGATAGTAAGAAAACACTAGTCGGGGGTTTAGTTTGGGTCCCGGGGCATTTTTAGGCCTAATCAACAACCCGATAGGGTATATTAGTCATTTCCATATTTGGTGAATAGTAACCCACGAAATTTAGAAGCTTTATCAGCCAATAGGTTAGAGCCTTAGGGTTTCCATCACCAAGTTCCACAGATGGCCAATGGAGATGAAGTGGAGGAAGTTACCAAAGGAGAACCACCATCTTTGGACTTTTTGCACCACCGTCACCACCATCGGATAGATCTGAAAGAGAGGAGCATTTCTATACCATCTACTTCAAAGGATCAGAATCTTCATTACCAAGAAAGTGATTTAACTTGCCCTAAATTATTTCATATATCATCCATGTTAGGTTAGAATTAAAGAATAACCTTGAATAATGATAATTGAATGGATTTGAAGAATTAAAATCGTAATCTGGGTAGGTTTTGCATGTAGATTAACTTCTAGGATTTTAGCAGCCACAAAATCATGATCCATGTGTAGAGAATTATGAATTTGTAATGAATTATATAGTGTTCTTGAAGAAATAGGAGAACTAGGGTTTTATATTATAATTATGACTTTTGATCCAAGAAACTGTTGATTGAGGATGATTCAATGACTCTAATAATGTTAGAAATTATGTAAACATGTTGGTATGATGATTAGTATATTTGGTTGGGAGTTTTGGACATTGAAATGAAGAATTAGAGGTGTAAAATGAGGAAACCCATAACTGTTAAAGAAAATTCTGGGCAAATACCTGTTTGATCGATTGATCGACTCAAGAATGTCGATCGATCGATCGACCCCTTTTCTTCAATCGATCGACCTCTTCTGATTTTTTATAATTGTTTCCCTGTAAGGTTTAAGGAAAATCCCAAAGCCGATAATAATTCTTAGGGTGATTAATATGATATTGGGGGACTTAGTTAAGGCCAGTAGGGTCTTAGTTGAAGCCCGAACAAAATGGATTACCTTAGGGATTTGAATACTATTGCTTACGAGGGACTACCGAGTGAGGTACGATTAGAAATTGTTCGAATTGAAACTATAATGGGAATAAATGCCGAGGTAAGGATAATAATAGTAATGGAAGGGCTTTAAGTTACTGATATAACATTAGAAACTAATAGGAGGCCTAGTAACCTTTTGGGGTAGGTTTAGGTACTCAAATTGACACGAAGAGAGAAAGTTATCAAGTTAAATATATAATTATGTATGATGTTCGGGATAATCTTACTACGTACGAGACTTTCTAGATAGAATGTGAATATCTATATTGAAACATGATTCCCAAGGTTGTGTGAATGCATAGTGAATGGATTTCTTATCTGTATGGCATAACTACCATACTTGCTATTACGGGAGGTTAGTTTTTGAAAAAGGACCCTCTTATCCTTGTGTGACTTCGGGGGGATTTAGACTGGTACCTTAAGGATATAGGTCTGTGAATGGCTTATTTGTGAGTTGATAACTCAGCTGACCATGGGAGCGTAGGTATGTGCATGAACCATGGGTATGTGAACTATGTTCGCCTCCAATATGTGTTATTTGTATTCTGACGCTTCCTAAGTGATTCGGAACACGTGATCCTTACATACGTGATGTACATGGATTTGATAGCAGAGTAAGCGTGCACTGCAGCTTAGTCTAGGGGTTCCATATATGTATATATATGTACTGTGAGTGATTTATATATATACTTGTGACTGGTTCACTGTTGATTAGTAGATGTGAATAACTAAGATATTTGAATGGTCTAAGAATGTGAGAATTTAATTAACACTTGAGATAATTAATATAATGAATGTGAATATGGGTCATGAATATAACTTGTTTGGGTGTTACGAGTACATACCCTATGATAGAGTGCAAAAGCAGGAATGGTACAAACTAGTTAGTTAGCGGCATAACTAGGATGGGTTAAGGGAATAGGTTAAGCATGAACATTAGTTGAGAGGTGAGAAACTCATATGAGAGTACACAACTAACATGTTTATAATATGTGTTGTTTAATTATAATTTAAACACTTGCTAAACTTTTAAAATATTTTCACCTCAGGCTCTGACCCATTTTCTTCCAATTCTATTTTGTTTTTTAAAAACATTTTAGGTTCCCAGCCACAGGGACGCCAAGCATAGGAGTTCCATTACATTGACGTGTTGTAGCTGCTGTGAAAGTTACAGGATCTCGGTATTAGATGCCTTCATATTCTGTACTTGACTCTACTCAAGATTACTCATCTGTTAGGGCGTGTCACCCATTTACATTTAGAGATAGCATCCTCAGACCTTTTGTTTTATTTCAGATGTTGGTTTATTTATTCAGAGTCTTGTATCGGAACTTTACTTTACTCTAGTATTATTATTGGAGTGTTTACTCCAGACTCGGTTTATTTCATTTCGTTGATTATTCATTTGGGATTGTTTATATAATTAATGGTTATTGACTTAATTACTTGGTTTATGTTAGCTTGATTAATAAAATTTGGCATCTCTGTTTTTAAATATTAGGTGTCTAGTAATAATCTAATTATTTTTTACAGTGATGCTAAGACTGAACCAACTTGATATTCTGTATTAATAAAGGAGTAGCGACCCGGTATTTAATTAGATGGGGTGTTACATAGTGTCCATAGATCTAACCTTAGATCGAGGGGAAGACTCCTCACTGAACTACTCCCCCTCAACTCCATCAGAATTAGTGGCATCATAACTATGCTCGTTCTCTTTAACAGCCTCCTCTAACTCGTTCGTTTCTTCATGAAAAAAGAATAAGAAGGAAAGGAATAAGCTAAGTAAAATATCCAGAGGAACGTAGATAATAATAGCAAGGAAAAAGACTTACCCGTATGTTATACTACCGGAAAGACTATGTTGCTCCCTTCATCCAACCCCAGTCTTCACAATCACCGTAGCACTCGTGACAATAACCTAAAAACAAAGAGAAAGGAAAATGTCATACGAGTACTAGCATAGTAAAATCATATAAGAGAATAAACCAGGGTAAGATAGATTATTACCTGAGGCTCCGTAGTTATAGGAGCACTTGTAGCACTAACTTGAAAACAAGGAAATAAGAAAGTGTTATTTGAGTACTTGTATAGTAAAAGTAATTATAAAAGAGCAATATGTAACAGAATAATACCTAGGGAGTACTCATAGTTATGCTCACAGAATATTTTGCACTCGAAGGAATGATCATATCGCTAACATAAAAACAAAGAAACGGGAAAGTGTTATTTGAGCACTGCACAGTAAAAGCAAGTTATAAAAGAACCGGGTATGATAGAATAATAATCGAGGATCTCTCATGGCTATACTCGCAGGAGATTACACAGTTAATGGAACGCCCATAGTGATAACATGGAAGCAAGGGTAAGAAAAGTATTATAAGAACACTTGCATAATAAAAGCAAGATTAAAAGAACTAGGTATGACAGAGTACTCATTTTCATGCTCACAGAAGGTTCCATAGTCAAGGGAACACTCGTAGAGCCCACCTACTGAAAAAGATTAAAGTGTAAAACTTTCAAGAATTTTCACAAAAAGCAAGTCGAGGTGTGTCAGATTAATATCTGAGGTGGCATAGACGATGGAGTGCTCACAACAACACTTCAATGCTTGCCTAAAATGAAAGAAAAAAGTTAGAGTGGTTAATCGTTCAAACACATGTAAAAAAAATATTCTCCCAAATGTGAGCACTCAGAGAAAGTATAAAGGTGCGCCAGTTCAAGTACATTAAATCCAACAGGAGGGGAATCACTCAAATTTATAGCAGGTGGTGGACGGATACTTGCACTAACCTATCAATCAAGAAGTCATCAATATAAAATAATCAAAAGTTATAAAAAAAAAAAAGATATAACTAGTTACATGTGCTAAACAAGTGACATTAGAAATAGTTCCAGTTGAAGTAACACTATAAATAGCTTGAGTAGAGAGGGCTTGAACTTGGGGCCTATTTTCCAAAGGTAGACAAAACCTTGGGATGTATATCCTCTCCAACTACACGGACCAATAAGAAATGGACACTTCTCATCCTACATGGAAATATTTATACTTGCTCGACATCCGAGGAGAGTTGGTTGGCACCCGAGGAAAGTTGGTCGGCATACTAACCAACTCAAGGAATACCAACCAACTTAAGGAAGACCAACCACCCTAGAAGACCAACAAATATATTCATTGTATATAGATATAAATGTCTGAATATATAAAGACAATATATCTCTTTGATTCCCATCACTGTAAATACATGCCTTCTCTTAGCCAAAGGGACATACACAATCTGAACTAACCAATTCTCTACACACCTCTCTCTCTCTCTCTCTCTAGACCATATTGTGCTATTATAAACCCCATGGAATAAAAGAACAGTGGACGTAGGCTTATTTCATGGCCGAACCACTTTAAAAATCATGTCTCTCATATGTTTGATACGAATGTTTATCTTCATTTCATCTTGAATCTCATCCTTATCATTTATCTGTTGTTAATGTCGATAAGATGGATTGGGGCCATTTCTAGTCATTAACAGATTGGCGTCGTCGGTGGGAATTCGACACAAGAATTATTTCCTTCTTATTAGATGAGACGAAGATCAACATCAAAAGCTAAGTCTTTCTATCTTTTTATATGAACAATTGCCTTTTATACGCATATTATTTCATTCAATCATGAATCACGTATTCAGGAACTAAATATTTTTTAAAATTCACGTAACACTATTATATACAATGATTTGTCATATAAATCCTATATGCAATCTGAAATTCATAGAATTTGACCACATCATTTCATAAACTTGTGTTACTATTTCTATTCATCTATCAATCTGCTCAAAGGTGCCACCTTTAGTTAATTTGTGTTGATTGATTGTGAGATGAATTATATACTAATTTTTAGATGCGATAAGCAATTGTCCATCACACTTTTTTTTTTGCAAATGTCAAAAGCAATTCTCTCTCATAAAAACCAATACCCACTTCCATAAATAGGAATGGTCGATACTTCTTGATATTTACTGGGGATAATCCTGGTACAAATTAGGGATGCAAATTTCTCAAAAAAATTCAAGATTCAGCAACATCAACATTGTAAACTTTTTCTTCACAAATCTATATTTAATTCTTATAGATCTTGATTTGAAACCCTAATCAAATTGATAAAGCAAAAGGGATTGCGAATGTAAATCGGATCTGGAAATCGAACCGGCAAACCAAATATATATGGTGATAAAGCTCTATGGGGAGCTGAATTATCACCGGAGATCTCAACGTAAATGGAATCAAAACCCACTTTTTTTTTCCAGAAAAACTATTTACTCACCTTTGATAAAGGGGATAAAGTTAACGAACGTGGCCATCTATCCATATTATCATAAGGAACTACCTCATTTTGTGGCTCCGGCAGGTCTTCATCAACAGATCGGATGATAAATCTTCAGACAAAACATCAAACCTTAAATCAATTAGGGGAACAGGTGACAAAAATGAAGTTTAATCCTTAGTGTGTGCCGGATCAGACTAGTTTTACCCATCATAAATGTAAGCGGTGACAGGCAAATCGTAGGCTCCGGTCAACTTTGTGAATAACATTTTAGGTGGTTCACCAGCCGACCTAAGGCTATTCTCCCTGTGACCTGGTAGCAATCGGTCAACAAAACCCAAAATCATTTATGCATTTGACTCCTCGAACATCTCTACAATAACAGTTTCCCGAGCTCCGACCAAGTTGAAAAGCTCATGTCTGGAAAGAAAATCATCCATGAACCTTATTACTGATCGGCGATGACATGGGTTAAGGTACCAGAAATTTATTAACAGGTATTGTACAGTTGTTAGTCGGCAATTGTTGGTCAACACACACATTGTTGGTCGATGTAAGCTCCAGACCATTTTTTTATCGGTATCAGTTAAATGGCGATGTCAATTTTAGTCGACAATCATCTAATACTAATCTATTATTGTTGATGAGAGTCCCCTACCGAAGATCAGCGGCTTCAATATGATGGTCGGTAGCAGGTGTTATGCAAAACAAAGTTTTCCCGACCTAATATTTAAATTACAGCAACAAGGTTAAAAAGCTCCCAACCATCTATTACTGGTCGGCAGTGTGAATGCAACACCATAATTATCTTAATTGCATAGATTGGTCGGCGGCATCTATTACTGTTCAATATCATCTTTATTGGTTCGCACCAGTGCCGAACCATTTTTTATTGATCGGTAACATCACCAGATCATATTTTATATATGTCCGCGTCTTCAGGGACGAACCTAGAGGAATACCTCTACTAAGCCATCACTAGATTAAACCCAAAGTAACATTTTGTTTTACAAACCTCTTTAATATCCTTTTTAGTTTATTCTTTGTGAAAAGTAATCTTGGGTGAAAGTTGGTCGATAAAACATAAACCTGCTGCTTAAAGACTTTGGGGTACCTCCTGTTTAAAAGATTTTGGTTTCTCACACCAATTCTCTTTACTTCCCATCTTTAAAAATTGAAATCAATTTACATCGGAATAGTTGTTTGGACTTAAAATAATTTTATAAAAATTCTAGACCGATCAATTGGTCATAATATCTTGTATATATTTGATAAAAATTTGTTCACGTGACATTTATTCATCACAAAACATATTATTACATGTTTTGATTGCTAGAGTATATACATATCATATATATTGATCAGATGACTAAATTATTCTCATGATAACTAATTGATTTAACCTCCATATATGGTAGAGCAACTTATTAAATTTCACATGAACAAGATTCAGTCATGATGAACGCTCAGTGACAATCTTATGTTCTATTGAAAATATTATCATTGCTCGACACTATGCAATTTTGCCTCGATGGATCAGCTAGGCACTATTAATGTTATTATTGCTATGATATATGCTGAAGAACGATTCATTCTCTATTCGAATGCATACTCAGCATGGAGCTCGGCAAAATATTTATTATCATATATTCAGCTCCAATGAGATCTGCAGCATTTGTTATATTTTACCTCCAACAAACAGTTGGTCGGGAAAATTCTTCTATATATATTCAACAACCACCAACTAAGGTTGGTCGGCATCAACAACCACCAACTAAGGTTGGTCGGCGTCAGCAACCGCCAACTAATTGTTGGTCTGCAATAGCACCTGCCAACTAAGGTTGGTCGGCATCAACAACCTCCAACTAAGATTGGTCGGCATCAGCAACTACCAACTAAGATTGGTCGGCGTCAAAAACTACCAACTAATTGTTGGTCGGCACTCAGCAACCGCCAACTAAATGTTAGTCGTCGTCAATAGAGACGCCAACAACGTTGGTCGTTAACAACTCAGTACAAATCACACCAAAAACTTTAGGCACACTGTTACCCAACTCAGTGCAAATCGCAACAAAAACTTTAGGAACAATGTTTCCCAACTCAGGGAAAATCGCACCAAAAACTTAAGGCACAATGTTGTCGAACCTAGTGCGAATCGCACCAAAAACCTAAGCCACCAATGTTGCCCAAATGATGATTTTAAGTATGACTTCATACAAATCATGAATAGGAAGTCGTTCAAACATCCAAGGGGTGACAAGATAAGTTAATCAAATTTCATTCATTTATTTCAATAATTTCATATTATATAATTCTTGTTACTGGCAATGCAGGAACAAAATACAAATACAATTTATTCTAGAAGACGTTTTATGCTTGAGCATCATCATTATTATTATTTAATCTCCTCAGCCCAATTGGGGGCTCCACATATGCCGATCAATAGCACATATCGGAATTCATACTCCGTATTTAAGGGATTTTACTACAGAAGCAATTATTCATTTAGTATCATTCAATCATCAGATTCAGCATTTTAGCGCGAGGATTTTTGCAACTGGCCAACACTAAAGAAGAAGTTGTACTTATATGTAAATGTTTCAAAGACCGTCAATAGCTCGGCACTAATTAGATTGAAGAATTGGGTTCAAAAGCTAAACACGTTACATCAAAAAAGCACTCAGAGGAGCAGAGATCAAAAAAATCAAATATGGACAATCGGCACTCAGTTGGTCAGCACAGAAGGCAGTTGGCGGCTAAAAAACCAACCAATACACTTGAAGATTATGACAAGCCACAAGATGCAAACTATGAAATTACTGCATCCAGATTCCCATGGGTGATACATAGAACACGATGAACAGAGTTCCTCAAAAGAAAGACTAGATCCAGCGCAACCATCAATCAACCTGAATCATCTACCAACCAGAAGATAATGCACTTGTATGTTGAGCAAATTAAGAAGGCAGATTAATAATTTCATGATGCACAAGAACCAAGAAACACTGCAGAATAAATACTCCATCCTTTTAGTAAACCATCAAGTATGAAGCATTGGGGGCTTCTATTGACGCAAAAATTCTCCAACTACGCGGACCAATAAGAAATGGACACCTGTCATCCTACATGGAAATATTTATACTTGCTGGGCACCCGAGGAGAGTTGGTCGGCATACCAACCAACTCAAGGAATACCAAACAACTCAAGGAAGACCAACCACCCTAGAAAACCAACAGATATATTCATTGTATATAGATATAAATGTCTGAATATATAAAGACAATATATCTCTTTGATTCCCATCACTATAAATACATGCCTTCCCTTAGCCAAAGGGACATACACAATCTGAACTAAGCAATTCTCTACACACCTTCCTTTCTCTCTACACCATGTTGTGCTATTGTAAACCCCTGGGAATAAAAGACCAGTGGACGTAGCCTTATTTCATAGCCGAACCACTTTAAAAATCACGTCTCTCATATGCTTGATTCTAGAGGATCTCTCATGGCTATACTCGCAGGAGATTACATAGTTAATGGAACGCCCATAGTGCTAACATGGAAGCAAGGGTAAGAAAATTATTATAAGAACACTTGCATAATAAAGCAAGATTAAAAGAACTAGGTATGACAGAGAACCCGTATTCATGCTCACAGAAGGTTCCATAGTCAAGGGAACACTCGTAGCGCCCACCTACCGAAAAAGATTAAAGTGTTGAAAAGGCGAAAGGCCCCAATTTTAAAATCTTATCAAAAATTATTTCCTTTTATAGATGCGGAAGCGAGATAGTTCACACAAACTACAAATTTTAATTTCTTTGCAAAATAAAAATTAAACCAATTAATATGAAACACACACATAATTAGATTTCACTTAAACACATTTAATTAACCCAACTCCTAGAAATTTGCCAAAGTCATATTTTTCAATTTTACCAAATTAGGCCAAACCAATTTTCTCACATTAAATTAATGACTTGAATTAACTACACATTACCCAAATTTAATTTAGCACCAAATTAAACAAGTAGTGATTAAACCAAATTTTATCTTTTTACCTAAGCATGCGTTCTAGGTGATATAGCAAGATAAAATTAAACAATGAATCACTACGCCGCGATGTACGAGGAAAAACCACAACGGGAAAAAATCTCGGACGACCCTAGCCTCAAATCCACTAAGTATGGTTTTACAAATACAAGATAGTAAGACGTACAATACTCGACTCGGTCCCTCTCAAGCCCCGACGCACCGTCTTGTATACACCTCCGCCTAGCGAATATTCATGGAGCTCCACCGCGGTCTCGGAATCCATCGATCGGACTTTATATGGTCACCGTCACCCAAACTAGATGCCTTTCTCCAAGTGGGTAAATCAACGCAAACTTCTTCTTCTTTGTGGGATTTAGATGCAAACCCAAACAATCTCTTCTTCAATATGTAGAGATAAACCGGTGCCAAACACTCCAAGCAAAGTATATATATATGGATGAACTTGGATAATCAAACTTTGGGTGTAAAAAAAGTGTTTAGAAGATTTCCCTTGAAAAACAAAAACACTTAAACAATGAACTTTTTCCTTTTGGAATTTTTCTCTCAAATTCTGTCTTAGAGGTTGTAGGATATGAAAAAGTTGAGTTAAAAAACTTGGTTCCCGCACTTAGATATTCAGGAAAAGAGTTAGTGGAAAAAGTAGTGGGAAATAGGGAAAAAAACTGCTAATTAACTGTTCCCGTCAAAACTCGTTCGAACGAGATTTTTGTTCGAACGAAGTCTCGTTCAAACGAGCCTTCTAACGAAGTTTCAGTGTGAACTCGTTAAAAATATCGTTGGAAATCTCGTTCGAACATTATGTTCGTTCGAATAACACATCGAACGACATTCGAGTGGCCAATGTAGGAACTCGTTGGCAAACTTGTTCGAACGACATTATTATTCGAACGAACTTCCAGAAAGAGTAAATTTTGATTTTTTAGCCTAGAAACTTTATATACTTTATTTTTAAAGTTTAAATAAAATCTTTCTGAAAATAAATAACAATTTTAAATAAACGTACACCCAATATAAATTATTCCAAGATCCTATATATATATATATATTAAAATGCATGCATACCTTAGGAGCAGTGGAACCATGTTGATGACGTAGAAACGAGGCACATTAAACTCGGCATTTTGATGAAGCTTTATACTTGGCCGTTACGTCTTCAACTTTAGCATCTCATAGGCTTGAAGGATGGTGAGTAACACTACCCTATGACTCAAATGTTTTTTCTGGAATTGAGCCTAAACTACAAAGGACTCAATTGGAAATTTGTGCCCTTACAAATCTCCCCCTTTGGCTATTCCGGGACAAAAACCAACAAAAATCCTAATGGGCCGTCAAGCTCTACTAGACTGACAAAAATGACCCACCCAAAATAAAATACACTGCTTGACTCAAGCAACCCAAAGGATCAATATCTTTGCCAGTTATAGTTGCCACTTAGAATGTAATTCCTACACACTTAAGCAAACACATTACATGCATAGGGAATTATTGATACCAAATTTAGTCTGTTGACATGGACCAATTAAGTGGAGACACGTGTCAATCTACATGGCACTTACGAATATTTCTGAACAACACCTTGACTTCGAGGAACTCAGCCTCCCCGACCAACTCAGACACTCCGAGCAACAGGTGCTCTGTGAGGAACTTCACTGAACCGAGCAACTCATGAAGACCGAGCTACTCAGGCGGTCCGAGCTGCATCTCGTACAGAGCATTAATGACCAAACAATCAAAAGAGATACTGAGCATTAAATGCTCATTATTATCACACACACACACACGCATACTCCTATTGGACAGCTTTGTATTATTCTTTCATTGGTACAGCCTCAAGGCTATAAATACATTGTAACCTCCTCATTAGAGGGAAGGGGGAATTTCTTGAGATAAACCCTACTTAGAGAATTCCCAAACAATCAACAATAGCACCAACAGTGGACGTAGGCCATTTGTTCAAGGCTGAACCACTTACAAATCTCTTGTTTTATTTATTTTTATATGTGATTAAACAATTAGAGATAATCTAATTTTTTACATCAACAGATTGGCGCCGTCTGTGGGAAACGACTGTAATTTTCATTTTTCACCAAAAATAAATCATCACCAATGGCTGACAATCCTGAACCCAGCAATCGAAACGCTGGAGACCCCCCAAATCCATCCGCTCCTCCAAATATCCAAGATCTGGCAGGAATCATGGCCAATTTGGCTCAAGGCCAGACAACCATGCAGGAAACAATGCGAAAACTCATGCAAACTATCCAAGGTGGAGCATCAACCTATTCAGGACAACGAAGTGGTCAAAGAAATACTCATTTACTTTCTTCACACATTAGGCAAAGCGATTCATATCGCACTGATAAATCTAAAGATTTTTCTTATCAACCGGGTCGAACTTCGTCAGTACGAGCCACAGATACTGAAAAACGCATCACTCTCTCTCCAAAAAGGACCAGCGCACTGGAAAGATTGAGTAGGGTCTCTCCTTTTGATCGATTGGGCCCTAGGAAGAATAAAAGTCCTCCTAAGGATGTGTCGAGAAACTTTCGACGACCATTTGATTTAAGAGAGGGTTCTGCCCAATCACAACCACCTTCTCGACAAGATAGATCCCAAGAAGCCACATCCACGCGATCAGTTGCTCGAACCAACACGCCCAATGAAGTAAATGATGCATGGAAAGGTTCTATTCAGAGGCTGGAGGATAGATTAGGGGAAATGGCCAAGGCCAAGAATCCTCTACAAAGAACTTTTGTCCAAGGGACACCTTTTGTCCAAACAATTATGGATTTTCCCACACCATCAAAGTTCAAAGAACCTGTTGTGACTCCTAAATATGATGGAAAAACCGATCCTGTCCTTCATATAGAGCAATAACAAGCTGCTACCGATATCTATGCTGTGCTCGATGAGATGAGATGCATGGCATTCTCGGGAACTCTTACAGGATCTGCTCAAATATGGTACAATAATCTTCCTCGGGGTAAGATTTCCACTTTCTTTCAACTAGCCGAGCTCTTCATTGGAAACTTCTGTTTTGGAGCAAAACCTGTTAAACGAGTAGCACACTTGTTAAGTGTTAGATAAAAGGCAGGGAAGAGCACTAGGGATTATATAACTCATTTCAACAACGAGAAACTCGAAGTTATTGATTACAAGGAAAAGACAACGATTACTGCTCTGATGAGTGGGTTGTTGCCCAACAAGTTGCATTGCACTTTGGCTAAAGATCCACCCAGAACCATGTCAGAATTGATGGCAAAAGCGGCCAAGATCATGAATGCCGAGGAGGCTATGGTTGCAAAGAAGAATATGGATACCAAAGAAACCAAGGTGGAGGGTGATAAGGCCAAAAAGAAAGAGCATAAGAACAATGGTGGTGACAAGCACTCAAAAACAAAGCCATCATGGGAGGTATTGAAGAAATTTGAGAACTACACTACTTTGAAGGTAGACATCAACCATGTTCTAGAAGAAATCAAGAACAGCGAGGAGTTAAACTGGCCAGAGAAAATGAAGTCAGACCCTGACAAGAGGAATAAGACCAAATATTGCGAGTTCCACAAGGATCATGGCCACATGACCAAAAATTGTATAGCTCTTCAGAATGAGATCGAGGCACTCATCAGACGAGGAAAACTGGAAAAGTATGTTGATCGCAGAAATGAAAGAAGAAACAATGACCGAGAAAGAGAGAGATCTAGATCTCCTCGTCGAGCAGAGGAGAACAAGAAAAAAGACCATGAAGATGATCCAGAAGATGACCCCGATCTTCCCAAAAGACCAAGGCAGCCAAAACGTGAGGTATTTTTAATACATTTTGGATCATTTGATTGCAATGTTATTACAGGTGGAGATGCAGGAGGTGGAGACCTTACTGCAGAAAGAAAATCTTACCTCAATGAGGCTCAAGCCTGTTCATATATTCAACAAATAAACTTGGCTGAAGATGATCGACCGAGGAAGGTCAACAAAGAAAAACTGGTCATCGGTTTCTCAAAGAACGACCTTGCTGGTGTGCTGTATCCTCATGATGACCCATTGGTGATCAAAATGAGAATGAAGGAAGTGATGATCTCGCGAGTACTGGTTGATAATGGTAGCTCGGCTTATATTATGTTCTACTCGTGCTTCGACAACTTAAATCTAAAGTTATCTCAGTTGGAGCCTTATCATAGGCCCCTCCTCGGTTTTGCTGGCGAGAAAGTTTTTCCACTTGGGACTATCAAGTTGGATATGTTCATTGGTACATGGCATGCTTGTCGAACAGAAAGAGTACGCTTCTTCGTGATGGATAAGAATCAGCCTACAATATCATCATGGGAAGGGTAGGGTTGAAGAAGTTTGAAGCAATACCATCTACGGTACATCAATGCCTAAAATTTCCAACCAATTTTGGAGTAGGAGTTTTGAAGGGTGATCAAAAAGTAGCTCGGGAATGCTACTATTCATCTGTCGAGCAGGAGGAACTGGAGGAATCTAGGAAAAAGACTACTACCTATCAGGTGGATGAGGGTGCAGAAATTGAAACATTGGATCCTAGAGACGAGTCGCAACTCGTGAAAGGTCAGGTGGTGGAAGCTACTGAAAACATCATTCTGGACAACGAGCACCCTGAACGAACAACTCAGATAGGTTTGTCGTTAGATACCTCATTAAAATAGGAGTTGATAGTTTTCTTAAAAAGCAGAAAACAAACTTTTGCTTGGAGTCATGAAGATATACCCGGAATAGACCCAAATTTCTTATGTCACGAGCTCAATGTGAATAAGGAAATCAAGCCGGTGAAGCAAAGAAAAAGAGTGTTCAGCCCTGAGAAGAACCAAGCTATACAGTAAGAGGTTGAGAAGCTCCAGAAAGCTTGCTTTATTGAAGATGTTAAGTATCCAGACTGGTTAGCAAACGTGGTGATGGTGAAAAATAAGAACAACAAATGGAGGATGTGTGTAGACTTCATCGACCTCAACAAAGCATGTCCAAAGGATCATTTCCCCTTGCCCCGAATTTATCAACTAGTGGATGCTACCTCGGGACACGAGCTACTGAGCTTCATGGATGCTCATTCTGGTTACAACCACATTAAAATGAAACCTGAAGACAGGGAGAGTACTTCTTTCATTACCCCTAGGGGAACTTATTGTTATAATGTTATGCCTTTTGGTTTGAAAAATGCAGGTGCGACATATCAGCGGCTGATGAACAAGGTATTTACATAACAAATCAATCGCAATATGGAAGTCTATGTTGATTATATGCTGACAAAGAGCAAGAAAGTTGTTGACCATCTAGTTTACTTAGGCCAGACCTTTGATCAATTGGATAAATATCAAATGAAATTGAACCCGACCAAGTGCATATTTGGAGTACGATAAGGCATGTTTCTCGGGTACATTGTCAATCAACGAGGCATTGAAGAAAACCCTGAAAAGATCAAAGCTCTATTAGGGTTGCGATCTCCAATGACGAAGAAAGAAGTGCAAAGTCTTACAGGGCGAGTAGCAGCACTTAACAGGTTTGTATCGCGAGCAACTGATAGAGGCCTCCCATTCTTCAAAACGCTCCGAAAGACTTTTGAATGGAATGAAGAATGTGAAAAATCTTTTCAAGAATTGAATAAATATTTGGGAGCACCTCCACTGTTGTCCAGGCCAGTGATGGGAGAAAGATTGTACCTATATCTGGCAGTTTCAGAAAATGAAGTTAGCTCGGCATTAATAAGAGTAGAAGATGGAGTACAAAAACTTATTTATTACACTAGTAAGGACTTTCGAGGAGCAGAGATCAGATATTCGAAGCCGGAAAAGATGGCACTAGCGCTGATCGAAGCAAGTAGAAGAATGAAGCCATACTTCCAGGCTCATACCATAGTCGTATATACCGATATGCCATTGAGGCAAGCCCTTCACAAACCAAAAAAATCAGGGAGATTGATGTACTGGGCAATAGAACTCAGTGAATATAGCAGATTACTTCGTCACTGAAAGGGAAAGCAGTAGCAGATTTTATAGCAGAGTTCACTTATCCTGATACCCCCGAGGAGCAAAAGCTGAGCATCGACCAACCTGGGATGTTATATGATCATCAAATTTAAACCCCGATCAACTTAAGCTGGTCAGAGAGCAAGAGGAGAAGATCGACGAGCAGCGAGGTGTGGTAGAAATGGAGATAAAGGAGCAACAAATATTCCATCGAGGAATTTTGTCCAATAAGAAGTTTGAGGATGAAATACCTGTATGAAACCTATATGTGGATGGCTCATCATGCACCTCGAGTAGTGGAGCTGGGATTGTATTAAAAAGTCCAGACGATATCGATATAGAATATGCTCTACGCTTTCAATTTCAAGCTTCTAATAATGAGGCCGAATATGAAGCGATGATTGTAGGTCTTAGCCTGGAAAAAATCATGAAGGCGGAGCAGGTAATCGTATGCAGTGACTCACAGTTGATTATAAACCAAATGCTTGGTGTTTATACAGCAAAAGGAGAGTTGGTGATTAAGTACCATGCAAAGGCAATGGAATTGGTATCAGAATTTGTTACTGTTCAACTGATCAGAATACCAAGAATGGAGAATGCTAGAGCAGACGCTTTAGCTCGATTAACATCTGCTACTCGTACCGAGCTACGAAGAATAATCCCAATCGAAGTTCTAGATGGTCGGAGCATAGATGAAGAACTGACGATGAATTTCATTACCCTTGATTTAGGGCCATCTTAGATGGATCCCATCAGGGCATATATTGAGGAGGGGGAACTACCGATTGACAAACTCGCAGCAAAGAAATTGAAGTTTAAAGCTGCTCGTTATGTACTAACTAATGGTATTCTATACAGATGAGGAATCATAGTTGGCTTGCAGAGGTGTGTACATCCCGTTGAGGTGGAGGATTTGATTGAAGAAGTCCATGAAGGGTCTTGTGGAGCCCATGTAGCAGTCGGACACTTCTGTAAAGAATAATGACACAAGGATACTACTGGACAACGATGAGGGCTGATTGTATAGCCTATGCCAAGAAATGTGACAAATGTCAGCGCTTCTCCTCCATCCGAAGAACTCCCCAAGCATTGTTGATACCCATTACTTCCCCTTGGCCATTTGCCATGTGGGTAATTGACTTGGTTGGGCCACTTCCAATGACTAAAGGAAGATTTAAATATCTCGTCGTCGCAATGGATTATTTTACTAAGTGGGTAGAAGCCGAGCCTCTTGTCGACATGACATACAAAAAGGTGTACCAATTTATTTGGAAAAATATTATTTGTAGATATGGTCTTCCCCACGCATTCATCACCGACCATGGAACACAATTTGATAACGAGGAGTTCGCTGCCTATTGTGATCAGTCAAATATCTTAAAAATCCACTCGGCACCAGGCCATCCCCAAAGCAATGGACAAGCTGAAGTGACAAACAAAACGTTGCTAAATGGCTTGAAGAAAAGACTAAATGATGACGCAAAAGGAAACTGGATCAATGAGCTACATTCGGTATTGTGGGCTTATCGTACTACTCCCCGAGCAGCAACCGGAGAATCTCCATATATGCTGGCATTTGGAAGTGAAGCTGTTATACCTGCCGAGTTGGGCCTCCCAACACATCGAGTACTAAATTTCAACTCCCCTGTCATCGATTTAATGAGAAGGTTAGACTTGGACATGCTCGAGGAAGTCAGAGAAGAAGCAGCCATTAGGAATGCTGCTTACCAGCAACGAACAGCTTTGTTCTACAATAAGAGAGTGAAGAAGTGCGACCTGAAAGAAGGAGACTATGTGATAAAGAAAGTGATTCAAAAGCACAACAAACTGGAAGCGAATTGGCATGGACCTTACCGAGTTACAGAAGTTGTTCGACTAGGAACCTACAGAATAGAAACTTTAGAGGGGGAGGAGTTCAAGAATGCATGGAATGCAGAACACCTGCGCAAATATTATCAGTAATGTAAACTCTCATGTAATGCAGTTTCATCAGTATGAATAAAATGAGAATATTCTACCCAATTCTCTCCTTTTATTGAAATTTTTTCGCGGAATACTCGTGCTACACACTACTCAGCAAAATCCACCAACTCCGGTTGGTCAGGAATAAAAAATATTTTCCAAAAGTGCCAACTCCGATTGGTTGGGAAGAAAATCCACCAACTCCGGTTGGTCGGGAATAAAAAATATTTCCCAAAAGTGCCAACTCCGGTTGGTTGGGAAGAAAATCCACCAACTCCGGTTGGTCGGGAATAAAAAATATTTCCCAAAAGTGCCAACTCCGGTTGGTTGGGAAGAAAATCCACCAACTCCGATTGGTCGGGAATAAAAAATATTTCCCAAAAGTGCTAACTCCGGTTGGTTGGGAAGAAAATCCACCAACTTCGGTTGGTCGGGAATAAAAAATATTTCCCAAAAGTGCCAACTCCGGTTGGTCGGGAATAAAAAATATTTCCCAAAAGTGTCAACTTCGGCTGGTTGGGAAGAAAATCCACCAACTCCGGTTGGTCGGGAATAAAAAATATTTCCCAAAAGTGCCAACTCCGGTTGGTTGGGAAGAAAATCCACCAACTCTGGTTGGTCAGGAATAAAAAATATTTCCCAAAAGTGCCAACTCCGGTTGGTTGGGAAGAAAATCTACCAACTCCGGTTGGTCGGGAAGAAAAAATATTTCCCAAAAGTGCCAACTCCGGTTGGTTAGGAAGAAAATCCACCAACTCCGATTGGTCGGGAAAAAAAATATTTCCCAAAAGTGCCAACTCCGGTTGGTTGGGAAGAAAATCTACCAACTCCGGTTGGTTGGGAATAAAAAATATTTCCCAAAAGTGCCAACTCCGGTTGGTTGGGAAGAAAATCTACTAACTCCGATTGATCGGGAATAAAAAATATTTCCCAAAAGTGCCAACTCCGGTTGGTTGGGAATAAAATATTTCCCAAGAAATACCAACTAAGGTTAGTCGGGAAGAAAAAATATTTCTAAGAATCCACCAACTCAGGTTGGTCGGAAATAAAAAGCTGCCAACTACAGTTGATCGGGAACATTTTTATTAAACAAAGCATGAGTATGTGATAAAAGCCAACTCATGGCTTAGAATTAAAAAGTGATTAAGAAAAATGTTTGATACTCGTAACATTTTAAATTACCACCAAGCTGGTCGAGAAAAAAAATATCATCAATTTTGGTTAGTCGTCAAATGATTACCACAAATTCAGGACAATCGACAATACGTTTTAACCAATTTTAGTTGCTCGGCAAATAACGCAATGTTGTTATCTTTTTACCTGATATACATACACATATGTAAAGTGTTTTACAAAATATCTACAAGACAATGGCAATCAAGATTTCAAAGAAAAATAGAAGTTTTTCATTAAATCCAAAACAAAGTACATTGAGAATAAAATACATAAAAATTATTACATCAGAAATCCTATTCTATGGGTTTCTTACCCTCTGCTTTTGAAACAGGTTCCTCGCCAGCAGGAGGATCGTCTAAGGCATAAGGGGAATTTATGAAATTAAGGTCTTTGAGCATCTTGATGTTCATAACTGATGGCCGATCAAGGAGGTGCTCGGGGTGAGATATCTCAAAGTTGGAGTGAAGATTGTAATCGCCGAGATACTTTGAAATTAGGCATTGTGGAATGGCCTGAGCAGGAATCCAGCTCATATCAAGCTTGAATGGAGGCACTGGTAGGTCGAGCAACCCAGGATTGTGGTAATCCCACAAATAATGACCTTGTTCCAACTTCAGCACGCCCAAAGCATTTAACCATCATTGTTTATAACCCACATTATTTACATTCTGGAGCCGATCATCTAAATGGTAGAGGGCTTCATTGTAACCAGCCATCCAGAACTCCCTAGGATGTTTGTGGAAATGGTAGGTTCATCTTTCTAACTGCTCGTGGAGATTCTTCACCAAATTCGTTTTATTCTCCAAGGTAGAATTTTGGGCAGCTAGTTTCTCGTCCAAAGTTTGGATTTTCTAAGACATCTCAACCAATGCCTGGTTCTTTGCCATCAATTGGAAGGCTTGATTCTCCAGTGCCGATTGAGTTCTTTGTTCCTCGACAGGAATCCGAACAGCTCTTGCTCGTCCCCTAGAAGCTCTTGCTCGTCCCCGAGTAGAAGTATAAGGCCCAATCCTCTTCAGGGTTTCTAATTCATCTCTCAGATTGGCATTTTCGACCTCCAAGAAAGAGAATCCCTCGTCGTTCACAGGGACCAAAGCGTTTGAGGTAGAAGCTGCAGATTTCAACTGGGATACCTCTCTTTGCAGGTTATTATTTTCCTGCTCCTACAACTCAGCTATCTGTTTGTGCTCTTCGACCTCAGCCTTCAAAGTTCTTTCCCTCACATTGTAAGCAGCGAACAACTTATCATACCCCTTATCAGCACTGAGTTGTTGATACTTTTTCTCGTATCCCTCGTGCAAAAGAGATGTAGATTCCTTATATTGTTGTTGAAGCTCTTCAAGAGTGCCCTGGAGGTCTTCAATCATTTCATAATACGCTACATTATTAGCCACTGCACGGTTGAGCAGGCACTTCAAATACTGGTAGGCTTCAACTGCTCGTTCTGAAGCGTTTGGACTGAGTATATCAACGATTTGAGCATTAGTCAAATCTGCATGGCCAGCCTTGAAATATTCGTTGCACTGTCTCATCAATTTTGTATCATGAGCAGATAATAATTCCATCCTGGCCATAAACTAGTAAAAAGAAGAGATATCAAGAATCAATAAGGAGAAAGAGGAAGAGAAACAACAGTATGAATAGACAAAACTTCAAATTTTATTATATCATAAAAGAGAGGTACATAGTTCAGAATTACAATTGAAAAAAATAAACTAAGAAAAAAACCTGAGCAACTCTACACCTTCTCCTTGTCTCCCAAAACTTTCTCGGGAGGCTGGGACGAGGAAGTAGGTTGCTCGGATGGCACAGATGGTTGCTCGGGGGGTGCTGGAAGCTGCTCGTTTGAAATAATGGATGGTTGAAGTTGCTCGCATGAAGACTGGACAACTGTGGGATGAGAAATTTGATCTCCCATCACCATGGAAGATTCCTCAGAGGCAGCTTCGTCCTCTTCTTCTTCTTCAGGAGTTGGAGGGGGACCAGGGATGTGTCGCTGAAACAGGTCAGAATTTTCATCAACCTTTATCTCTTTCAGAGCAGCGGCCCAGTCATCCCTAAAGTATGTGTGGCTACCATATTCCACTTGTGACAACATGGCAGCCAGACCCTTATTCCACCCCTTATCCCAGCCATCACTAAAGGACTTTTTCACAGCTAACTTTATTTTCACCTTCTCCGAGGAAAGCTTCTCGGATAGAAGTTCCTCAGTAGCCTTTAATTTATTCTCCACTTCCTCTTTCTGACGACCTATTTCACGAAGTTGTCCCAACTCTTCCTCAGCAGCTTTGAGCTTATCTTCAAGCTCCCCAGCATTTTGGAGCTTCCTTTCGAGCTCTTTATTCTTCTCCTCCAAGTCTTTTATTTTCTTCTCCAACCCCTTGGAGACCTCAACAACCTAATCCTTCTCCTGTTCGATGGAATTAAGCTTCTTCTCCCAAGTAGCTTTATCATCATCATACTTCTGACGAGAATCCTTCAGAGACCGCATCAGACCCACCAAAGCTTCCTCTACACCTGACGAGGAGCTTGAAGCTTTAATAGCTTCATCCTTCTTCAAAATTGTATTAAAACAGGTTACCAACTGTGAAAAGAAAATGATAGCAAGTCAGTGCACAGGTATAACAAGGGAAAAATGAAATTTTAGGACAATAATACTTACAGAAGCAATATGACGAGCAGCCAAAGTGGTAACCATATCCCGAGAAAGATTTTCTTCAATACCTTGGATCTCAGGAATGATCCAAGACTTTACCGAGCTCATGGCAAAGCTCGGGGAAACAAAAGTAGGAACACCACTTCCCGTAGTCGGGGGCTGAGCGATGGATTCAGCCAAATTGACCGAGGAGTTCTTCTTCATCCTCCTCAGAGGAGTATCAACGGTCTCGACCAAGGAGGTCGTCTTCGTCAGGGATATGACTATAACCTCACTTGGAGCAGCGACCTTGCTCGGAGCCACTGGGGGCTTCTCGAAAACCTTCACAGTGACAGCTGGGGGAGGTGCATCAAGTTGTTTTGTCCCTTTTGGAACATCCTACTTGCTTTTCTTGGCCTCTCCAGCAGCAGAGGCAGATTTCTCGAAGATGCCAGGAGCTCTTCTTCTCTTCATTCTTTCGCTAAGAGGAATATGTGATTCAGCTGAAGAACTTTCAGAAGCTGGTACTGGTTCTACGTCACCTATCATCGGACGAGCAGTAAAATAGGTGGTATAACTCTTGTACTGCAGCAAGTATGAAGTTGATCTGATGTGCTCATCGGCAACAATCTGATGCAAACCCCAGATAAGTTTCAGATATTTTAAGTTAACTTCTGTCTTTTTTGGAGACTTTCTCTTGCTGTCAACTGTAAATAAATCACAATCAAAATTAAAATATCAGTGACACATTTTACCAAACACAAAGAAAGCATAATTTCAAAAATAAAGTAAAATGAAAAAAACCTATCCCATTGCCATAGGGAGGGCATCTGGGACCCTGATACACATCGTTTCCAGTTAGGGGAGCATGTTGCCAATTTTTCATAACAACGCCATGCTCGAAGTAATCCCTATTGGCATCTGGGAGATTGACAACTAAGGCCATATTTAAAAACCTAGTTTTCAAATAAAAAGTATTATCACCAACAACCCATCTATAACAGAACATAATTTCTGGAATTCCTAAACGAGTTCCATGAATTTGATTTAATCTATGAACTCCATTAACTATTCTCCATGTATTGGGGTCTATTTTTGCAGGTACTACATCAAAATACTGACAAAATTCCAAACACAAGGGGTTTGGAGGAAAAGAAAAGCCACATTCGGCTACAAAGAGACTGGGGAACCAATGTCCCTCAGCCAAATGAAAATAATCAGGAGGACCAGAAAGTTCCTCCAAAATGACCCAAGAAGGAATTGAAAAATCAGAACGAAATTTGTCAAGAGATTCGACGGCGTAAACCATGATGAACGAAAGAAATAAAAGAGAAGGAAAGAAGAGCTTACAGGAAAAAGGGTAGATCAGTTGATTACAAACGATGGAAGGAAGAAACGCACAAGATGGAGAAGAATTGGAGAGATCAAAGATACAGATTGAAAAAGTAAGAGACGATAGGATTTTCTGCAATGCTTAAATACCTTACCTTGCGAAGGGGAAAAAATAATGATTACAAAAAGAGACGATTACGCTACTGACGGCTAAAAGGACAAAAAAGGCACGGAGAACGAAGCAGTGGGAAAAGTTCAAAAAGTCTGATTCTATGAATACGAAAGGAAAATTAAATACAAGGGAAACACTCCTAAAATTCTGGATGACTATTTAATCCCGCCATATTTCTAGAAGAATGTTCCACACTCCTCAACCTCGAACTGTGAAACATTGGGGGATTCTATTGATTCCAAATTTAGTCTGCTAATGTGAACCAATTAAGTGGTGACACGTGTCAATCTACATGGCACTTACGAATATTTCTGAACAACACCTTGACTTCGAGGAACTCAACCTCCCCGACCAACTCAGACACTCCGAGCAGCAGGTGCTCTGCGAGGAACTTCACTGAACCGAGCAACTCATGAAGACCAAGCTACTTAGGTGGTCCGAGCATCTCAGGCGGTCCGATCTGCATCTCGTACAGAGAATTAATGACCAAACAATCAAAAGAGATACTGAGCATTAAATGCTCATTATTATCACACACACACACACGCATACTCCTATTGGACAGCTGTGTATTATTCTTTCATTTGTACAGCCTCAAGGCTATAAATACATTGTAACCTCCTCATTAAAGGGAAGGGGGAATTTCTTGAGATAAACCCTACTTCGAGAATTCCCAAACAATCAATAATAGCACCAACAGTGGACGTAGGCCATTTGTTCAAGGCTGAACCACTTAAAAATCTCTTGTCTTATTTATTTTTATCTGTGATTAAACAATTAGAGATAATCTAATTTTTTACATCAACGGGAATATCAAAGTATTAAATGCAATTGAAATTACTCCCCTAGATTAATTCTCCCCTTTATCAAACAAATGACCTACTTAGAAAGGCATCTCCGCCTAACATAAATCTCCCCCAAACAAGATACGATTATAATAGGATTAGATAATATTTCTCCCCATATCATTCTCCCCATTTTTGTTCAGGAATAGACAAAGGATAAAACTAATTTAAACATGATGCATAAAGTGATAAGGACATGAAAGTATATGGGCAACAATAACATAACTAATCCATACAAATGAATACCAACTATGAGGCGAAAAAAAAGGATACCTAATTGACAAATAAGATTCTAAGCATGTGATATCAAACAAACTACGCAACAAACAAGGTACCAATTATGAATTGAATCATAAATGGACTAGCTAAACATGGCAAAGACTTAAACAAAATATCATATATATGTATACACAATAGATACAAGCTAAGCATAAGTATACACATATAGATATAAACACCAAAATGACACAAAATAAGATAAGTTTTTCACACTCGTATGGCAAAAATGTTTCATATGAGAACGGAAGTGTTGGGGTGTGAACTAGTAACAATTAAATTTAGACCCAATCACTTAAAACATGTTCACAGAGTTCTCAATTGATTGCATACTTCATCACATTTGAATATATCCTCATGTGACAAAATAAATTGAACTCAATGAACAAACATACACAATGCATACAAGCCTAGCATGTTTATGATTCTACAAACCAATAGAGTTATGACAGTGAAAGCTCAACTACAAACCAATACACAATGCAAACTGTTGATATACCATCCAATATCCCTCAATAAGCATATATATTTGAATGAATTTATAAAAAAATAGGCCTTGGAAATTTTTATTTTTAATGCCATATTTTCTATTTTTAGGCCTTTGGACCACGTATTTCTTTTAGGTCCAAACAAACGGTGGCTTACTATTCGCAAAGGATAATAAATCCTTTCGGATCCCTTCCCCGTGCACACACATATATATATATATATAACATTTTTATATCTCACACAAATCTCACGTGCAACGGATTTTGATATGCACTCGTCCTCCTAGGTCACAAATATGTAGATGACAAGATTGGTAGGAGAACACCTCACAAAGCTCAAATATAACATGTGACGATTAAATTTCAAATAAACTCGTGCATGTGTGAATAGAGGCATATAAAAATAGAATCCATTTAAGCAACACAAAATCCAACTACTCCATGTAAGCATGGTAAAGAACATAATAAGGATTGACACTCTAGACCAAAAGTTGTAGCCACATGAGAGCGAAAAAGCAGGGATTCAAACACAAGTGTATGCCACATAAAGTGTGTCAAACTAAAATACACACAGAAAAAAAATATATTTTTGAGTTTTTGAACTTTATAACCAAAAATAAAAATAAATACTCAAAGACAAACAAAAATCATTTGAATTTTTCATTAAGCTTAACTTACCAAGATATAAAAACTCAAATTATAAACAAAAATCTTTTTGCATTTTTCATATAATGCAAACAAAAGAAATATAATACAAAAGATAAACAAGTCATGATTTCTAGCATTAGATATGAAATAAAGCAATGACTAGAAAATGACTAAACATGCATACACCTAGCAATGGTATAAAAATGAAGCACAAAAATCTAGAGTATGCAAAGAAAACTAACACATTCAACCTTTAGATTTAGCAAGTGAGGAAGCACGTGATAGTAAATGTGAATAAAAGACCCTATCTTATAAAGCTACCAAGTCGGATCTCCTAACCCAAACTATTGAAGAATGATGATCTAGGGGTGTAGAAATCTGGGCTACCTCAGTTGCCTTACAATTGGATTTTCTAGGAACTCGTTTAAGATCAAAACAAAATTTCCTAAGATGACCTTTTCGACCAAAATGTGAGCACTTAAACACTCGGCGAAAAGACTTACCTACGGAATGATCATTAAAAGATTTCCTAGGCGATGCTCCTAAAACATTAGTTTTGGCTTTATGAGTTGATTCATTACAAGTATCGAAGCCTAAACCACAAGTGTTATTTTTTATATGGACCGTGCCTAAGATTTTATCTAGTTTTTCGGACCTACATTCCAAATCAAATTTGACTTTTCTATATTCTTTTAATTTATTTTTTAATTCTAAAATATTAGAATCTAATAAAAAATTTCTCTCTTCAAACTCAAGAAGCTCCTTTTTCAAGGATTCCATTAAACCTCTAAGGCTATCTCTCTTGCCTTATACATATTCAAGCTTCTCTCGAAGAGTTCTCTCTCGTGTCCTAAGGTCTTCCACTAACGTACTATCATCAACGACCTTGACACGCTCTCTTAAACTCGCTTTCAACTTCAAATTAGCTCTTTTTAATTTAATATATTCTTCATAAAGTTCTTGAAAAGCATTTTAAAGATCACTCATAATAACCACTTCTTCATTTTTACTCTCTTTCTTCTTCGCTCTCACTACCATAAAAAATAAGGGAATCATAAACTATGACCTTGGAAGTGTCATGTGTTAAAGTTTCATCAATAGAGGAGTTCTCACTATCACTCACATGACTAGCCATAAAAGCCACAAAGTTGGGCTTAGTGGGGGAAACGGGTCCCTCTTCATTATCACAATCACTAAGGGTTGCATTAAATGAAATGGGTTGCTTACCCTCTCTCTTTAGTTTAGTGGGGCACTTAGAAGCCCTATGGCCATACCCTTCTCAACCAAAACACCTAATTGACTCGTCCCTTTTCAAAGTTTCTTTAGAAGTTTTAGGGATCCTCTCGGCATTGTCATGCTTAGAAGTTTGAAATTTCTTAAAGTCATTTTTAAATTTATCTTTGTTAATTTTAATAAAATTTCAAAATTTCCTAGCAAACAAGGCCATATCTTTCGAGTCACTATTACTCTCGCAATCTACTACTTGTTTTTCTTCTTTTCGGGCTTTTAAAGCAACGCCCTTTTCAATTTTCTTTTCAGTTTTATAGGGAAACATGTCCAGTTCATAGGTTTGTAAATCACCTACAAGCTCTTCTAATTTCGTAGAGGCCAAAGTTGGTAAAGAATTTAAAATGGTCACTTTCGGAATAAATCTATCGGGTAGGGACTTAAAATTTTCTTTACTACTCCATTGTCGGGTATTTTCTCTCCCAAGTTAAAAGATGAATTAACAATATCGGAAAGTCTAGCATAAAATTCATCAAAAGTTTCTTTTTCGTTCATTTTGATGGTTTCAAATTGAGTGGTGAGGTTTTGGAGTTTTGAAGCTTTAACGACACTTGTACCTTCATGAGTGAGTTATAAAATATCCCAAGCATCTTTAGCGGTCTCACACACCATAATGCGTCAGAATTCATCCGGTGTGACTGCGCTAAACAAGGCATTTAAACCACGGGAATTAAAATTTGAAAGTTTAAATTCATTCTCACTCTATCTATTGGTCGGTCTGGGAACACATTCATTATCTACTAAATGAGTTGGTGGAGACCACCCGTTAACTACAAATAACCAAAGCCTTTCGTTGATAGATTTAATTGCCGATTTCATTCGCGTTTTCCAATATGTGTAGTTAGAACCATCGAAAATAGGAAATTTTGAAAATGGGGAAAATTCAATTTTAGCCAAAAATATTTAAAGGATCTTTAACGAAATAATTTATCGTTTTGACTCTGATACCAATTTGAAAAGGCTAAAGTCCCCCAATTTTAAAATCTTATCAAAAATTATTTCCTTTTATAGACGCGGAAGCGAGATGGTTCACACAAACTACAAATTTTAATTTCTTTGCAAAATAAAAATTAAACCAATTAAGATGAAAAACACACACAATTAGATTTCACTTAAACACAATTAATTAACCCAAGTCCTAGAAATTTTCCTAAGTCATACTTTTCAATTTTACCAAATTAGGCCAAACCAATTTTCTCAAATTAAATTAATGACTTGAATTAACTACACATTACCCAAATTTAATTTAGCACCAAATTAAACAAGTAGTGACTAAACCAAATTTTATCTTTTTACCTAAGCATGCGTTCTAGGTGATATAACAAGATAAAATTAAACAATGAATCACTACGCCGCGATGTACGAGGAAAAACCCACAACGGAAAAAAAACCTCGGATGACCCTAGCCTCAAAGTATGGTTTTACAAATACAAGACAGTAAGACTTACAACACTCGACTCGATCCCTCTCAATGCCCCGACGCTCCTTCTTGTATACACCTCCGACTAGAGAATAACCACGGAGCTCCACCGCGGTCTTGGAATCTACTGATCAGACTTTATATGGTCACCGTCACCCAAACTAGGAGCCTTTCTCCAAGTGGGTAAATCAACGAAAACGTCTTCTTCTTTGTGGGATTTCGAAGCAAACCCATATAATCTCTTCTTCAATATGTAGAGATAAATCGGTGCGAAACTGATACACAGTGTTTTTCCATGGCGCAAGAGTCACCTAGGCGTCGATCCTTTAGAATTCGTCTCACCTGAACTATACAAAAACCTAAATTACGACTACACTCAACGGGTGAGTATAGCAGTAAGTCGGGTATCGAAAATCCACAGGGACGAAATGCTAGAATTTATAAGATTTAATACTCCAAAATAAAAGTGAAAAAGATAAATGACAACAGAAAGAAAAAGATGCGAAAAAGGGAAATGTTAATCTAGGCAAGGGAAAATAAAGCTAGACTAACAAAGCGGTAAAACTATAGGTTGCGTCGAATATGTGGCACCCCGACTAATTAAATATCGGGTAGCTACTCCTTTATTCAATTTAATACAAAATGTCAAGTTGGTTTAGTTCATAGCATCACTGTCGAAAAATATTTTAACAATTACTATCCACCTAATATTTAAAAAGTGAGTTGTCAAATTTAATAGAATTAGATTAACATACAACCAAATTAAATTATGAAATATTAGTACCACAACTACAATACAGTCGCAATATAAAACGATATAATAAACTGAATCTGAAGGAATACTCCTCACAGCAATCCGAATATTGACATAAACCAAATACAAAGCCTGAATCATTAATTAGTTACATCCAAAACTGAAATAAAACTGCATAAGTAAATTGTCTCTGAGAAAAGGGGTGACATGCCCTACAGATAAACAAGTCTGAACTGGAATCAAGGTAGAAAGTAGAGGCGTCTATAATCGAGGTCCTGTAACTTCCACATCAGCTACAGCACGTCACTGGAATGGAACTTCTAAGTCTGGTGTCCTTGTGGCTGGGCACCTAAAAGGTTTTTACAAGAAAATAGATTTGAAAGCAAACGGGTCAGAGCCCGAGTGTGAAAACAGTTTAAAATATAGAAAGTGTTTAATATCATTAAACAATGAATATAAAATACATGATAGTGTGTGCGCTCACATGAGTTTCTCACCTCTCAACTAATAGTGCACGCCTAACGTACCCATACCCGTTCTAGTCATTTCACTATCTAACTAGTCCAATTCACTTCCCAATTTCGGTAAACTATTGAGGTTCAATTCTCGACATCTTAATATAAATAGAAAGTTTTACTTTTTATTTCTCAGAATTTATCATAATACTTACTAAAATGTTCCATCTTTAACTCTACTAAAAATGTTACGATCATTCACACTTACATTTATAACAACATTTCATTACAATTATCAGTATATTAATTCCATCATAAATATACAATACTGGCACCCCGAGATTAAGCTGCGGTGCACACATACTCTGCTATTAAATCCCGGTACATCACGTACATTAGGATCACGTATTCCAAATCACTCAGGAACCGTCTCAATAAGTAACAATCACACACAATGGAGGCGAACATAGCTCACATCACATGGGTCACGCACATACCTACGCTCCCATGATCAACTAACTTATTAACTCCCCAATAAGCCACACTCTGACATATGTTCTCGAGGTACCAATCTAAACCCCCCCCGTAGGCACACAAAGATTAGATGGTCCTGATCGAATGACGACCTCCCGTGATAGCAAGTATGGTAAGTATGTTATACACAGATAAACACATATACTAGGCATTCACACATCTTAGATATCTTATAATATTAATAGAGGCATATGTCACACTCCTATACCATCATTAAATGTTTCACGTTTACAAGTTCCCGAATAATACATATTAAAGTTGTCAACTCTTCTCACGTCTCAAATTCAAGTACTTACAACCTAACCCATAGAAGTCACCCGGTCTATTATATAATTCCAAGTTTTTAATCCTCCACGTACTCCAATCTCAAAAATATACCCACTAATCACAAGGGAAGGATAATACTCAATAAAATAAGTTTACGAAAAACTCGAAACCAAAATCAGGCCTAAAAAGACCATTCTGTGAACTCGTTAGAAGTCCCAGAAAATCTTGTTCGAACGAGGTCGTTCGAACGAATGTCTTCGAACGAAATCTGAACTCGTTCGAAGGGACACTGGCATCTCATTAGAAGCTCGTTCGAACGAGGTCGTTCGAACGACCTGGGTTGGTCTTCTAAGGAGATGGCAGGGAACGCCCATAATTTTTCCCATTACGTTTTACATCATTTTTCTCTTCTCTAAACCCATCCTAAGATCATCCCAATTACGTTTTAATGTTTTTAAACTATTCTAAGTGGCCCTAGGTCACACCTTCACATATTTTTGGGGTCAAACCTTACTAATCAACATGCAATAATCATAAATCCCCAATTCTTGCCCCAAACACTATGAACATGAACCCAGAATTTAATTGACTACAAAGACTCCTTATTAATCCGTTTTCAAATCATCAAAAGTTATGTTTTGTGTATTAAATTCGTCCATAAGTATTCTACATGCAATTCCTATCCCAAAATCATAAGTTTCACAATAATCCCATTGCTTTTCATCAAAACTTTCAAGGCAAAAAAAAAGGTTTTTACACTAAACATGGAGGAAATATTCAATGAAATTAATAACATCAAATCACTTGCCTTAAATCCGATGTTCTGATTCGTTGTTGACGATCAAGGTTGGTTTTTTCTTCTTTCCAGTCACAAATTCCTTTCAAAATGACGGTGGGGATATGGTTTGATTTAGATCCTCCTTTAACCTCTCTTCTAACTTCTCTCAAAAACCTCCGTAGCCCACTCTCTCACTTTTGGCTGATAATGGCCTTAGTGGCCCTTTTAATAATATCTAAATTACCTATAAAATTCGTGGGTTTTAATCCCTTAATTTTTAAAATTACCAAAATACCCCTCTAGTTTGTTGATTTGGCCTAAAAATGCCCCGGGACCCAAACTAAACGCCCGGCTAGTGTTTTCTGACTATTTCGATCCTTCCGGACACGTTGGCACACTCAAAATGACCATTCGGTTGATAAAAATATAATTTACTTTTTAATCTAAATAAATTTATTCCTGACGCGACTGACACGCTCGTCCCAACTATATTACCGAAACTGTCGTATTTTCAACTCATGACATTTTTAATAAATTCAATAATCACATATTACCATAATCACTTTGTAATATTCAATGACATATAAATGACCAAATACTAACTCTCGTCTCGCTAGAATTTAAATCCGAATTAATTTTCCAATTAATAAATCCCAAATTGATTTAATACATCCCAAATTAATTTAATAAATCCCAGAATTAAAAGCAATTCCATTTAATTACCCTTATAATTAAAAGCCATAAAAATACAGGGTATTACAGAATATCCCTCACCCGGGTTAATTTGTATAAAATGGTTTCATGGGTCGACGAGTTATTACAAATGCGTCTCGTTTCGACAGTTAGTTAAATCAAGGATTTTTATGCCCCTAAATCCTCATAAAAGCCTAATAAGATTTTGGCGTCAATAAATATCCCGAAAATTACGTGCTAAAGGTCGTAAGCACGGGACATACATGATATGCCCCGTCAAATCTCTTAGGCATAATAACTAGGACAACGCACCCGAAATAAACCCGTAAACACCATCACCAAAGCAAAGCAACGCGTTAACCCGAGTGAGTTCCATTCAGCCACAACCTAATTTAAATTGCCTAGAAAGCATGTTAAAAACGTGGTAAATAAAGCGTGTAAATAAACGCGGTAAATTTATACTAGAAAGCAATAATTGAAAGCTTGTAAACCTAATTTAGAAAGCATGTAAATTAACTAGAAACAAGAAATGAAGGAAATATAAACTATATAAATGGTAGGGAAGATGAATAGTGTAACTTACAACCCAATTGGGTGTCAAACCAAGAAGAATCAAAGCCAAACTCTTAAAATCCCACAAACCCTAAGCTAAAAACTAACCTAAAACTATCTAAAATCGTCCACCCAGTTATTACAACAAAATTGGGTATTTATACTAAGTTGGAATTAACTTAGAAAAGAAAAGAGAAAAGAAAAGAAAAGGGAAAAATATCTGCAGAAACAGGGGATCGATCGATCGACCCCTTTGGTCGATCGATCGATCAAGGCCAAAATATCCCAAATCGACAAGGATCGATTGATCGATTAAGCAGGGCAGATTCTAGGCAGCTCACTGCATTCCTATTCTTCTCTTCTCCTCCTCTTTTGATTCATTATTTTTCTCTTCCGCCAAAAGTGCCGTAACTTCTTCATACGAACTCGGAATCGCGCACCGTTCACTGCCACGCGAAGCTAGCGAGAAGGACTACAACTTCCGTGAAATTTCGGGCCAGGTACCCAAGTTGGGAAAAGACTAGAATGACCTTAAATATGCGATTGCGTACGGAACCTCACTGAAATGCTTCTGAACTTCATACTTAGCATCCAATTACCTATAAATACTCAATTAACCCCTGCAAAACATGTTAACGTAGAAATTAAAGGTTTTCTAGTTAACGAGCATAAATATAGGGAATAAGATACCCGAGGGGGCTAAAATGCGTCGGTTCGAGGGATGAAATACGCAATATTTGCGTATGATCACACCCCCTAACTTACACATTGCTAGTCCCTAGCAATGAAATAGGATGAAATAAGAACTACAAGCAAACCAAAAGCATGAGATAGTACAAAAGTATGGTATAAAAGTAAAAGGTCACTTTCGCGGGCGATTCGATTGCATTTAGCATATGCAATAAGTCGTTAAACCCCTAGGTCACCCTAGTGGACGAGTGTAGTCTCGTGACGATTTTCAGGGATGGTACCCACAAACATCACATGGTTTCCTCAAAATATGCCCAACCCAACATGCGACAAGCCCAAAAATACAAAAAAGATTTCATACGCATTATTAGCAAAGTGAACTAATTCACACAACCGTCCGAATTATTAACATTATAGAATGAACTTCGTTGAATTGAAACCTTAAAATGTGGGAGGGGAGCGAGCACATGCAAATGTGATTTGGAAAAAACTTAAATAAATCGGATACTAAATAAAGCAAGCATATATTCAATCCTCAGGGGCATTACACTCATCAAGTGTATTCACTCAAAACAGGGAGGTAACACACGGAATATGCGGGCAAAAGAGTAAATGTAAATGGAAACTAGGCCGCACACATGTCACAAATGAAGAACGCTATATATAAACTTAAAAATTGTAATCTCAATGAAAGGATACCGCACACTAAAAGAGGCGAAATTCATTTTCACAGATTATCAAAACTATTTCAACTTTTGAATTACATGCACCTAAGATCACATAGGACTTTAATAGGGTTATGATGTAGGTATGGCTAGGGTGCGAAACGAAGGAATGTATGTATGGATTCAAGGTGTTCGGAATGAAAACTTGGGATAATGGGAAAATGCAGGCAATATCAACATTGGAAAACAAGTTCCAAAAAGGAATTAGATATTGTGACACCCCGACTAATTAAATACCGGGTAGCGACTCCTTTATTAAATTAATTCAAAATGCCAAGTTGGTCCAGTTAATAGCATCACTGTCGAAAACATTTTAATGATTACTAACCACCTAGTATTTAAAAAGTAAGTTGCCAAATTTTAATTTAAGTCTGATTAACATGCAACAAGTGTAATGAAGAATAATAACACCATTCACCATAACGAAGTAAATAGAATAAACATCACATAATGTAAATAAAGTCTGGAGGAAAAACTCCTCACTACAAATCCCACAACTGAAATAACTAAACTGAATACTGAATCAATACATGACAAAGTCTGAAAACTGAAATGGAAAGATGTCTCTAAAAGAAATGGGCAACATGCCCTACAACTGATAAATACTGAATCAGGAATCCAAACGGTAGAAGCGTCTAAAAGCAATTCCATATAGCTTCCACAAACAGCTACAGCTCGTCACCTGAATGAGTATCCTATGCTTGGTGTCCTTGTGGCTGGGTACCTAAAATGGTTTTACAAAAAAAAAATAGATTTGAAAGCAAACGGGTCAGAGCCCGAATGTGGAGATATTTTAAAAACCTGCAAGTGCTCTAAAAACATTTAAAACATTAAATGCAAAGTACATGTTAGGACGTGCACTCACATGAAATTCTCACCTCTCGTCTAACTGTGCACTCCTAACGTAAATACCCATCTACAACGACACAAACCACTAGCTAAGTGACATCATATCTAGCTAGACTGTCATAGGTCCTACCCTTATTACTCGGTTCCATTGACATTATAACGATCTCAGTTAAATATGTGCTTAACCTAAATTCAGGTTCTTATACAAAAGTAATACAGCTCGTTATAGATTAGTCCTCTATGTTATTCCATAGTTACACACAATACCATAAGAAAGTTCCCAGTTTATTAGGCGTATATTTTCCACAACATAAATATACAATATAAGCACCCCGAGACTAAGCTGTGGTGCACATATACTCTGCTATCCATCCCGGTACATCACGTACATAAGGATCACATATTTCGAATCTCTCAGGAATAGTTCACAGATAACAACATCACAAATAATGGAGGTGAACACAGTCACATCACATGGGTCACGTACATACCTACGCTCCCACGATCAGCGGACTTATTAACATCCCAATAAGTCTTTCTCTGACCTATGTTCATCGAGGTAACCAGTCTAAATCCGGGCAACACAAGGATTAGAGGGCCCTAAGCGAACGCAAACCTCCCGTGATAGCAAGTATGGTAGGTATGTCATACACACAAATCATATACCAATACTAAGTAAACACACGTCTTAGCAATCCCGTAGTTTAATAGTAGTACTATTCTCATTCTAGTACCAATATATAATTTACACACTTTATACGATTCCGGTTTATAATCATACGCGCCATAATTTATTCTCACGTCATAATAGACACTCACGTCTCAACCCAAACAGTCCATTAATTTAGATCACTCGTATATAATTTACTCCTCATAATCATCAAAGGCATGTTATCTCTACCCTCGAACAAGTTTACGGGACTCCCAAAATCAAAACAGGCCAAAAAGGCCAAAACTGCCAGCTCGTTAGAAGTCTCATTCGAACGAGGCTGTTCGAACGAGATTCCAGGTCGTTCGAACGAACTGTACCTTCTAACGACATCTTGTTCGAACGAATGTATCGAACGAAATACAGTTCGTTCGAACGAAGGTATCAAACGAAGTCTCCCCCCGTTAGAAGAGACTGCTCAACTCGTTAGAAGCTCGCTCGAACGAGCTCGTTCGAACGACCTGGGGAGGCCTTCTAACGACCGACCAGTTTCAAGCCCAGAATTTCTTAGTTACGTTTTCTCACCATTTCTACTCCTCAAATCTCCTCTAAAATTAGTCCCAACGATGTTTTAAGGTCTCCAATCAATCCTAAACATATTATAGTCACATCCTAACACGTTTTAAAGGATTAACCCATCCTAACATCAATCAATTTACAAATCTCTACACTTTTCTCCCAATTTTTCAAGAACATGAACCCTAAACTTTTAAGTCCTCAATTAGTCCATTCTAAATCCATTTTTTTCTTACATCCAACATATATTAATACCAGAATAATCATCTCAATATGATTCTACATGCAATTTGTCCTCAATATTCAAGTTCTAAGTCCAAACAACATGGGTTTTCATTTATCTTCCAAGAACAATTGTAAATCTTCAAATTATCTAACATGGAGGAAACATTCTCTGAATTAAAAGAAATTAAATCACTTGCCTCGATTGTCTCTGAATTTGGTGTTGATTTTGTAAAGATTTTCTGCAGAATTTCCTCTCTCTCTCTTTCTCCAAGCTTCTTCTCCAATGGCTATGGTGGCTAGGGTTTTTCTTTGGGAAGTAATAGAAACCTAATTCTAATAACCTACGTAACCTATTGGGTTAACATGGGTTGGTTAGTGGCTTAGTGGGTCAAACCCACATCAGATTTACTTCTCTAATTTTCGTCATTTTTAATTCCTAAAAATACGAAATTACCAAAATACCCTTTATATTGCCGGTATGGCCTAAAAATACCCCGGGACCCAAACTACACCCCCGACTAGTGTTTTCTGACTATCTCGACCCTTCCGGACGCGTTGGCGCACTCAAAACGACCATACATTTAATAGATTTTAAATTCACTTTTATAATCAAAATAATTATATCCTGACGCGACTGTCACATGCGTCCCAATAAAATGACCAAATTGCCGTATATCAATCTCACGACAAATTTCATAATTCAATATTCATATAACACCATGTATTCTCAATATAGTCAAATACCAACTCATATCTCGCTAGTATTTTATCCGGATTAATTTCCAATTAATTCACATTTAATTAATTAATCCAAAAATAAATATAGCCAAAAATACGGGGTATTACATACTTCCCCCCTAATAACTGAATTTCGTCCCGAAATTCGAAACTAGAAAGTACCTGCTAAAAACAACTCTGGATAACGTTCGCGCGTCTCATCCTCGCGCTTTCATGTGGACTCCTCGACATTATGATGTCGCCACTGAACACGCACTAACGGAACTATCTTTGACCGCAGTTTCCTCTCGCTTCGGTCCAAAATAGCAATCGACCCCTCCTCGTAGGAGCTATCCGGTTGGAGATCGATGTCCTCCACAACAATGTGAGAATGAGCCAAATTATCTCTAAGGTATTTCCTTAGCGAGGAAATATGGAACACATCGTGAATCCGATACAAATGCTCCGGTAACCCAAGTCTATACGCAACCGGTCCTATCCGCTCAATAATAGGAAACGGCCCCACATACCTCGGTGCCAACTTCCCCTTCTTCCCGAAACGTATAATCCCCTTCATAGGAGATACTCTGAGAAAAACCTGGTCCCCCACTTGGAACTCCCTGAAAAATCTCTTCGCATCAGCATAACTCTTCTGCCTGTCTTAAGCTACCCGAATGCGACTTCGAATCAACTCAATCCTTGTCGAAGTATCCTGAATCACTTCCGGCCCAAGTAGTTTGTTGTCCCCCACCTCTAACCAACATGCTGGGGAACGAAAAGGCCTACCGTACAATGCCTCAAACGGAGCCATGCCAATAGTGAATTGGTAGGAGTTATTATAAGCAAACTCTACCAGTGGAAGATACTGCTCCCATCCACCCCCAAAGTCAATAATGCACATGCGTAGCGTGTCCTCCAACATCTGATTTGTGCGCTCGGTCTGCCCATCGGTCTGCGAATGATAAGCCGTACTCAACCACAATTCCGTGCCCATGGCCTCCTGGAAACTCTCCCAAAACCTCGAAACAAATATCTTGTCTCTGTCAGACACGATATTCAGGGGCACACCGTGAAGTCTCACAACCTCTGAAATGAAGAGCTGGGCATACTGTCCCGTAGTGTAGTCAGTCCTTATGGGTAAAAAGTGAGCGACTTTGGACAACCTGTCCACAATTACCCAAACGGAGTCGTGACCCCTCTGCGACGTAGGCAACCCCATGATAAAGTCCATGGATATGCTCTCCCACATCCACACCGGGACCTCCAACGGCTGTAGCAATCCTTCCGGTCTCTGATGATCCACTTTTACAAGCTGACAAGTGGCGCATTTCGAAACAAACTCAGCGATATCTCTCTTCATACCGCTCCACCAATACTGGCGTCTCATGTATTGGTACATTTTGTCCCCTCCGGGATGTACCGCGAACCGTGAGCCGTACGACTCTTCCATCACCTCGTGTCGCAATTTCTCCCCTTCCGGAACCACTAATCTCCCATTGAAGCGTAATCCCCCGTCTGAACTAACGGTATAGGACTCGGCTCCCTCTGCTAGTAATCGAACTATCTACTCCTGACAGAACGAGTCATTAGCCTGTGCCCGTACTACCTTCGTGACAATCTGCGGTGTAACGGTCATCACAGACATGAAAGATCGGGCCACTGCATCATGGTGTCCCAATTCCTTCCACTTTGCCTTCCACACCTCTGCCACCTCATCTGCTGGCCTACGGCTCAACGCGTCTGCTACCACGTTAGCCTTACCTGGGTGATACTGGATATCGAACTGGTAGTCTTTCACAAACTCAAGCCACCTACGCTGCCGCATATTCAACTCTTTCTGCGTGAACAGGTATTGTAGGGACTTGTGGTCCGTGAACAGTTGGAACTTTTCCCCCAAAAGATAGTGCCTCCAAATCCGTAGGGCAAATACCACTGCCGCCAACTCCAAATCATGCGTGGGGTAATTCTTCTCATGGGTCTTAAGCTTACGGGAAGCATAAGCTATGGCATGTCTCTCCTGCTGCAATACACCTCCAAGTCCTTGCAAAGACGCGTCGATGTAAACCAAATACTTAACTCCCGGTCTCGGCAATGCTAACACAGGTGCTGAGGTCAATTTGTCCTTCAATTCATCGAATGCCAACTAACAGGCATCACTCCAGATGAATGGTACACCCTTACGAGTCAGATGTGTCAAAGGACCCGCTATCTTCGAAAATCCCCGAATAAACCTCCTGTAGTATCCTGCTAGGCCCAAGAAACTACGAATCTCCGTCGGTGTCGTGGGCTGTCCCCACTCCCTCACCGCGGTTACCTTCCCCGGATCAACAGATATTCCCCGGTCGGAAATAATGTGTCCCAAAAATTAGACTTCCTTCAGCCAAAACCCGCACTTCTCATACTTTGCATACAGCTCGTTCTGACGAAGTGTCTGCAAAACTTGCCTCAAATGCTCGGCGTGCTCCTCCTCTGTCTGGGAGTAAACCAGAATATCGTCGATGAAGACAATGACAAACTGATCTGGGAAATCCCTGAACACTCTGTTCATCAAGTCCATAAACACATCTGGAGCGTTGGTCAAACCAAACGGCATAACCCGAAACTCGTAAGAACCATATCTCGACAAGAACGCAGTCTTCGAGACATCCTCCTCCCTGATACGCAACTGATGGTATCCCGATCTCAAGTCAATATTCGAGAAGAAAGAAGCTCCTCTCAACTGATCGAATAAGTCATCGATTCGAGGCAACGGATACTTATTCCGTATCGTGACCTTATTCAACTCTCGGTAGTCCACACACAATCTCAGTGAACCATCCCTCTTCTTCACAAACAAAACTGGAGCGCCCCAAGGTGAGGTACTCCTGCGAATAAAGCCCTGACCTAACAGCTGCTCTATCTGATCTCGTAGCTCTCGCATCTCTGCCGGAGCCATACGGTACGGTGCGCGTGCTATAGGCCTCGTATCTGGCAATAGGTCTATAACAAAGTCTATCTCTCGACTGGGGGGTAGGCCTGGTATCTCCTGAAACACATCTGAATACTCCCTGACAACTGGGATAGAATCTAAAGGAATCACAACCTCCTTAGAGGTATCCTCCTCTATATAATACATATGAGCGGTCGATCCTCCCTCTGGGCGAGGCATCGCCACAACAAACATCTCTTGCCCCGAAATGGCAAAAACAATGCTCCCGCTGAAGCAATCAATCATGGCCCTATAAGCTACGAGCCAATCCATACCGATAATCACATCGTGAACATGCATATCTAATACCAACATGTCTGCAGGTAATACCAAACCACCAATCTCTACCCCCACTCCCCGGCATGTGAAGAAAATAAGTGACCCACTCCCCAATGGTGAGTCGACACACGTCACTGTGCTCTCTGCCGTAGCTAACAATCCTAAGGCTTTCGTGAAGTGTGTAGATATAAAACAATGTGTAGCCCCCGTATCAAACAATACCCGACCCATAGTGTCATGGATAGGAAACGTACCCTCAATCGGTGCCTATGGAACTGCAGCCTGGTGGACGTTATAGACACATCCATACTGTAGCTGCCCCTGCTGAACTGGGACTGCTGGAATGGGTCGCAATGCTGCCATCTGTGGCGGTGCGGGGAGAGCGGCGGGAAATATAGGCCTCTGTGGCTCCTGGCGAGCACCCTGCTGCTGCTGCTGTGGGGCCCTGCCCCTATCAGGACAATCCTGTCGCTTATGGCCAGTCTTGCCTCAAACAAAACACTTCCCTGGGAAGTTCCCTCCTCTCTGCCCCTGCGGTCCCCGGCCCTGGTGGCCGTTACCGTTCCTCCCTTGGCCCTGCTGGCCCTGGTGAAACTGCTGTCCATTCTGTCCCTGTTGGCCCTGATGGCCGTTTGGACCCTGACAGAAACCTCCCTGTCCCTGTCTGTAGTTCCCTGATCGGAACCTCTTCTGATCCCCCTGCTGCGAACCCTGCTCACCCTGTCTCTGCCCCTGAATAGATTGTGCCCCACCGGCACCATGTCCTCCTGTCCTGCCCTGATGGCTAGACTCTCCCGACCTCTTGCCCTCAGCCATATGAAAGCGGTGGTCCTGGGAGTGTAACAAAGCAGCGTTAACCACATCAGAATACATGGCCAACGAAAGGTTCCCTAACAGATGCTGACGGATCCTCCATGTCAACCCGTCGGTGAATTTCTCAATCTTCTTCTTCTCTGTTGGTATCTCATCCGGAACGATATTCAACAGATTTGTTAATTTGGCCTCATACCCGGCAACGGTCTTACCCTCTTGCCTCAGACTCATCAATTTCCTCCTCATTTCCGTATGAACAGCTGACGAAAAATACTTGCGGTCGAACCGCACCCAAAAGTCCTGAATAGTGAGAGTATCCCTCTCCTCCACGGTGGTAATAGACTCCCACCACTGCAGTGCACATCCAACTAGCTTGAAAGTAGCTAGCACCTGCTTCTGAACGTCCGTGCACTCATATATCCTTGAGTGCCTCTGCATATCCTTCCTCCACTGGCTCGAGACTACTACATCTGAGCTACCTGCAAACTCTGGCGGATGCGCTTTCTGAAAAGCGTCACGTACACGCTCCCAAGAAGATGGGAATGCATTTGCCTGTACTGGCGCGACAACCGGAGCCTGAGGTGGTGCCTGTTGGACTACAGCAATAGCGGCATTTACCGCTTGGGCTACTATAGCTGCAACCTCAGCGGCGTTCATCATGCCCTGAACTGGAGCGGGCTGGGGTTCGGGCGTTGCATCCCTGGGAACTCATCGTGCACGTCGTGGAGGCATCTGAAATAAGAACAAAGTTTATAAGTTCGCTGTTTATAAACATAAAATAGCTGAAGAACGAAGCATACACAAAAAGAGTACAACAGTCCTAAAATATAGGGCTCTATATCAAAGAAACATAGCGGAAACATAATAGCCGTACAGATCCTAAAGGACACTAGAACCTGATGCTCTGATACCACCTGTAACACCCCGACTAATTAAATACCGGGTAGCTACTCCTTTATTAAATTAATTCAAAATGCCAAGTTGGTCCAGTTAATAGCATCACTGTCGAAAACATTTTAATGATTACTAACCACCTAGTATTTAAAAAGTAAGTTGCCAAATTTTAATTTAAGTCTGATTAACATGCAACAAGTGTAATGAAGAATAATAACACCATTCACCATAACGAAGTAAATAGAATAACCATCACATAATGTAAATAAAGTCTGGAGGAAAAACTCCTCACTACAAATCCCACAACTGAAATAACTAAACTGAATACTGAATCAATACATGACAAAGTCTGAAAACTGAAATGGAAAGATGTCTCTAAAAGAAATGGGCAACATGCCCTACAACTGATAAATACTGAATCAGGAATCCAAACGGTAGAAGCGTCTAAAAGAAATTCCCTGTAGCTTCCACAAACAGCTACAGCTCGTCACCTGAATGAGTATCCTATGCTTGGTGTCCATGTGGATGGGCACCTAAAATGGTTTTACAAAAAAAAATAGATTTGAAAGCAAACGGGTCAGAGCCCGAATATGGAGATATTTTAAAAACCTGCAAGTGCTTTAAAAACATTTAAAACATTAAATGCAAAGTACATGTTTGGACGTGCACTCACATGAAATTCTCACCTCTCGTCTAACTGTGCACTCCTAACGTAAATACCCATCTACAATGACACAAACCATTAGCTAAGTGACATCATATCTAGCTAGACTGTCATAGGTCCTACCCTTATTACTCGGTTCCATTGACATTATAACGATCTCAGTTAAATAGGTGCTTAACCTAAATTCAGGTTCTTATACAAAAGTAATACAGCTCGTTATAGATTAGTCCTCTATGTTATTCCATAGTTACACACAATACCATAAGAAAGTTCCCAGTTTATTAGGCGTATATTTTCCACAACATAAATATACAATATAAGCACCCCGAGACTAAGCTGTGGTGCACACATACTCTGCTATCCATCTGGTACATCACGTACATAAGGATCACATATTCCGAATCTCTCAGGAATAGTTCACAGATAACAACATCACAAATAATGGAGGCGAACACAGTCACATCACATGGGTCACGTACATACCTACGCTCCCACGATCAACGGACTTATTAACATCCCAATAAGTCTTTCTCTGACCTATGTTCATCGAGGTAACCAGTCTAAATCCGGGCAACACAAGGATTAGAGGGCCCTAAGCGAACGCAAACCTCCCGTGATAGCAAGTATGGTAGGTATGTCATACACACAAATCATATACCAATACTAAGTAAACACACGTCTTAGTAATCCCGTAGTTTAATAGTAGTACTATTCTCATTCTAGTACCAATATATAATTTACACACTTTATACGATTCCGGTTTATAATCATACGCGCCATAATTTATTCTCACGTCGTAGTAGACACTCACGTCTCAACCCAAACAGTCCATTGATTTAGATCACTCGTATATAATTTACTCCTCATAATCATCAAAGGCATGTTATCTCTACCCTCGAACAAGTTTACGGGACTCCCAAAATCAAAACAGGCCAAAGAGGCCTAAACTGCCAGCTCGTTAGAAGTCTCGTTCGAACGAGGCTGTTCGAACGAGATTCCAGTTCGTTCGAACGAACTGTACCTTCTAACGACATCTCGTTCGAACGAATGTATCGAACGAAATATAGTTCGTTCGAACGAAGGCATTGAACGAAGTCTCCCCCAGTTATAAGCGACTGGTCAACTCGTTCGAACGAGCTCGTTCGAACGACCTGGGGAGGCCTTCTAACGACCGACCAGTTTCAAGCCCAAAATTTCTTAGTTACGTTTTCTCACCATTTCTACTCCTCAAATCTCCTCTAAAATTAGTCCCAACGATGTTTTAAGGTCTCCAATCAATCCTAAACATATTATAGTCACATCCTAACACGTTTTAAAGGATTAACCCATCCTAACATCAATCAATTTACAAATCTCTACACTTTTCTCCCAATTTTTCAAGAACATGAACCCTAAACTTTTAAGTCCTCAATTAGTCCATTCTAAATCCGTTTTTTTCTTACATCCAACATATATTAATACCAGAATAATCATCTCTATATGATTCTACATGCAATTTGTCCTCAATATTCAAGTTCTAAGTCCAAACAACATGGGTTTTCATTTATCTTCCAAGAACAATTGTAAATCTTCAAATTATCTAACATGGAGGAAACATTCTCTGAATTAAAAGAAATTAAATCACTTGCCTCGATTGTCTCTGAATTTGGTGTTGATTTTGTAAAGATTTTCTGCAGAATTTCCTCTCTCTCTCTTTCTCCAAGCTTCTTCTCCAATGGCTATGGTGGCTAGGGTTTTTCTTTGGGAAGTAATAGAAACCTAATTCTAATAACCTACGTAACCTATTGGGTTAACATGGGTTGGTTAGTGGCTTAGTGGGTCAAACCCACATCAGATTTACTTCTCTAATTTTCGTCATTTTTAATTCCTAAAAATACGAAATTACCAAAATACCCTTTATATTGCCGGTATGGCCTAAAAATACCCCGGGACCCAAACTACACCCCCGGCTAGTGTTTTCTGACTATCTCGACCCTTCCGGACGCGTTGGCGCACTCAAAACTACCATACGCTTAATAGATTTTAAATTCACTTTTATAATCAAAATAATTATATCCTGACGCGACTGTCACATGCGTCCCAATAAAATGACCAAATTTCCGTATATCAATCTCACGACAAATTTTATAATTCAATATTCATATAACACCATATATACTCAATATAGTCAAATACCAACTCACATCTCGCTAGTATTTTATCCGGATTAATTTCCAATTAATTCGCATTTGATTAATTAATCCAAAAATAAATATAGCCAAAAATACGGGGTATCACAAATATATCATCGGGGAGAGTAGTCAAAGCTTATTGAACACTATACACAACATTTACAACTTTCTCTTTCTTTTACTTTTCTTCTTTTTCTCATGTTTTCTTTTGTTTTCTTTTGATTTTTCTCACCTTTTCACTACACTTTCTTTTCTTTACTTTTCAAACTCTCATATACCTAAATTGCAACCTACATCCTAACATCATCATTCAATCCTAAGTAACATTCCAAACAAAGGTACGGAAAGTGTATGTATGGTTTAAAAATCCAATTTATAGTTGGTTATGGGAATGGGGTTATGAAACAAAAGGCTATATTTAGGCTCAAAGGGGTTTAACGAGGGTAAACATATATGGGTGAGGTCAAGGCTAATATGGGTGATATAACAAAGAATGCCTATGATCATTTCTAAAAGTTTACGCAATTCTCGAGTCAAAACAATATATGAAAATCATGATCAAGTAACACATTTCAAGTATAAACTCAATTAATGAACGATCAAATGAAAGAATAGTGAGATTACCAAAGAAATCAACGTTTTCAATGAGAAAAGAATAGTGTATACACTCACAAATGATGAAAGGTACAAAGCTTACTCGGTGTAAGTATAGACAATGCAACAAAAGATTATCGAGTTATACAAAGCTTAAACCAAATCAATAGAACCATAAAAGTGCATGTGCTCATGGTATTAAAGTTTAATTCATGAAGTTATTCATAATATCAATAAGTGAGACTAAAGTCTAATAACTTTTAAAATCGAGAACATGCATCGTTGGATTGTCTATTGGATCGGGCAATTATTGAAATTTATCATCGGAAACAAAGGCAAAATGCCCAAAAAAGGAGAAAAAGAATGAAAATATTTTTGAAAATTTTAATTTTTCTAAGAAAAGCATACTAAGTAACTAACATGTGAGAAAAAACATGGACTAAATAAAGAAATGGATAGAATGTCCCACACCCCCTAACTTAAAACTTGACATTGTCCTCAATGTGAATTAAGAACCGAGTCAAATAGAGGAAAAGAGCAATATTACCCAAAATTGGAGCGATCCCCATAAGAACAAGTCCAAAGAACCTACAAAACACGTTAGTACTGAGCATAGCAATAACAAATAACAAAAAGTTAACTAATTACACTAAACTAAATTAAAAAGGAAAGAAAAAAAATAAAAAGAAAGAATAAAAAGCTAACTATATACAACCTACTATTTAGGCTTCACACTAACTATACACTAGAAGTCTAAATAGCTGAGGGTCCACCATAAGAACGATTTGACTTTGGAGGATAACCGGTGTACCCTCACATACAAGAATACCCTCCGAAAAATATGAATTTCGTTTTAACAACGGAAGGCATGTGTAAGGCGTAAGAAAGGAACCATCACCAATTAAAAGTTTTGGAGGGACGATGGGGGATTTGGTTTGAACGGGTGACAAAACAAGTGGGGACCGAGAAAATCCGAATATCCTCCCAAGGATTTTGAAGTTGGAATGGGAGGCGGCGCACACAAAGGCAAAGATGCGATCGTGGAGGGCGACTCAAGCAAGTACTCCTCATCAGCGATAGGGTTTAAAACATTAAAGTTTGAAACCGAATCATCGGGTACTTGTGACAGTGGGATAATAGAGAATGAAAATGGGGATGAAAGAAATTCAAACTCATGAGATGAATCATCATCGCATGAAGTTTGAGTTTCGAATGAAATAATATCATTTTCAATGAAATGTTCTTCTTTGGGGGCCAAAGAAGAAATAATTTCATTGCAAATAGATATTACGTCATTATCATCCTCACTTTCAATATCTATTACAAGATGGGAAAAGTCAAGAATGGTTTGTTCCAAAGTAGGTACAAGTAACTCATTTGGTTCAAAACATTCCTCAACCTCGAAAGTCTAGGAAGCAAAATCGTCGTCGGACTCAAATAATAAATCCAATTCACGTTCCCAATAACGATTTTCTTCCCGATAACGATTTTCAATTTTCTCATTCTCATACATACGCAAGCCCTCACCGAATGTCATAGGTCGAGGTGTGGATGCATGAAAATGGGAACTTTAAAAATTACCATCGAACTTAAACGAGAACTCATTATTATAAGAATTTTGAAAACTATTCGAATTCGTTTCAAAATTCCTATTATAAGGAGGTAAAAGCCCCAAATCATTATCATTATCATCATCATCAAAATTCTAATAGCCTAAGTTCTAACTTTCGTCATACTCGCCCAAAGTCATATTTGAATTTGTTATACTTTGGGATTCTGAGTATTCACTGAAAGTCATATGTTTGTGAGAATTTTGAGAATTATAACAAGGATTACCGAAAGAATTGGAATAAGACATGCTTACCCCAAAAATGGCTCGAAATGACGAATTCCACAAAGTAAGTGCGCGCGGGAAATTCAAGCGTTTCTAAGTGCTCAAATGTGGAAGTCTTAAAAAATATTAGTAAATAATACAAATAGAAAGAAAATACTATGAAATACTAAATCAAATAAAGTCTAAAGCAAACTAGTCCCCGACAACGGCGCCATTTGATAAACAAGGTTTTGCCGCGATGCGAGAGTCACCTACGCGCCGGTCCTTTTGAATTCGGCTCACCTGAACTATACAAAAACCTAAATTACGACTACACTCAATGGGTGAGTATAGCGGTAAGTCGGGTATCGAAAATCCACAAGGACGAGATGTTAGAATTTATAAGATTTAATATTCCGAAATAAAAGTGAAAAAGAAAAATAACAGCAAAAAGGAAAAGATGCAAAAAAAGGGAAATGTTAATCTAGGCAAGGGAAAATAAAGCTAGACTAACAAAGTGGTAAAACCATAGGTTGCGTCGAATATCCCTCACCCGGGTTAATTTGTATAAAATGGTTACATGGGTCGACGAGTTATTACAATGCGTCTCGTTTCGACAGTTAGTTAAATCAAGGGTTGTTACGCCCCTAAATCCACATAAAAGCCTAATAAGATTTTGGCATCAACAATTATCCCAGAAATTATGCGTGAAAGGTCGTAAGCACGGGACATACATGATATGCCCCGTCAAATCTCCTAGGTGTAATAACTAGGACAATGCACCCGAAATAAACACGTAAACACCATCACCAAAGCAAAGCAACACGTTAACCCGAGTGAGTTTCATTCAAACACAACCTAATTTAAATTACCTAGAAAGCATGTTAAAAACGCGATAAATAAAGCGTGTAAATAAACGCTATAAATTTATACTAGAAAGAAATAAATGAAAGCATGTAAACCTAATTTAGAAAGCATGTAAATTATCTGTCAAGAAAGAAATGAAGGAAATACAAACTATATAAATGGTAGGGAAGATGAATAGTGTAACTTATAACCCAATTGGGTGTCAAACCAAGAAGAATCAAAGCCAAACTCTTCAAATCCCACAAACCCTAAGCTAAAAACTAACCTAAAACTATCTAAAATCGTCCACCCAGTTATTACAACAAAATTGGGTACTTATACCAAATTGGAATTAACTTAGAAAAGAAAAGAGAAAAGAAAATAAAAGGGAAAAATATCTGCAGAAGCAGGGGATCGATCGATCGACCCCTTTGGTCGATCGATCGATCAAGGGCCAAAATATCCCAAATCGACAAGGATCGATCGATCGATCAAGCAGCGCATATTCTAGGCAGCTCACTGCATTCCTATTCTTCTCCTCTCCTCCTCTTTTGGTTCATTATTTTTCTCTTTCGCTAAAAGTGACGTAACTTCTTCATACGAACTCAGAATCGCGCACCGTTCACGGCCACGCGAATCTAGTGAGGAGGGATACAACTTCTATGAAATGTCAGGCCAGGTACCCAAGCTGTGAAAAGACTAAAATGCCATTGAATGTGCGATTGCGTACGAAATCTCACCGAAATGCGTCTGAACTTCATACTTATCATCCAATTACCTATAAAAACTCAATTAACCCCTAAAAACATGTTAACGTAGAAATCTGAGGTTGACTGGTTAACGAGCATAAATATAGGGAATAAGATACCCGAGGGGGCTAAAATGCGTCGGTTCGAGGGATGAAATACGCAATATTTGCGTATGATCACAAACACTCCAAGAAAAGTATATATATATGGATGAACTTGGATAAAAAAACATTGTGTGTAAAACAAGTGTTTAAAAGATTTTCCTTGGGAAACAAAAACACTTAAACAATGAACTTTTTCCTTTTGGAATTTTGCTCTCAAACTCTCTCTTAGAGGTTGTAGGATATGAAAAACGTTGAGTTAAAAAACTTGGTTCCCGCACTTAGATATTCAGGAAAAGAGTTAGTGGAAAAAGTAGTCGGAAAGAGGGAAAAAACTTCTCAAAACTACCAATTAACTGTTCCCGCTAAAACTCGTTCGAATGAGATTTTTGTTCGAACGAAGTCTCGTTCGAACGAGCCTTCTAACGAAGTTCCAGTGTGAACTCGTTAGAAATCTTGTTGGAAATCTCGTTCGAACATCATGTTCATTCAAACGACACTTCGAACGACATTCCAGTGGCCAATGTGGGAACTCGTTGGCAAACTCATTCGAAGGACATTATTGTTCGAACGAAAAACTCATTCGAACGACATTTCGAACGAACTTACAGAAAGAGTAAATTTCGATTTTTTAGCCCAGAAACTTTATATACTTTATTTTTAAAGTTTAAATAAAATCTTTCTAAAAAAAAACAACAGTTTTAAATAAATGTACACCTAATATAAATTGTTCCAAGCTCCTATATATATATATATATATATATATATATATATATATATATATATATATATATATGTATATATATATGTATATTAAATTGCATTCATACCTTAGGAGCAATGGAACCATGTTGATGACATAGAAACGAGGCACATTAAACTCGGCATTTTGATGAATCTTTAAACTTGGACGTTACGTTTTCAACTTTAGCATGTCATAGGCTTGAAGGATGGTGAGTAACACTACCATATGACTCAAACATTTTTGTCCGTAGTTGAGCCATAACTACAAAAGACTCAATTGGAAATTTATGTCCTTACAGTAAAACTTTCAAGCATTTTCACAAAAAGGAATTCCATGTGTTCCAGATTCATATCTAAGGTGGCATAGACAATGGAGTGCTCGCAACAACACTTCAATGCGCACCTAAAATGAAAGAAAAAAGTTAGAGTGGGTAATCGTTCAAACACATGTAAAGAAAATATTCTACCAAATGTGAGCACTCAGAGAAAGTATAAAGGTGCGCCAGTTCAAGTACATTAAATCCAACAGGAGGGGAATCACTCAAATTTACAGCAGGTGGTGGACGGATACTTGCACTAACCTATCAATCAAGAAGTCATCATTATAAAATAATCAAAAGTTATAAAAATGGATATAACTAGTTACCTGTGCTAAACAAGTGATATTAGAAATAGGCCCACTTTAAGTAACGCTATAAATAGCCTGAGTAGAGAGGGCTTTGACCTAGGGCCTATTTTCCAAAGGTAGACAAAACCTTGGGATGGATATCCTCCCAGATGGAGGCAACCCTAGGATAATCACCCTTATGGGAAAAAGTATGCCAACAGTAGTGAGGGGATCACTTGTAAGAAAGCCCTATGAACAAGTGTTAACAAAAAATATATAGTGTTATATTTTGATTAGCAAGACATGTATTTAATGAAAGAAAAAGGAGATTCTCAAAGAATAACCCTCCAGAGCTAGTCGCAACATTAGTTGGGGGCTAGCCTGATGGATCACTCACTGTAGAAGAAATGAGTGGCCATGTCAACTAGTTTGAGTGGAGCCATGGACACCATGCAAAATAAACAAGTGTTAGGAAATAAGATAAAAGTGATTGATAAAATATCTTTGGAATGAGTGGATACCAGGGCTGAAGGAGCGGTGACAAAAGAACTTCTAGCAGTTACATGATATATAGCAGATTGCTGCAAGATAAATAATTGAGAATTTAATTCACGAGTACGGGAGTTTGACGGTTCAAAATCTAAAAAGGAAAAAGAAAGGTATAAATATGCCTAACACATGTACAAACCTTCATGCTCAGCTTGGAGAATACATAATTATAGAGTTACTTTCGCATTGAAATAGAGCGCGGGGAATGGCAGGAGAGTAAGGTGAAGGAACTCCCCTCACCCAGAGGGACCGATCGTCCCTGTAGAAGAAGCCTGCTCGAAAATGGTTGAGAGTTAGTAATAAGATAAATTACGACACAAAACTAAGATATAGTAAAAGAAAATTAAATAATTGAGTTAAAAACTTACAGTCTCATCACGACGAGTTTCACATAGGGAAAAGGTCTAGCTATTAAGCTAGAGGAAGAAGGGAAGTGGATGATCACTGCTAGGTTGTTCGAAGTCAAGAGCCATACTCCTTGTGGCTTATAAAAAAGAGAAGTATCATATGGGTGATCTTTATTAATGCCATGTAAATCAATGTCATTCAAATAAGAACTATGGTAATCATAAGAAGGATTTCTTTTATAATCAATAAGTTCATCTTTAGGCGAACAAGATGAAAAGCGAGTGCTCATAGTTCAATTACTTATATTTTACTAAGTAAAATAGGAATAACTAGAGTACCTTCAACCGAGGGAGTAGAAAGCGGAGCAGAGGGTTGAGAAAAAGTTGCTTCGATAGCTTCATAGCGCTGCTCACGAATGGTTTAGAATGTTTCCTCAACCCCAGAGGTGTCGATGTCTGAACCTCGATCTTCAGTAATAGAGGGAACAACTGACTTTTACGCTTCCTTTTTCTACCTGGCCGGGCATGTCCTCACTGGAAAAGTAAGAGAGTCATCCACACTAGCTGTAGTAAGAACAAAGTTGAAAACATCAGCATCTGGATCCTTCATTTTTTAGGGAACCTTGGCCTTTCCCTTACCTTTAGGTTATTGGGTCTTTTTCTCTGGATGCTTCGAGTAAATGCTTTCCTCGAGTAGAGGATTCACAAGGATAGGTAATACTTGCTCAATATAAGCCCTTTCAAGATGGTTGCGATGCTAATTTTCTTTACGAGTACGCTTTAACATATACTTGTCAAATGGGGGGATACCCTCAATAAAAGACTCGTGAGGGGCATCCTGGACCCATTTTATCAACATGATTTGAAATTTCCATAGGCCAAACCATGATCGGCTGAATGAGGGTAGGTAATCACGAGCGGGTATGAAGAAATTCCCAAAATGAGAAGTTCTTCACACTATCCCCTTGGGAGTAAAGTTGGAGTAACCCTTCAAGTATAAATCTGAGGACGAGAGGCTGGTAGGAAAATCTGGAGAGTAAGTGCCTTGATCATACCCAAATTGTCTCCTCACAAGCTCGGAGTGGTATAACTCGATCCATTGGCCAAGATCAGTTAAAGATGAGAGTATACATGGGATAACGAATGCCATCACAGAGATGTGAAGAAAATCACCCACAGACTCAGCATTGGCTAGAGAAAAAAAGGTGCCAGGGGAAGTAGAGTAAAAAAAATTAAGAAAATATTCCACCCACTCACTTAGAGTTGGGACGGAAAGAGAACTCGTCAATATTATCCATAAATAAAAGGAAAGATTTCTTCGGGGCCTTTTATGCCACCTAGAAATATGAGCACATTGGATGTGTAGCGAGCGGGGCTTAAGGGCCCAATTTGGGAATCTCACTAAGAGGAAACCCATCAATACAAAAGAATTAACGAAATTTACCACATTAAAACGGCCATGTAAACATTCCATATCAACATGTGTTCGATTTAGCCAAGTATATATGGATCCTAAATTAAGAGTGGCGAGTGGAACGTTCCTGCCACGAGCAAGTTTGACTGCCAAACAAAAAAATAGCTCATGAGGGGAGTGATTTGGCCTCCCTTAGAATAGGAATATGTAAAGGAATGTGACAAAAAAAAAAAGCAGCCAAATTCTCTCCCTAGAAAACAGAAGCAAATGATGGTGAAAGCTTGAAAAAAGAGGGCCAAAAGTATATATACGGTGAAGGATCACATGCCTGATGGTTTAAAGGTAGAGGTAATCATTACCCAAATCATACAAAAAGGCTTCCCAAGGTAACACCTTTATCCCCGAGATGCTAAATTGTGTCCTAATAATTGCTTAATAACAAAGCATTTAATGCACAAATAAAAAGTAATGACGAATTTTCATTTTATCGAATTCCTAAAATATTTATTTCATGCAAAACTCTTCATCTTAAACCAAAAAAAGACTTTTGTACGAGGGGATAATGTAGAGGGGTTTAACTTACCCATAAAAGTTAGACTTGATGCGAGTAGGCCCAAAACCTAAAGCAAAGTACTAACATGTGAGTAGGCCCAAAGTGGTGAGCAAGTCCAAGATAACATAGAGCAAGCAAGTCCAAATCCAGAGCAAGGCAATATTGGGCGAACAAGCCCAAATAATTGACAAGCTAAGAGAAATAGAATAATATTGGGCAAGCAATCCCAATACAAGAATAAAGTGAAAACGAGCGAGCAGGCCAAGGCATGAATAAAGGAATAACTGGCGAGCGGGCCCAAAGTGGCGAGTAAGCCCAAGTAATCGGTAAGGCAAGATGAATAGAACAACATAGAGGGAGAAGGCCAAAGACAAGAGCAAAAAATAATGGACGGGCGAGTCCAAATTGCGAGCAAAACAAATAGGTCTATGCCACAAATGAACCTGGAGAAGTAACCACCGAGGGGATGCCACAAGAGAAACCCTAAGTCATTAAAACAGTTGTGTTTATATAAAATTTAATTTATTAGCACTTGTCTATTATTTGAATACTAGTGTACTTAGTAAGAAGACTTAGTCGAGCAATAATGGCTCGAGCAGATGGCCAGATGGGATCTCTTAGAGTTTTGGTTTAGAGGCTGAAAGGCAAGTCTTGTTGAGCAAGATAAGGCTCAAATATGTCAGTACCCTAGGAAAGAGAGAATACTAAGAAGAGGGACCCGAGAGGTCACTCACATACTCACAGACACTTACACAACTCATATTTGCTAAAATGGGCGAGCAGTCAAGGTACAACTCACAAAGTCATTTTGTAAAATTACATTAGCAAGTTACCCTCAAGGCCACGCGCAAATTTTCAAAATTATTTGCCAAGTAACCGTTTGAAATATTAAAAAAATCGTACTTTTTGGTACTATGCCTGACATATTATCTTTTTGACTTTGGTTGCACCGGTTGTCGCCTGTTAGAGTGGACAACGACAAATAGTAAAACAGGACAAAAAGTACCACTAAAATATTATCGCAGTGGAATATCCATTTGGCGCGCGTGCTACGTCGTCCATAACGTTTGTCTATAAATAGAGCACTAGGGCAAGGTCAAAGCATAACCAAAATTTGAGCACTGTTACTCTGCCCATTTTCACACAGAAAATATTATCTCCCTGATCTCTCCTTGGTACTTGAAGTGCTTATCTCTTCACTCTCAAAGAATCATCACTCTCAAGTGATTTTATTTCTTTTGTTCTTATTTAAAAATTTTATGTAATCATTTTCGTCCTCATATTGCAATAAGAAAGTTGTTATTATATTGCAAAAGTTATCTTTTGATTTACTTGTTACTCTTGAAATTTCAAATACCTTGAAGGTTATTTCTAAGGGAGTGGGTCATGCCTCACCCTTTTAGATTATTGATAAACCCAATACCACTACCCTCTTACACACACCTATATATAAATTTAGAGGAACATACTACTATATATAAAACAACACGTAAAAACTATTTTATAATCACATAAAATAATAAAACACACAAAGTAAAAATTAATAAAAAGAAAAAGAAATAGAAATAAAATGTCACGTACAAATATAAACTAATATTTACTAAAAATAATAATCCTAATACTATACCCACAGACAGTGGGGCATAATTTGGAATATTTCTCGAAATGGTTTGGTAGGTGGCTTGGGATATTTTTGAAGGTCTCGAGATGTCTCGAGTCAAGGTAAAATTCTGAATTGATGCGTTTGACCATTTTTTGCCACAATTGCATTGAAATTACGCGTTTGTGATCCGCAACTGCATATTGACCTACAAGATAAACAAATACACGCATAAGCCCCATTTTATCAAGAACTAACAATTAAAACGCGTCTATCTGGGGTATAATTTTAACACTTTTTGGTGTTTATCACCACATTTCCTCTTGTAAGTGTCCATGAGGATCATTCTGAGCATCACGATGAATGTATGTCCTCTGCTCTTGAGTTAGATCATCTTTCCCAACCCACTGTCCTACTTGACCCATCACTTTGTTTGTACCTTATTCCCATACCTAACCCTTTACCATTGTCACATATAGGTCATCACTTGCACCAACCCTCCACCGTCTAACTCCATGAGCCATCGCGTGAGTTCTTCCTCCACCCCACCAACACTCCTACATCACGTGACGAAGAACTTGTCCCTTCTCACTCACCACTTGCACGTGGTGGTGATTTTTCTTATTGTCCGCTTATCAATGTGTCCTGTTGCGACCATTATCATCGTCTATTTATGTAACAATCGCATGTTTACTTTGAGGCCCATAACATCTCCATTGTCAAACCATTTCGCCTCCCCATCAACATTGAGCACCACTCTTTTAAGGCCCTCGAAGCCCTCACTTTTACGCTCAATGAGTCCCATGCGCATCATCCCGATACCATATCCATTGCATTAGTTGTATATGGCCTCACTTCCACACTACATTGGTCAATTGATGTTGTGCATCGCGTTAAGCACTTCCCTATATAAGTGCATTGACCATATTTACCCGATTTTCCAAGACTGACTTTTCAGTCTTGTTTGGGGGTGATTTCTTCTCACCCTCACTACTCTGCCACCCTTATCTCCTAGTTCATATCTTTAGGATGAGTACCTTTATGTCTAGCTGAAGACGTTAAACTTAGTGCTACCAAAAGGCAAGCCGTTGTATCTTGTTTTTGAATATAAGTATTATCCCGTTTGGGGGTGTTGTTCTATCCCCCTAAATTTTGTGTGTGTGTGTGTGTATATATATATATATGCTTTATAGACTTTTACATTTTGTCGCGTAAAACTTATTCAATTTTCCCCATGGATACGTCTTGCGGTACACTTTCATTAGCGATTGGCTATGGTAAACTCTTTCCCACCTTGTGCTTTTAAATTAACATGTGGTTTAACATCGAGGACGATGTTCTCTTTTTGTTTGGGGTGGAAAATTTATCCAAATCATATCTTTTTAGAATTTTTTTTGTCGGAAACAACCCTTTTAAAATGTTTTTTAAGAAATTCTTATCTCAATTTGTTATAATATATCCATCGTCCATTTTTTCCAGAAAGTTAGGATTACCTTTTTTTTAAACTCGAAGTTATACTTTAATCTTGTAGACTTAAGTAATACCTCATAAAACATGCTTGCACCATGAATTCCTAAACTCAACATCTTTTTGCACACTTATCACGTCATGAGAGCAACCCTTATGGGTATGCTAAAAGTGTAAAAATGAGGTTTTAATGTATGTTGTGGGTACCGTAAAAATGCATATTTGCACTTCGCTAGGCTAAAAGATAACAAATATAGAATTAGACTAATTGTTTTTTTGTGGGTCCCTCTTTTGAGCGAAAAATCATGTTCTGGGCATCAATAAAAAAAATTGGCCTATAGCGGAACATCATGTTTCGCCTAAGCCATTACATATTTTTCCCTAATTAGATTTCTACCCCAATGACTCTTATTTTTACTCTTATATAAGGCTATATTATTTTGGCAACGACTTTATTATATTTTTCCAACTGTTATTTTTTTTTTATTAATAGCAGTTTCGGTTTAGCACAAATCCTACCCTAAATATTATTATTTAAAACAGTTTCCCATATCTTGGTTGTAAAAATTCATAAATCTTTTGTTTTTAGCTGCAATAGATATATTATATATTTACCAAATACTACTGATTTTTGGCCTAAAAGCATAAAAATATAGGGCTAAAATACAAACTCACATCTAATTATAAGAAAAATAGTAACTACAAATAATAAATTACAACAAAAATTACTAACTACAAATTTTATAAATTAGTAACTACAAATTTCAGACTAAAAAATAACGGCTAAATTTTGATTTTTATGACTCGCAACATATGGCTATATTATTATTATTTGTTGGACAGAAAAAATGGCAATATATGCCTATATTATTATGGTTGGACATGATAAATTTGGGGATTTTATTTAATTACCATGAGTTTGAGGAAGAACTTGAAAATACCAACTTTCGTTAAGCGGAATATGTTCTTCCGCCCAAAGAATAGTGCACACTCCCTTAGGCGGAACATGATTTCCCGCGGAGGTAATTTGTTTTTGATACGTCGTCGTTTCGAGTTGTCCGTAGTGTATATTTGCATTACCCATAACATTTTTCTAACTTTTTTGGAGGTATATTTGGACTATCAATGTGTATATTTAGACTACCGATAAGGGTTGCTCTGACAATAACTTTGTTTTCATTGTTTTTTTTTGTTAAAATTATTTTTGTCGTAAAAACTATTAGTTTTTGTTAATTTTTATATCAATTTTTTTGCATTTGTTTTTTTAAAATATTAGGCCATACCATTAAGTCATAGACCATATAAAACATTTTTTATTCTTTATCCTAATCCTTAAAAAAATATTCAAAAAAAGAATTTGTCACCTGAAAAATTAAAGTTATGAAGCAGTCGTATTCGAAAAATTATAGAATTTGTCCAGACAAATTTTGTTGTGACAATTTTTGTCATTAAAAAATTTGTCACCCGACCCATTTTCTTACTATTTAATCAAATTGAACCTAAGAGTATTACATTATTATATGACAAATTATATTATAATATAATTATTTTAGTAATATATTGTAACATGAGAGTGCTAATAAGTGACAATCTTATTAAAGTAAATGTAAAGATTGATGATTAAACTATGGAAAGGATTAAAGCATTCCTTACGGGCAGTGCTAAATTAGCCTACCAAAACTAAGAAAACTGTTATGGGCAAGTGCAAAATTAGTATAACGGTTTGAAACTGAGGTGAAACGACGGTGCGTGGTGTTGAAAATGGTGAGCCTTGGGTGGAACATGATGTTCCGCTTAAGGTTTTGGGCATTTCTATTTTCCTCCCCAAAGGTCTTATCTCATTATGTTTAGCACCCCCAAATAAATTACTCAACCACCTCACCTACAATCTAACAACATATTAAATGCAATAGCCCTATTTATCATCCCATGGGAAAAATTTTCATCACTTCAAAAAAAAATAGGTTAGATAAATATAGCTTGCCAATATTTTGGGGGTCAAAATAGAAATAGAGAAATATGAATTTAAGCTTAGGTGGAACAAGATGTTCTGTTTTAGGCTTTATTATTTTGTTTTTCTCTTGCGCGGAACAAGATGTTCCGTTTTAACAGTGAGTCCTACAAAAAACTAACTAGTCCAATTATATATTTATTATTTTTTAACCTAGTAACATTCAAATATAACTTTTTATCATACCCACAACATACACAAATACACCATATTTAACCTTTTGCTCTACCCATAAAGATGGCTCTTTGGAAAGAATTATTTCTTCTAAGAAGATCCGCCTTCTTAGGACCATGTCAGTTTTGAATATGTTATTGAACAACTTGGGTACATATACATTAAGATCCCTGTGTAAAACGTGATATAAAGGACCACTTATTGTCCCACACTTATTTGAAACTTTTAAACATTAAATGAACAAAATACCCTTTATACGTATATAATTTGAACAAACTTAATATTTTAAGCAAAAATCTATTGTTTATTTTTAAAAACGTAATATTAAGAAAAAAAATTTAAAACATAATATTTGGAATAAAAATTCTAATATTCTGAAAAATTAAATTTTCTCATTTTCTGAAAATATAAAAAATCATAAAAGTCAGTTTTTTATTTTAAAAAAACTTATGTTATGTATAAAAAAATTTATTATATTTTTTTTATAAAAATGGACGTTAATGAAAAATTGTTTCGTTATTTATTTAAAAAAAGGACGATTTTTATGAAAAAAAAGTTGAGGTTAATTATATTAAACTAAAAAACTGGACATCATTTTTTTAATAAAAATTAATTGAAACTTTTATTATAAACTACATATTTTTTTAAACTTTGTTTTTTCATTTTTTTATAAAACATGACCTTTTTATAAATGTTATTTTTTTTCGTAAAAAACTAAGTTTTGGCTTTAATTCATTACTATTTTTTAATTTAGACTTTAATACACGACACGAATAACGTGATTTATAATTTTCACACCACATTAAATACTATATGTCACGAATAGCATGAGTAAAATTACGATTTAATCATGTCATGTCATTACGAATTAATCGTGTCATTAGGAATCGCATTTTTTACTGAAATATATTAAAGCAATCCGGTAAGAATGTAGGCAATTGTAGCACGAAAAAATTACGAATTAATCGTGTCAGTAAGGATTGTTTTTTTTCCTAACATTAATACCAATAATTTGAAATGATATGACACGATTAAATATAAATAATTAAAAATAACATGACACGATTAATTCGTAGTTTTACTCCTACTATTCGTGTCATATAGTATTTAATGTGGTCTGAAAATTATAAATCACGTCAATCTGGCATGTTTGGTTATAATTTATTATCCCGTTTTCTGTGTTTAAATGGAATTGTGATAAAAAATTACGTTTGGTACACCTGTTTTTAAATACTTAATTACAATATTTTTGTGTTATAATCAAGGGTCTGCTTGGTTTGCAACTATAATTCTGTTTTCTGTGTTTAAATAAAATTCTGATAAAAAATCGTGTTTGACGACCTGTTTTTAAATACTGAATTATAATATTTATGTGTTATAATCCGATATTTTAGAAAATAGATTGAGGGTAACTTCTTTTTTTTTCAACTTAGAATTATTCATTCTTAATATTTTAATGCATTTATACCTTAATATATAATATACATACATAATACATTAATATGTGTGTAATTCTAATATATATATACACAAAAAAAAAATTACGTATGGAATAATATAAAGTTAAATGATATTATCAATAGATATATGATACTTATATAGAGTTTTATACATGTATTATTAATGTAAGGAATAATATAAAATATTCATATAGTACATTTGTATTAAAAAATATTATCAATTCATGTATTTATATAATTTCATAGTGAATTATACATGCAATATCATTACATATATATAGTTTTTTTATGATGTATGTATGTGTTTATATATATATATATATATATATATATATATATATATATATATATATATATATATATATATATATATAAACACCCACACACATATATGTATAATATAAATATATATGTTTGCCAATTGTGTAAAATTTAAAAAAAAACTGTATTTAAAAACAAGTTTACCAAACGCATATTTATAATTATAAACAAAAAAAACTGAATTTTAAAACTGTATTTAAAAACAGCATTTAAATCGAGTTTTCTGAATACAAAACCAAATGGGCCTCAAGTTTATCAGAAAATAGCAAAAGAGTGTTTTCTAAATTCTGTTTTTTTATTTTTCAACTTAGAATTATTCATTCTTAGTATTTTTATGCATTTATACCTTAATATATAATATACATACATAATAAATTAATATGTGTGTAATTCTAATAAATAAAAAATATATATGTACATACACACAAAATTACATTTACATATATTTTATTAAATTATATAATATACTAAGATCCATATGTTAAATAATATTATCAATACATACATGATAATTATATATAGTTTTATAGATATATTATTAATGTATGGAATAATATAAAATATACATATAGTACATATGTATTAAATAATATTATCAATTCATGTATGTATATAATTTTATTATGAATTATACATGCAATATCATAACACACACACACACACACATACACACACACACACACACAGATATATATATATATATATATATATATATATTATGTATGTATGTTTATGTATATATTATCAAACTCTCCAACATACTTCATTAAATATACATAAAGAGCTCATGATATATTTATGCATTTATAATGTATTTATGTGTGTATGTATATATGTATGTATGATGTATATATTATAAAACTCTCCAACATACATCATTAAATATACATAAAGAGCACATGATATATATGTATGTATGATGTATGTACACATTCATGTATCATGTATATATACTTCATTATATATATATATATATATATATATATATATATATATATCAGTCATGCTCTTGTGCGGACTAGTCCGCTGTAAGGACATTTTTGTTCTTTATCAATTTATATGTCGTACGTCGTTACACCGTTGAAGAAACTCAAGATCGCATCTACATCAACGGATCCGAATATCAAAGTGTCTTCAACATCATAGCCTCTGCGAGAATGAACTTGGTAAAATTTTATTTTTACGTTCCTTAAAGTTCATATTTAGTATTGGGAAATTTTTATAAAAAATTTTTTATAAAAATAAGAAGTAAGTTTTTTCAAGCAAAATGAGGCTTTTAAAAGTCTTTTAGTTTTCTGGGAAGCCGGACCGGTCCGCCTCTATACTGGACCGATCCGCCTTGCTTTGTCCAGTAGACCACGGACCGATTGCGAACCGAAGAAGCCAAATTTTAAAAGAACCGATCCGAGGTCGGACCGATCCGCCTCCAAGCCGGACCGGTCCGCCTGGGATAAGTTCGAACAGTTCCGTGAGATTTTAATCCACCAGCTCTTATTTTCTATATATATTCCTACTTCGTTGGTGTATTTTTTCAACTCTTTGAGAAAACGTTTTTAAGAGTACAAACACAACAAGACTTCAATTTTTGATGTGCCAGACATCTTTTTGATTCACACACAAAAATCCCAATTACTTTTGTGAATCTTTTGAAACCCTAGATTACAATTTTGTTATTGTTCAAACCTTGTGGAGAATCCATCTTTCTTCTTCATTGCTGCCTTCCTGGAAAGGAAAATTTCCAGCCGACAAACTTGTGGAGAAGCCGTTTCTCTTCTTCATTGCTGACAAACCTGGAGTTCCTGCGGGAGATTTCAGCCGAGACATCGAAACCGATGCCTGAAAGTATTTCGTATGTCGCACTTATTTCATTGTAATCCGTGTAAGCCGTTTTCTTACAAATTATAGTGAAATAAAAGGTTTTGCCCCTTTGGGGGATTTTTTCTGAAATTATTTGTTTTATCCTGCATGCTATATTTTATTTGATAAATCATCTAGATGCATGTTTTAGGGTTTAACTAATACTTGGGATTAATTAAAATTGGATTTTATTTGAGAAGTCGCAATATTTCCGCTGTAGCTACTCTCTCATTCGCATTTTAAGAATGCGGATCGGACATGTGTCACCTGGCGGTGAGCCCATAATAGAGAGAGAGTGTACCATAATTTAGCCGATAATTTCTAGGGGCACCGTTAAGTGACACATGCCCGGTTCGCATGCTTAAAATGCGAACTAGTCCGTACAAGAACATTATTATTATATATATATATGTGTGTGTGTGTGTGTGTGTGTGTGTGTGTGTATAATATAAATATACATGTTTGCCAATTTTGTCAAATTTTCAAACAATTGTATTTAAAAATAAGTATACCAAACGCACACTAATATTTATAAATACAGAAAACTAAATTTTAAAATTGTATTTAAATCGAGTTTTCTGAATACCTAACCAAACGAGCCAATGTATTAAAGTCCGAACTTAGTTTTTCACAAAAAAAATATAGTTTTTTTAAAAAGTTATGTTCGATAAAAATTTGTAAAATATAAAGTTAAAAAAATTAGTTTGTAATAAAATTTAGTCCATATTTTATTAAGAAATAATATCCAATTTTTTTGTTTAATATAATTATCGTCAACTTATTTTTTTATAACAAGAACGTTCATTTTTTAAAATAAATAATGACATTGTTTTTCATTAATATCTATTTTAATTTTAAAAAAATAAGTTTTTTGTCAATAACATAATGTTTGTTAAATAAAAAATTTTATTATTATGATTTATATATTTTCATAATATTATAATTTTTAATTTTCTAGATTATTAAGATTTTTTATATTCAAAATATTATGTTTTTATTTATTTTCATAATATTATTTATTTTTTAAATAAATAATAAATTTTTGGCCAAAATATTATGTTTGTTCATATCATATTTGTATAGAGGGTATTTTGTTCATTTGTTGTTTAAATGTTTGAAAAAATGTGGGGAGGAAATAGATGGTGTGAGAATAGGTGGTCCCATATAATTTGTTAGAGTGGTGGTATCTTAATATAACATATCAACTATAAATATTCTTAGATTGGTGGTATCTTAATATCACATATCAACGATAAAAATTGTGCGGCCGCTTGTTTGTTCTTTGTTATCATTTTGCAATGGAAGTGGGTAATATAGTCCAGTTTATGGAGGAGAAGACCATTTTAATCACGGGTGCCACTGGCTTCTTAGCAAAGAGTACTCTCTCTCTCTCTCTCCTGTGCGAGCGTGCCTGTATTGGTTACAATGTTAATATTTGTTTTTTTTTCCCTAAAATATTTGTTGTATGGTTGTAGTTCTTGTGGAGAAAATACTTCGTATTCAACCGAACATAAAAAGGCTTTATCTGCTGCTAAGAACTGGTGGAAATAAATCGGCCACACAACGTCTGCATGAAGAGGTACATAAAAAAAATAATGCTGTGTGAGAAATGTAATTGATTTAAATCATTATTTCTTTGAAAAAAAAAATTATCGGCCACACAACGTCTACCATTTACCTTTTTTTCATCTTAACTTACTAACTAAAAAATAAAATTTTTGATGAAGTACTTTCTACTTTCTTATTTAACATTGTTTTCTCTGCTTTGGTTTGTATTTGTTTACTGTGTGTTACATATAGTAAACCACAATAGAGTTTTTTTCCCAACAAAAACAAGACAGAGTTGAACGTTAATTAAAAAAAAATCACTAAAATGTCTTTTGTTTACTTCCTACATCTTTCATCTCATTTTGATGCAATTTAAAAACGAGGGTGCATAGAACGTTTTATGAAATGGTTCAACACTCCAATAGCGTTAAAGATCCGAAAATATAATTTTTTTTAATTAGTTTCATCTCCAAAGATTTATTAAACTAACAAGTTCCATAACCAACCATACCAAGTGAATCTTTAAAAATAATATTTAAAATTTAAAATTCTACAATAAGAATCATCAGGAGACAAGTTTATTAAAAGAAATTGTAAACCTTAACAGTTATAAAAGAAGACTTATTTTGGTATCTCTTGAACGACTTTATTAGGCAGCCTTGCTACTCTTTATATACAAGATGGGTATAACTGTTACAGGAATAATAGGAGCTGCTAAACAACTTTGAGCTAGTCTCAAGTGTTAGTTCCTATTTTATAAGAACTACAAACGGTTGGTTTAATACTCCCCCGCAAGGAGATGGCGGGAGGGAGCATACCATCAACTTGTCTCGAAGAAATTGGAATTGAGATGTGGAAAGGCCCTTTGTAAAAATGTCAGCTATTTGATCCGCACTGGAAATAAATTGTACTTGTAAAGTCTTCTTAGAAACTTGGTCACGTACAAAGTGAAAATCAATCTCGACATGCTTTGTTCGAGCATGGAACACGGGATTTGCAGATAAATATGTTGCGCCGAGATTGTCACACCAGAGTATAGGAGGTTTTTGAGGAGAGAAACCTAATTCAATGAGTAGTGACTTTATCCATGTGAGTTCAGCAGTGGCATCTGCCATTGATTTATATTCAGCTTCGGTGGATGAGCGGGAGACCGTTTTATGTTTCTTTGATTGCCAAGAGAAAAGGTTAGATCCCAGATAAATGGCAAAACCTCCTGTTGATTTGCGGTCATCAACGCAGCCGGCCCAGTCAGAGTCGGTAAAAGCCTGGAGTTCGAAAGAGGATGTGGGAGTGATATGAAGGCCATGGGAGGAGGTGTGATTTAGATACCTGAAGATTCGTTTGACAAGTGTCCAGTGAATATCCGTAGGGTCATGCATGAATTGGCAGGCCTTGTTCACAGCAAAGGCAATGTCGGGACGAGTAAGGGTAACATATTGGAGGGCGCCAACAGCTTGACGGTAAGGCGTTGGGTCAGGTAAAGAAGTGCCTTCATGTTGAGAGAGTTTGAGAGTAGTAGAGATAGGAGTAGAAATAGGCTTTGAGTTAGACATACCATGACGAGAAAGGAGATCACAAATGTATTGTCGTTGAGAGAGGAGAATGCCTGCGGAGGTGGGTATGACTTCGACACCAAGAAAGTAATGAATGGGTCCAAGGTTTTTAAGAGAAAATTCAGTGCCTAGTGTAGAGATAAGAGATTGAATTTGGTTGGGATTATTTCCGGTAAGCAAAATATCATCGACATAGATAAGGAGATAGATAATATCTGGACCGGAATGATAAATAAAAAGAGAAGAGTCGGTTTTGGATCCGCTGAATTTTTGAGAGTGGAGAAATTGGGTAAGACGATGGAACCAAGCACGGGGTGCTTGTTTAATACCATAAAGTGAGCGATGAAGTTTGCAAACAAAGTTTGGCTTGGTTAAATCTTTAAAGCCCGGAGGTTGTTCCATGAAAACATCCTCGTTAAGAAACCCGTGAAGAAATGCATTATTGACATCAAGTTGAGAAACCGGCCAACCATTGCTTAGGGCAAGAGAGAGGACAATACGAATTGTGGTGGGTTTTACAACTGGGCTGAAAGTTTCGGTATAATCAAGGCCATATTCTTGATGAAAACCTTTTGCCACTAAGCGTGCTTTGTAACGGTCCACAGAACCATCCGCCTTCCGTTTAATGCGATATACCCATTTACAACCAACAATGGTCATAGATGATGTTGGTGGAACAAGTGACCATGTGTTATTTTGAATAAGGGCATTGATTTCACTGGTCATTGCTGTGCGCCAAAGTGGGTCTTTGTTGGCCGAGGTGAAGCAAGTTGGTTCAGTAGGATGGAGTTGCGTTGAGTGTGACGTGGGTGCGGGATGGTTGGAGGATGCAAGCTTTGGGCGTAGGGTCATAGCATGGGTACGGGTGGTAATAGTTTTGGGTAGTGGGCTAAGATCAACAGTTAGTGAGAGACCATCCGGGTTAGTGTGTGTAACAGATTGGGAGATGGGTTTGACTGGAGCTATTGGTGAAGAATGGAGGGTGGGTATAGGCGGGTGGGGCAAGACAGTGGGGGCAAGAGCCCATGGTAAGGAACGTGAGAAATGACGTGGAGTGGGTTGTATGGGTGGGGCTGCAAGCGGAAAAGTGGTTTCATCGAAACGAACATGGCGAGCATTGTATATGCGGCCAGAAGGAAGGTGCATACAACGATAGCCATGATGGTTAGGGGTATACCCGAGAAAGACACAGGGGTGGGATCGGTAATCCATTTTATGAGCATGGTAAGGACGAAGGTGGGGAAAACATAAACAACCAAAGGATTTAAGGAATTTGTAGTCAGGTGGGTGAGAATAGACAACTTGAAACGGGGAAAGTTTGGACAGTGTACGAGTAGGCATGTAGTTGATGAGAAGGATAGCACACTCAAAAGCGTAGTGCCAAAATTTAAACGGAACTGAGGCTTGTGCCATGAGAGTAAGGCCGGTTTCAACGATATGACGATGACGTCGTTCGACAAAACCAACTTGTTCGTGTGTGTGGGGACATGAGTAACGATGGTGAATGCCACAAGATTCGAAAAATGAGTCTAATTTGCGAAATTCCCCGCCCCAATCAGTTTGTATATTTTTTATTTTTGTGTCGAATTGATGTTCAACCAACTTTTGGAAATGAAGAAAAATTGAATAAACATCAGATTTCTGATTCATAGGGAAAAACCAAATAAAATTAGAATAATGATCCACAAAGATTACAAAATATTTATGTCCATCACTTGACATAGTAGGTGACGGACCCCACACATCACTGAAAATTAAATGCAATAGAGAAGAGGACGACTTGACTCGACTGGGTAAATGTTGTTTTGAAGATTTGCCCATTTGACAAGCGGCGCACACATTATTGGGAGAAGAAGAGGTGCTTGGAAGTTGATGTTGATGAAGAATTTGACGAAGTACTTGATGATGAGGGTGGCCAAGTCTGTTGTGCCAGCAGCTAGATGACGTTTTGACAGCATGAAGTTCATGAGGTGAGGTGGTGGTGGAAGGTACGGAGTAGAGTCCATTCCTACTGGTGCCTTGAAGAAGAGGCTTCTGAGTTCGACGATCCTTCACAACACAATAGGACGGATGAAATTCAAAGTAAACATCATTGTCACGAGAAAATTGTTGAACAGAAAGTAGGGATTTAGAGATAGTGGGGACATGCAGTACATTTTTGAGAATGAGATTAGAAGAATGAAGAGGAATGGAGGAATTACCAACATGAGAAATTTGGAGACCCTTACCGTTTCCAATATGAAGTGTGTCATGGCCTTGATATGCAGTGGGATGGTGAAGATTATCTAAATTGGGTGTAACATGATGGGAGGCTCCTGTGTCTGGAAGCCAATCTGTATAAGGAAAGGATGGAGTAGGTAGAAGGCCAGGAAGTGGAGAGGGAGAGTGAGTGAGGTGAGCAGTTGGTGAGGCGGAATGAGGTACTCGGTGTGGACATGTGATGGAAGTATGGTAAAAGCAATTACAAATTTGACATTTGGGACGTGAGTCATAGGTAGGACGGTAGGAAAAATTACGGTTATTGCCGCGACCTCTCCCACGGTTGAAACGGCCACGAGAAGGGTGGTGAAAACCATTGGAGGGTGAGGAATTAGAAGGGAGAGATGTAAGATGAGCAGTGGGAGGACACGGGCTGGGTGGGGGTGCGGGTGAGGGAGTGAGAGGGAGAGAGGCAAGGTTATCAAGATTCATATATTCATGACTTAAGAGGAGGGAATGGAGTTCAGAATAGGTAACGGGAGTGGAACGAGTGGTTAGTGTCGTAACAAGGTCTTTAAAGTCTGCACGAAGACCTTTAAAAACATGAATGTTAAATTCAGCCTGGGTCATGGGATGACCAGCCGCCCGTAATTCATCGGAAATAGACTTCGCTTTTTGGAGATAAGAGGAGGCGGAATCATCTCCTTGATGAAGACGGTGAAGATGAAGATGGAGGTTTAGAATGCGGGTTTCAGAAGGGGATGCTAGCGCTGTTGATAGGGTTGTCCAGATTTCGTGCGAGGTATTTAAACCAACAGCAAGGGGCAGTGTGTCTTCTGACAATGAGGAGACAAGCATACTCACAATGAGTTTGTCTTGTTGCTTCCAAAGGGCTGCTGCATTGCCATCACTTGGACATGCGTAGGTTCCATCAACAAACCTTAATAGATTTTGGCCAGAGAGAAATGGTTCCATTTGGGTTTTCCAGAAAAGGTAATTTGTGTTTGTGAGTTTGATGGAGAGGTAATGGTGTGCATGGCTTAAATTGATGGTGGGTGGGGAGGAGGAAATGTCAGTTGAGGTGGAAGAAGTGGCGTTTGCCATTTTACGGCTCTGATACCATGTAAACCTTAACAGTTATAAAAGAAGACTTATTTTGGTATCTCTTGAACGACTTTATTAGGCAGCCTTGCTACTCTTTATATACAAGATGGGTATAACTGTTACAGGAATAATAGGAGCTGCTAAACAACTTTGAGCTAGTCTCAAGTGTTAGTTCCTATTTTATAGGAACTACAAACGGTTGGTTTAATAGAAATAAAAAGGTGGATATTACAGATTTGAGTTCAGCAGTGGTGTTTTTGTTATGTTTGCAGGGCCTTTTTGTTTTCTACTTTTCTATTTTGTTGAACTCGGTTTAGATTTGTTTTGAACTTATTTAATGACCTGCTTTTCTCACAGTTTTTGCCGCGACAGGAGTACAGTAGCCTTTTCTATTTGTTTGTTTGTTATATTTGTTAACCCCATGGTTCATGATTGTTGAGATTTCCTCACAAATCTTAAGAGCAGTAATGGAATGGGGTAGCAAAGGACGTAAAAGTCCATGATTGTGGAGTTAAATTAAGGATCAATTATCAAAAATTCACTCAAACCTTTTTTTTAAGGGGATCTTTAGGACTTCGTCCCATTTTTTAAGATTTATTTGTAGTGTCTTCTATGTTTTTATTTTTTTTAGTTGTTATTCCTATTGTAACTACTATGAGAAATGTATCATTCTCTGCATAAATAAAGATGAGTAGTTACAGAGTAATTTTTGACAGTTTTAGGTGATTATGAGACTTACTACAATTTTAAAAATACATGAGATGAGAGTTTAATAAATCTTAGAAGATGGGACTAAAGCAAAAAAAAATTATTTTTTTAATATGCATTTACTTCAAGGCCTTTTTATTTTGTTCTAAAAATTCATCTAACACTTATTTAACCAATATTATTTTATTTTTAATGGTCCGCGCTAGTAGCATTACTGCCCCATCTCCCCACTCACCACGTGACACCCCGCCTAATTAAACAGTGGGTGATCAGTCATTTATTAAATTAAAATAGGTTTCTCATCTGGTTCATTCTTAGCATCACTATCGAAAACGTTTTATAACCACCTAAGAGAAAAATTATGCGGTTGCCAAAGTTTAACTTCAATTAAATATACAACAACATGCGGAACAATATATAAATCAAATACCAACAACATAAGAGTCTGAATATAACAACTAAGATCAAACAAAGCCTTGTCGAATAACCCAATGGCCAAAAACAAACTCCAAAAATGAAAGTACTGAGGGACAACATGTCCGTATTGAACTCTGAAATCCTACACTAGATCAGAAAGTGAAAGAGGCATCTAATCAAAGCCCTGCAACATCCACATATGTTGCAGTAACGAAGTCACTGGAATGAAGTCACGCTTGGCGTCCCTGTGACTGGACACCTAAAAGATTTTGAAAAATATTTTACATAGCAAGAATTAGTACTCAAAACGTTTTGAAAATATTTAGCAAGTAATTTATTACAATAAATATTTATTATTGATTACACATGTTAGGTTTACGCACACTCCCTTGAGTTTCCTCACCTCTCATATATAGTGCACGCCTAACGTTCCATACTAGACTATTTAGCTACACTACCCAAGCCATTTAGACTATTTTAGTCGTCTGAACTTACCTATATGTCTAAGTTCCCGTACCGCCCATACAATACCAAATTTTATTATCACTCCCCATATGTGAGTTGATTCCCGTGTAACATTTCACATATATTAGTTCCTTATTTTGAAAGTTAAGTCTGCCCACTTAATCTTATTCATTAGATGTTCACTATCTAATATTATAGCTTACCAATTAAGTTTTCTCCACTTAATTTACTTTTTAGATGTATACATGTCATCTAACTATCTACTACTTCGCCCTAGTAGATTGTACATATAGTATATATATTTCACACACAATACAGACTATAAGGATCATTGGTCCGGTCTAACCATCGACTCCAATTCTTCCATTTTATATTTTTAGATTTATACACGTCATCTAAATAACTACTATCTCACTCAAGTAGATTATTAATATAGTGTATATTTCACTCACAATATACACTATACGGATTATTGGTCCGGTCTAATCATCGACTCTTATTCTCCTTTCATTTACATTGGCCCGGTCTAATCATCGACTCCAATGGTAAATGTTATATATAAGTATTGTCTCGGTCTAATCATCGACTAAAATACTATATAAGTACTGTAGGTATTTCACACAACCTAAGTAAATAATTTATAGGTATTCACACAACCAAATCGTTCACATTAGTACATAGTATATTTCTCTAATACTCATCGTACAATTTATTTTACGATGTCTCTCATTATCGCATCTTCTCGAGTATTCTCCCAACTCTAAGGGACCTAGTTAACCCCTTTATTTTTTCAGTAGCTAAGCCTAACTTACTCTACTGGTATACTTATCGTCCATCCGAAGTTCCCGTAAATTATTATTCATGGTAGGGTTTGATTTCGTGGGTGAGGATGATGATTTGATGTTTCCCTCTTCAAATCTTCACTCCTTAGGTACTTCGTATGCAAGAATTCTTTCAAACCTTCAAGAATCCTCCTTAAGATTTTTGGAATGGTTCCTCTCTTCCTTCTAATGGCCTCTCTAAGCTTTTTGTGTTAAGAACCCTAGACCCCGTTTATAATCATTAGATATAACGCTCTAATTTTCGTAGGTCATTTAACCTCTATTTTTAAAATGACCAACTTACCCTCCAAAGGTGTCGGTTTTGTCCAAAATTAACCCGTGACTCAATTAACATCCCGGCTATACCATTTTGACTAATTCGCCCCTTCCGAACCCATCTGTGGCCTCTAAATTATCATTCGAATCACCTAAAATACATTTCTCATTTCCCACCTCACCATAGTCTAATGCGCGACTCTCGGTGAGATAACATAAAATACGCCCATATTACTCGCTATGATGTATATCATATTTAATTGTCAATATTTACTATTCACTCTTAGTAAATTTAAATCACATATATTAATCAGTGTCTATCTCTCGATTAATATTTGAATACCACGATTATTGTTCAATCACTTAATAATCATAACTAAAATTTCTTCTCATTAAATTACTTCACTCGCGTAATTTAAATATTAAATGACATTAAATTACTCTACTAGCGTAATTTAAATATAAACTAATATTAAATGACTCCACTCACGTAATTTAAATTAAAAGTATTTTCCTATTAAATTACTCAATTAATTAAATTTTAAATACGCAGAAATACGGCGTATTACATACTTCCCCCCTTACAAAGGAATTTCGTCCTCGAAGTTAGGATAAGACCGGTACTACAACTTAGGATCTTTAATATCACGACATCCTATAGTACCCAAATTCAAATCATGTTAACATAAAGGTCACTTCACTATACGCTCGCCAGTGGTACCCACCTATCAAAAGTCTTAGTCACTATAGGATCAATTTACCGGCAATCTTTCTCAACTCACTACATACTGATACTCTCCATTAGTCATAAGGTCTCATCATAAAAAACGGCACATCAAACATTGTGCCTCTACCAAGACATTCTAATAAGATGAGCCTACATTTCCCTGGCTCTATCGCTTCAATACTAATGAAAGGCCGCACATCACTAAGTAACAGCTTCCCGTATCCACCCCAACACACAACTCCCATACTGAGAGAAACCACAAGGACGTCTAACCACTCATATCTTTCCTCGAAACATCAATTCGTGACGACGTAAGTCTTACAACATTCAAACGTTATCCAATTTAGTTTGGGGTTACTCCACTTTTTCTAACGGACTCTAAATCACTTCTGATCTGAAGTCTAGTTATCCTCTCCCTTTGGATCACCCAAAGAGTAAACGATGAGGCTTACCACACAAAAACCTAAAAAGTACCTTGTGCAAGATGAACATGTACGAGTTATTACACACAACTCTATCAATGGTAATTTCTCTCCTCAATTACGCTTCAAGTCACCAAATGCACTACTGGCATTAACCCGCATAATAAATCACCTCTCGTCTAACTATCGACTATAGTTGATACAAAGGCCCAAAACAAATTTCGTCTCCATCACTTCCTGATAATCCCTATCAGAGGTGAGATTTCAGGATCTCATCCTGATTCAAAATAATATTGGGCAACACTTTGCACCGGTGTAATCCTTCCTTTTAAGGAAAGAAAATATTTCTTCATCTCGATCAATTCATTCCACAAATTCTAGGAAATTCTTGACCTTGTCACGACTTGGCATCCCACCAATGAAATTTTATAGTCTGCTTACCCATTTCATCACTGGGAAACGCAAACTTGTTACCAAGTTTCTGGTTGCTCATCTCAAGTCAACCTTTTTCCATCCCTGAGTGATGTAACTGGAGACAATATCACAATGTCCCACCCAACATCAATTCCCACTTATAATATCTCACATTACGTGGTACTATATACATTCCTTCTTTCCCCGGAGTATACTAACATTCTAGTAGTGCGCAAGCCACTCTTCAATCATTGATTCTAGTAAGGCTCCTCTCTACTTTCGTACAACAATTTGTTATCCTCTTTATCAAGAGATATCTTTTTAAATGGATTCTCACAACCTTTCAACCCATCTCGGGTGTGCTAGCTCTTGTTGTATATATATACTTGGATTATCTTCTTTCTCCTACGACGTTCAATCCATCATACCCTTTAAACTTTAGTTGATAACTGTCCTTTATGCATATTCTCATGCATAATTCCCATGCCCTTTGTATCTCGGATGAGTTTTATAAATCCAACTAATCAAGGAGCCCATACACCCTCTAATTCGGCGTACTTTCACAAACACCATAAACGTCCCACACGTAATACACTTTTGTCAAAATTGGCCTTGCAATTTCGACTTAGTTATAGAACTTGGGTATTCTCAATCACCCATAATTTATAATTAATTTTCCTCAAGATTGTCCCACCCATCAACTCACTGTGAGAAAAATTTCAGGGATTTTTCCAAGTACTACCGACTCCACTTGCCTTATACCGTATAATAGCTCTCCGCTCATAGCATTTCCTCAACATGTACAAGGATTTATATTCATCACCAATGCCCTGGCTTCCATACACGTCTCTCTACTCTCGACGTTTATCAAGGTTCATGCATGTATCCTCCCGCAGTGAAACCCATGTAAGGACTTCCTCCCAGTTTACCATCACTAGCATTATCGGGAATCGAGTTCTATAAACGTCAAATGCACAATCGGGACACTTAAATGCTATCCTCGACATGTAAATATACATCTCACTCCCATGTCTCTAAAGGAGTTATATATCACTGAGCCCACACTATCACTAGTCATTAATACTAAAGATCCTAATACTGAGCTCAATTTATCCGCTTGACAATACATCCTTTATACTCTGGATCACATCAATAAAGTTCCTACGCACCGGGATCAACTATAATGCGACATCTCTACTCTCCAAATTCACGCTAACCAATCCATACGTAGGATAGCATCAACCTTGTATAATATATCACTATAACGAGTAATTTATATAAAGTATCACCATTTGGTCTACACCCTCTCCCCTGCGAATGAAACCACATATAACTCTGCTACAACATACTAATCTCTCAAGCTAATCTCGTCTAAACAAAATACCATGACTCGCCCGCATCACACCAAATTTACCTCTTTTGCCCGAGGATAAAACTCATTTTTCTACCTTGCTCATCACCTGGCTATTTAAATGGTTCCCAGACATAACACGCTTGTTCACACTGAATTAATAACTATTTTAATCATTGTACCTGCCAAGCAGCATGCTCTGGATCCTTTTCTCACTTCGGTTGGTGTCAAGGCATGTGGTCCTACTTTCCATGAAATATTTCCTGATAGAATCCTTCCATCTCTGGTCACACTGGCCGTATTAGAGTTATCCTTCTATCAAACCTTGGTATCCTCATCTCAGATAGTTACCCTTATTATTCCCTTAACTTCGATGTCCCTAAGGAGCACACCGATAGCCTTACCAGTCCAAACTGAATCCATCATCACTCCGCATGAATCCAGTTATTTGAATCATTTAAATGAGTTCCCTTATATGTCTCTCCATTTGGTGTCTCATTAATAATATTATATTCAGCATTACTCCCAGACTGAATTCTTCAACATTCTTAACTCCCTTCTCATGGAAGTGTTAATATTATCTCGTAAAAGTACGACATTACTGCCATTTACATTAATCAAACAAGCACAATTGTTCCCGTAAATGTTGGCGATGTCTACTTATGAGCCCATTATTCCACTAAGGACTCTTTTCTCCAGTGTAACTACCTCATCGATTACAACATCCGCCAAACAATATAAATTCTTTCTCACAGTCGGCCTTTATCCGACCCTTATGTGACAAGTTTAGAAATTTCTCTCACATCCCTTTCTGAACAAAACGAAAAGAAAGAACTTGCGGTCAAACTGTACCTAGGATTCCTCCAAGGGCATAATATTTCTCTTTATAAATGTGGTGATTGTTTCCCCCCACTATCACTATGTTGTTCCCCTGAGCTAAGAAAATTTTACAAATATTCACTTCCGGGTAATTCTACACCCGACCATATGTTACTGTTTATAAATGTTCTCTATCCATTTGGTTGACACATATAACATCCGTATTTACATAAATTCCAATGGGTGGCCCTTTCCAAAGATCCCTCAGGCTCTCTCCCAAATTCTTCAATTCGTTATATATATACATCCTTATGTGGGGTACCTAACTCATATCACTACAGTGCTACTCCTATGAGAAATATACTTTGGATTTCTTCCATCCCTTTGTCTATCACCCATCATCTCTATCCCATTTTCTTATAGGTGACCCTTTAGGAAGAGTTCCCCCTCAACTCTCTCTCCCCACTTACAACTCTGGGGAAGTCCAAAATTGTATCCCCATTCTCTACAACGGTGTTTGGGACACTACCATCCCCGAGTGATTAACCGGCTCGTCATCTACTCAAACAGTATTTATGGTGATCTCACACTCGATTTCCATTACCCGAATAGTTCATGACTCATACTGTACCCTTCCTTCTTACAGTCCTTCGTTGGTCGTCTTAAAGAGTTCAATGTACTAAGTCTAATCGAACTCGTATATGAATCAACGTAATCCATGTACGTAGAGGAATACAACAATCCTAAAATAGGGCTCTATACCAATCAAACGATACACTGTAAACGTAGTAATCCATACAGATCCTATGGACACTAGAACCTGATGCTCTGATACCATCTGTGACACCTCGCCTAATTAAACATTGGGTGATCAATCCTTTATTAATTAAAACATATTTCTCCTCTGGTTCATTCTTGGCATCACTATCGAGAACTTTTTAATTACTAACAACCTAAGTGAAAAATTACATGGTTGCCAAATTTTAACTTCAATTAAACATACAACAACATACGGAACAATATATAAATCAAATACCAACATAAGAGTCTGAATATAACAACTAAGATCAAACAAAGTCTTGTTGAATAACCCATCATCCAAAAACAAACCAATAACAAACTCCAAAAATGAAAGTACTAAGGGACAACATGTCCGTACTGAAATATAAAATCCTACACTAGATCGGAAAATGAAAGAGGTGTCTAATCAAAGCCCTGCAACATCCATCTATGCTGAAGCTACGAATTCCTTAGAATGAAGTCACGCTTGGCGTCCCTGTGGCTGGACACCTAAAAGGTTTTGAAAAATATTTTACATAGCAAGGGTTAGTACTCAAAACGTTTTGAAAATATTTAGCAAGTAATTTATTGCAGTAAAGATTAGTTATTGATTACACATGTTAGGTTTACGCACACTCCCTTGAGTTTACTCACATCTCATTTATAGTACACGCCTAACGTTCCATACTAGCCTATTTAGCTACACTACCCAAGCTATTTAGACTATTTTATTCATCTGAACTTACCTACACGTCTAAGTTCTCATACCGTCGATATAGTACCCAATTTTATTATCACTCCCCATATGTGAGTTAATTCCCGTGTAACATTTCACATATATCAGTTCCTTATTTTGAAAGTTAAGTCTGACCATTTAATCTTATTCATTAGATGTTCACTATCTAATGATTATAGCTTTCCAATTAAGTTTTCTCCTCTTAATTTACTTTTTAGATGTATTCACGTCATCTAACTATCTACTACTTCGCCCTAGTAGATTGTTTATATAGTATATATTTCACATAAAATATAGACTATAAGGATCATTGGCCCGGTCTAATCATCGACTAAAATTCTTCCATTTCATATTTTTAGATGTATGCACGTCATCTAAATATCTATTATTAATATAGTGTATATTTCACTCACAATATACACTATACGGATTATTGGTTCAAACTAATCATCGACTGTGACACCCGACCTAATTAAATACCGGGTGATTTGTTGTTTATTAAATTAAAATCAAAGTGAACGATTTATTCATTCTTAGCATCACTGTCGCAAAATAATTATTCCAATTTAAACACCCTAAATAATTAATCTAAGTGTCAAAAAAATTTAAAGTCTTATTTTCATTTTATTAAATTCCAATAGGAAATCTTTTTTTATAACCAACAGTTTAAGAATCTCATAACTGCTAAGGATGAAAATTAACACACAAGAATTTAAACCATCTAGATAAACCAAACCAAGTTTAAGAACCATAAATGAAATCATCCGGACAATAGTTAACTTTCAAAGAGTACTAAATACTGGAAATATAAATAAACATAAATCTCTGACAAATCCAAACAGAATTGGAAATCGGTCGACACATGCCCTAAGTATGAAGAACTAAAATAAAAACTGAGTCAATGAAGAGGTCATCTAAAACAAGGCCTGCAACTCCCACATAAGCTACAGCGCGTCCAGTCCAAAGAATCTATGCATGACGCCTCTGTGGTTGGGCACTTGTAATACATACATATATATATACAGAGAGAGAGAGAGAGAGAGAAATGACAGAAAACGAGTCTGAGCCCAAGTGTAAAACAGTTTAAAAATAGTTTAGCAAGTATTTAAAATGCTTACCGGCTAATGTGATAACCATGTTAGTAAGTGACATTCTCTTGAGAATTCTCACCACTCATCTAGTGTGCACGCCTATCGTACCACTAAACTCATAAGTCTATTTAACTTATTTTCCATAAAGTTTTATCCCGAGAAGTACTAAGGCTATGATATTTAGTTTTAGAAAATTAATCTCTTCCATTTTCTTATGTTACTTAGAACAACTCAGTACCGTTACAAGTTCCCGAACACTTATTATAAAGCTGGAGCATTTATTCATTACGTGACTACTTATACGCATAGTAGAAAGTTTTAATATATATAAGTATATATATTTTAGTCACTCATATAATATATTTACTATCGGAACCCCACATAAAGTCTATGGTGATGGCATACTCTGCTATCAAGTCCCCGTATCGCTCGTACTAAGTGAAATACTTATTCGGAATCACTCTCGAACTGTATTAACACAATACACACAAAATGGAGGCAAAGCATAGTTCCAAGTCACTAAGAAGTCAGCATATACCCCCCACGTGTCTTAGGACCGCCTGACTATCATTCTCGGATAGCCTATATCAAGGAATCCTATGTTCTAGGGTACAAGTCAATATACCCCATAAAGGTCCCGTCGAGATAAGACTGTCCCAGCGCGGCAACCTCCGTGACAGCAAGTAGCGCGGGTATGATTATTCATAAACATAATAACTAATATATGTACACAGTCACACGGTCATATATATAGATATTCACATTTACCAAATTAGGTTCGCTCACGACCCATAATTATTATTATCCGTAGTTAGCACAAATTTTCTCAATTATCTTGCATAACGGATTCATCTCTTTTATTCTCATTTATAATTCATTTCATACTTACTTCTCATCTCTCGAAGTATTCCTTATTACTAAAATATAATTACAGTAGGTACGCCCTCTTTAACCTTTTGGTCTAAGTTTTCCACGAATCTCAATTCTTTAGTGAATGTACGCATAATTTTTAATGTGTGACGAAACCCCCTATTAACCCAAAATTTCATCTCGTATCAAATTTCATTCAACAGAGTCTACTTAGACCCTACTGGTCCTCTTCATGTCCCATTATACTATTTAAATGATATTCAAGGGTTCCCACGTATTTTATCCGGATTAAACAAAAAGGGGAAAAACATGCAGTTTTCCAGGAGGGATCGATCGATCGAGGAATGGGTCGATCGATGCTCTTGGTCGATCGATCGATCAAACAGTTATTTTGAATTCTTCCATTGTTATCTACGGGTTTCCTTCTCCAACCTCATCTAAAACTCCATTAACGATTCCCAAACTCCCAAACAAGATTACTACCAGTCATATATACCTAAATACATGATTTCCTATATGAAACATGTACAAACTCATCAAAGGTATTGAATTAATGGGGTAAATTAACATAATTATCAAGAACCCAAAATTTTCATGAAACTTCCATTCTACTAATTCTTTTATAGATTTATTGCTTCCAAATCCATATAATCCTCTACATATGATTGAGATGTCCAGATTATATCTATTTCCTCTAAAACATGTGATTTAAATTCTCTAAGTTATCAAATTCTTCCATGAAACATGTTTTTAACAATCCTAATCTAACATGGGTGAAACATTAACTAAAAACAAAGCAAGATAGATACTTGCCTGGGATTTTAATGTCTGATTTGATGATGAAGAGGATATGGTTACGTTCCTCATCCTACGATCTATGTTTTGGCGGTGGTGGCGGTGCAATTGAGTGAGTTATAGACCTTGGATTACTTGAAAAGCTCTCTACCTTCTTCTCTAATAGTCGTTCTTATGTTCTGTGTTTTTTAACCCTAAAAGACAATTCCTAATGGCTGATATATCTTAGGAAAATTCGTGGGTTTAATAACCCAAAAGTACAAAATGTCTATAACACCCTCCCGGGATGTCAATTAGGCCTAAAAATGCTCTGAGACCCAAACTAAATCCCTGAGTACACTTTTCTGACTCTTTCGACCCTTCCGGACACTTTGGGGAACTCGAAACGACTATACGAGCGACTTATAAATTATTCACTTTTATAAGAATAATTTAGTCCCGACACGACACAGGCGCATCCCGACTTAAATTTCCATAATTGCTATTTTATTCACTCGTAACAATTTTAATAAAATCAATCTTATATATTACTTTACTCATCTAGTAATATTCAACAAATTCTAAATAATTTCTAACTCTCGTCACGCTAGTAAGTATTTAAAATAAATTTCTAATAAATACTAACTCTCGTCACGCTAGTAAATATTTAAAATAAGTTTTCGGATTAATATTAAATTAATTCTCAATTAATTTTAATAAATTCCCAAATTTAAAAGCCATAAAAATACGGGGTATTATATACTCCCCCCCTAATAACGGAATTTCGGCCCAAAATTCGGAAAATAAGGCATACTTGGTAAAAATAGATCTGGATACTTTATTAATACTCAAAATTGACTTTAGGGTAAGGCGAATTTCTATACCCCCCCCCCCCCTCCCCCCCGCCGCGCGCCTCACAGTAAGCTTATTTAACACTCTTAATACTATCAGTTCTAGAGTCACGCCTTAATAACGGCACTTCACATTGTGCTCCAATTCGTTGCTATTCGAATAAGACGGGCCTACACATCTTTGACCCCCATTGTCTCAATATTATTGGGAGGTCGCACCTCACTACTTATCAATTACTCGTATTTATTTAAGTATAAAACTCCCTTTCTGAGAGAAACCATGCGAACATTTAACCACTCTTGTCAGTTCTTCGAATCTCTATTTTCGGCGACGTAACACTTACGGCAGTCAAAAGTCACCTAAAACAACCGTGGTAATTTCACCATAGTCATCAGACTCTGACTCGGCCGATCAAAAATTATGATTATCCACTCACCTCTAAACAACTAGAGGGAGTAAAGTTAATGTTTTTTCCACATAAAATTTTAATAAGTAGTTTGTCCACAATAAACAGGTACTAGTGCTTCCATGGAACTCTACTGTACTTAACGTCACTTGCTAAATACATCCGTTGTGGAAAAGAAATGATCACCATGAATTCAAAATTACTTTCACGTGGGTCCACTAATCCTTAATCACCTCGCATACTCCCCGGATAAGGGTGATACAACCTACTCAAAACGGAACGTTATCCCCACTGCTTTTCAAAATCCTAGTTTGAAAGTGGGGTTCAATGATCCCATTCTAGTTCAGAATAATACCGGGAATAACCTCTCATCAGCGCGATTCTTATTTTCAAAGAAAGGTTGGGGCACACTGTCTAATAGTGTATACCACCCAAAAGAATAATAATCACTTTCTTTTAGGTCAACTTTTTCCAAACATTCAAAGGAACTCGTGACCTTACCTTGAGGTTGACACCCCATCCAAGAAATTTCACCAAATTGCTCTCTTTTATTTTAGGAATCGTAGGCTTGATACAAAATTCTTTGGTTGGTCCTCTTGTTCCAACTACTGTCTATCTATGAGTGTTGCCCGCGGAGACTACTCGCTATGTCCCGCTCAACATCGACTCCTATTTGTAATGTCTCACATTAAGAGGCACTTAATACTCCCCTTCTTTCCTCAGCGTATACCGAAAGTTCCAACTCGTGCACTTTTCTCCACGATGTGCACTTCTGAACCTTCATACCTTACTAACATTATCATTCAACCTACACGCAAGTCGCTTTCAACACTTGACTAGGTAAAACTCCTCTCCGAGTGTTTTCCATAATAATTAAATTTTATCCTTCTCAAGGAATACCCCTAAATGACTTCCCATAGCCTTCCAACTAAATTTGTGTTTTCTACTCTGATCGTACATGTATATATGGATTAGCGTCCTTCGCACTACGCTTAATCCACTCTACCAGTTCCACTTCGTTATGTCATTCTCACAAACATATATTCCACGCGTCTATTCTCACGTCCCTTCAACTCGGACAATTCAAGCAATAGCTAAGCATCACCTACACTTCACACATAACACCCAATTCTTTGTTTCCCTTATGCCCACAATGTGGTCACAACACTTGGGTACTCTCAAACCTCCTTATCATCGTTCCACCCTTCAACTCGTGGTGATAAAACAAAACTTCCAGTGTTTCCTTACCACACAACTGGCCCCACTGGCCTTAAATCGTCACTTAACTCTAACTTACAGTCATAATTACCGGCTTCTATAACGACTGAGGTACCGAAATCATGGACTAATGACCAAATATCTCTCTACTTCTAACCTTACGCTAAGTTTCATGCGTGAAATGTCTCGCAAAGTGACATATAAATAAGGAACCCCCCGATACACTACTACCTATCATAGTCGGTTATCGAAATTCATTGGGTCCTCCATCCATAACCTGTGCCCCTCTATTCCGTCTCTTGATAGAAAATCTACCTCTCCTCTCGCAATTTTACTGGACAAAAAACTTTTCACCAATTGCACTATCGCTCAGTATTGGTGGAATTCACATTCCATAAACCTCGTACGTATACAATCGGGACTCTCAAAATCCAATTCTCAAATATATGAATATAAGTCTTAAATTACACATTCCCAAAGGATAAATATAATAATGCGCTTCTCCTATCACTAAGTCCTGAGCGCTACACATAATAATGAGTGAAATCTTTTCGCCCAACGGTAAACCCAATACACACTGAATCATAATAACAAAGTCCCTAAACACCTCATAATTAAACATTTAGGTACCACTATACCCTTCGAATCTCTATAATATATAATATGAGTGCGAGCCCGACCCTCACGCAGGTGAGGTTTTTCCAGAACAAAACATACTGCACTAGGGAAGCAACCCCGATGGCCTTGCAATCACTTCCCACTATCATTTTAACCATTTTTATAAAACCATAATTAGTATAATATAATACTCGCATATCACATCACTAAAATGATTAATCTCAATAAAGTATATATATCACTAATAGTGCACCCATTTATCCTCTGTGGAGAACACTAAAGACAATCCCATTATACCAGGGAAAACATACACATAATAATAACGTTGTTGATATACGCCCTAAATTCGTCTCACATGCAAATCTCTCAATAATCAAAATGTAGTGACTCTCTCGTGTCACACAAAAATACGCATTATCCTCTAATTATAAAACTCATACTCCCACCTTGACAATCACTCTAGCTGCTCAAATGGTCTCCCGGACATCACATGCCTGTCCGAACCAAATCGAAAATTACATTAACCATTTCCCTTGCAAGCACCATACCTTTCTCCTTTTTCTCGCTTCGAAAAAATTTAACACGTATGGTTTTACTCTCCATAAAATACCTCAACATATAACCCACTTATCTCCTGTCATACTGACCATATTAGGGTTGTCCTTCTATCAGACTTAAATAGCCTCGATCCTGATGGCTACCCCCATCGTTCCCTTATCTTTATTGGCCCTAAGGAACGTGCTAGTGGCCTTAATAACCCGTATTGAATTCACCATCGCTTGGTAAGAATTCATCTATCCGAATCATTTAAATGAGTCCCCTGATGGGTCTCCCCCTTACGGCGCGTTGCTAACTGCATTTCATCCAGTCTCACTCTCCAACTAAATCTTTCGATTATTTTGGCCCCCTTCACATAAGAGCGTTAACATCTCTATGGACAATGCATGACATTGTCACCATATGGATCGACCGTCCAATAGAATTCTCTTTAAGTGTTGTCAACTTTCCTCACGAGTTGATCTCCCACTTGAAATCTTCTCTACCATTTGTATCCACTTCCGCTGGTATAAGATTTGCTAAAAGTTTAAATTCATTTTTACAAACGGACCCCTGTCCGGCCCTCCCGTGATGGGTTCAGAACAACATTCACATCTTATTCTGAATAACTGATAAAGGAACGTGCGGTTAAACTGTGCCTAAGGTCCTTCCATTAACGCAACATTTCACTACTAAATGTGGTGGTTGACTCCCACTATTATAACTTTGCTCCGATGAGTCAAGAAAAATTTTACCCCAAATTTTCACTTCCAGTTAACCACACTCTGCCATATGCCCAAGTCTTGGAATATATTACCTTCGTTGGTTAACACACACAATTCCCGCATTTCTGGAACTTCCACTGATGACTCTCCTCAATTTTCCATTTGACCCTCTCCCTAGCATACCACGTTGGGTGAGTCTAAATTGGCATCACTTGTGATTATAGCAGCACATGGAGATCATATGTTGCACCCTAACCGTCTTTACAGTCCCGGCTTCTCATGACATAATAGGGGTGACTTCGACTACAATCATCATCCTCGAATATACTCTACATCCTCAATTAAGCCCTACCTCCCGCTACTCGCCCAACGGCCCTCATCTGCCATACTTCATTGTTCGAACACGTCCGAATGCAAATAAGATTCACTAATATATACTTGATAGCAGGAGAATGAAATCACACCAAAGAAATCAACAATCATAAATATAGGGCTCCATATCAAAGAAAGCTACGCTGGAAGTATAATAAGACGTACAGATCCTAAAGGACACTAGAACCTGATGCTCTAATACCACATGTGACACCCCACCTAATAAAATACCGGGTCATAAGTCCTTCATTAAATTAAAATCAAGGTGAACGGTTAGTTCATTCTTAGCATCACTGTCGCAAAATAATTATTTCCAATTTAAAGACCCTAAATAATTAAGCTAAGTGTCAAAACAATTTAAAGTCTTATTTTCATTTTATTAAATTCCAATATGAAAACCTTTTTAATAACCAATAGTTTAAGAATCACATAGCTGCTAAGGATGGCAATTAACACACAAGAATTTAAACCATCTAGATAAACCAAACAAAGTTTAAGAACCACAAATGAAATCATCCTGACAATAGTTAACTCTCAAAGAGTACTAAATACTGGAAATATAAATAAACATAAATCTCTGAAAAATCCAAACGGAATAGGAAATCGGGCGACACATGCCCTAACTGTGAAGAACTAAAATAGGAACTGAGTCAATGAAGAGGTCGTCTAAAATAAGGGCCTGCAACTCCTACATAAGCTGCAGCGCGTTCAGTCTAAAGAATCTATGCATGGCGCCCTTGTGTATGGGAACCTGTAATACTTACATATATATACAAGAGAGAGAGAGAGAGAAATGACAGAAAACGGGTCAGATCCCGAGTGTAAAACGGGTTAAAAATAGTTTAGAAAGTATTTAAAATGTATACCGGCTAATGTGACATCCATGTTAGTAAGCGACACTCTCTTGAAAATTCTGACCTCTCATATAGTGTGCACGCCTATCATACTACTAAACTCATAAGTCTGTCTAACTTATTTTCCATAAAGTTTTATCCCGAGAAGTACTAAGGCTGTGATATTTAGTTTTAGAAAATAAATCTCTTCCATTTTCTTACGTTACTTAGAACAACTCAGTACCGTTATAAGTTCCTGAACACTTATTATAAAGTTGGAGCATTTATTCATTACGTAACTACTTATACGCACAGTAGAAAGTTTCCATATATGTAAGTGTATATATTTTAGTCACTCATATAATATATATACTATCGGAACCCCACATAAAGTCTATCGTGCTGACATACTCTGCTATCAAGTCCCCGTATCGCTCGTACTAAGTGAAATACTAGTTCGAAATCACTCTCGAACTGTATTAACACAATACACACAAAATGGAGGCGAAGCATAGTTCCAAATCACTAAGAGGTCAGCACATACCCCTCACGTCTCTTAGGACCGTCTGACTCTCATTCTCAGATATCCTATTCCAAGGAATCCTATGTTCTAGGGTACAAGTTAATATTCCCCATAAAGGTCCCATCGAGATAAGACTGTCCCGGCGCGGCAACCTCCGTGATAGCAAGTATCATGGGTATGATTATTCACAAACATAATAACTAATATATGTACACAGTCACACGGACATATATATAGATATTCACATTTACCAAATTAGGTTCGCCCATGACCTATAATTATTATTATCCATAGTTAGCACAAATTTCATCAATTATCTCGCATAACGGATTCATCTATTTTATTATCATTTATAATTCATTTTATACTTACTTCTCATCTCTCGAAGTACTCCTTATTACTAGAATATAATTACAGTAGGTACGCCCTCTCTAGCCTTCTCGTCTAAGTCTTTCACGAATCTCAATTCTTTAGTGAATGTACGCAAAATTTCTAATGTGTGACGAAACCCCTCGTTAACCCAAAATTTCACCCCGTATCAAATTTCATTGAATGGAGTCTACTTAGACCCCACTGATCCTCTTCATGTCCCATTATACTATTTAAAGAATATTGAAGGGTTACCACGTATTTTATCCGGATTAAACAAAATGGAAAAAACATGCGTTTTTCCAGGAGGGATCGATCGATCAAGGAATGGGATCGATCAATCGATGCTCTTGGTCGATCGATCGATCAAGCAGTTATTCTGAATTCTGCCATTGTTATCTACGGGGTTCCTTCTCCAACCTCACCCAAAACTCCATTAACGATTGCCAAACTCCCAAACAAGATTACTACCAGTCATATATACCTAAATACATGATTTCTTATGTGAAACATGTACAAATTCATCAAAGGTATTGAATTAATGGGGTAAATTAACATAATTGTCAAGAACCCTAATTTTTCATGAAACTTCCATTCTTCTAATTCTTTTCCAGATTTATCGCTTCCAAATCCATACAATTTCGTGGGTAATCCTCTACACATGATGGAGATGTCTAGATTATATCTATTTCCTCTAAAACATGTGATTTAAATTCTCTAAGTTATCAAATTCTTCCATGAAACATGTTTTTAACAATCCTAATCTAACATGGGTGAAACATTACTAAAAACAAAGCAAGACAGATACTTGCTTGGGATTTTAATGTCTAACTTGATGATGAAGAAGATATGGTTGCGTTCCTCGTCCTACGATTTATGTTTTGGCGGTGGTGGCGGTACAATTGAGTGAGTTCTAGGCCTTAGATTGCTTGGAAAGCTCTCTACCTTCTTCTCTAATGGCCGTTCTTATGTTCTGTGTTTGTTAACCCTAAAAGACAACTCCTAATGGCTGATATATCTTAGGGAAATTCGTGGGTTTAATTACCCAAAAATACAAAATGTCTACAATACCCTCCCGAGATGTCAATTAGGCCTAAAAACGCCCCGAGACCCAAATTAAACCCCCGGGTACACTTTTTTGACTCTCTCGACCCTTCCAGAGACTTTGGCGCACTCGAAACGACCATACGAGCGACTTATAATTTATTCACTTTTATAATAATAATTTAGTCCCGACGCGACACAGGTGCGTCCCGACTTAAATTTCCATAATTGCTATTTTATTCACTTGTAACAATTTTAATAAAATCAGTCTTATATATTACTTTACTCATCCAGTAATATTCAACAAATTCTAAATAATTTCTAACTCTCGTCACGCTAGTAAATATTTGAAATAAATTCCCAATAATTTCTAACTCCCGTCACGCTAGTAAACATTAAAAATAAGTTTTCGGATTAATATTAATTTAATTCTCAATTAAATTTAATAAATTCCCAAATTTAATAAATTTCCAAATTTAAAATCCATAAAAATGCAGGGTATTAAATCGATTCCAATTCTCCTTTCATTTACATTAGCCTGGTCTAATCATCTACCCCAATGGTAAATGTTATACAAATGTATTGGCCCGATCTAATCATCGACTCCAATACTATATAAGTACTGTAGGTATTTCACATAACCTAAGTACAAAATTTATAAGTATTCACACAACCTAATTATTCACATTAGTATGTAGTATATTTCTCTAATACTCACCGTACAGTTTATTCTACGATTTCTCTCGTTATCACATATTCTCGAGTATTCTCCCAACTCTAAGGGACCTAGTTAACCCCTTTGTATTTTCAGTAGCTAAGCCTAATGTACTCTACTGGTATACTTATCGTCCATTCGAAGTTTTCGTAAATTATTATTTCACTACCAGATAATTTACGACACAAATTTATCCCAATTGGTTCCCGTCTTACTTCCGTTGATAAGACAGATCGACAAATCCAAATCAGGTAGTATTAATAATTCCCCCAAAATCCCTTGGTAAGGTTCTAAAGTTTACACGATAATCGGTTAGAAGAACTAAGTCAAAAAGTGGGGGGAAAAAGATTTCTGGGAACCTGTTCAAATACCGGATCGATCCTTTTTTAAAAAAAACTGGATCGATCCCCTTTTTTTACCGGATCGGTCCTTTTTTTAAACCGAATCGATCCCCTTTTCTGCAATTCACCACTCTCGTCTGTTACTCTACACCAAGGTTTCTGCATGTAGAAATCGATCCCCTTTTTTTTCTCCCATGATCTAGTACTAACCTCCATTACTCTACACCAAGGTTTCAACTAAACACTCCTAACCATTTCTACATGCATTAGGACAAATTCTAACATAATTCTTTTCTCAACACATTACAATAATCATGCAAGAAGGGGTTTATTCTTTCTATCCTCTAAAACCTTAAGTTTTCATATTCATCCATGATTGTTCATCAATATCCAGATTTATTTCGTGGAATAGAACCCATATCTTCCAATATCAATATCTCTACAGATTTCAAATCATTCTACATGCAATTTCCTACCCAACATGCATTTAATTAAAGTTTTCTTCTCAAGAATTCATCAATATCATCATATGATTGAAACCCCAATTACATGGGTATTATAACTTCAATTAATTGCAATAAACACTTGCCTTATTCACTGTAGGGTCTGATTTTGTGGGTGAGGATGATGATTTGATGTTTTCCTCTTCAAATCTTCACTCCTTAGGTACTTCGTATGCAAGAACTCTTTCAAACCTTCAAGAATCCTCCTCAATCTTTTAAGAATGGTTCCTCTCTTCCTTCTAATGGCCTCTTTAAGCTTTTTGTGTGACGAACCCTAGCCCCCCGTTTATAATCATCAGATATTAGGCTCTAATTTTCGTAGGTCCTTCAACCCCTATTTTTAAAATGACCAAATTACCCTTTAAAGGTGCCAGTTTGGTCTGAAATCGACCCGCGACTCAATTAACATCCCGAGTATACCATTTTGAATAATTCGCCCCTTCCTAACTCATCCGTGACCTCTAAATTATTATTCGAATCACTTAAAATATATTTCTCATTTCTCACCTCACCATAGTCTAATGCACGACTCTTTGTGAGATAACATAAAATATGCCCATATCACTCGCTATGACGTATATCATATTTAACTGTCAATATTTACTATTCACTCTTAGTAAATTTAAATCATATATTAATCAGTCTCTATCTCTCGATTAATATTTGAATACCACGATTATTATTCGATCACTTAATAATCATAACTAAAATTTCAACTCATTAAATCACTTCACTCACGTAATTTAAATAGTAAATCACATTAAATTACTCTACTCGCGTAATTTAAATATAAACTAATATTAAATTACTCTACTCACGTAATTTAAATTAAATGTGTTTTCCTATTTAATTACTCAATTAATTAAATTCTAAATACGCAGAAATACGGGGTATTACATACCTCTCCACTGCCGGATCTCCGGTGACCTTTACCGGAGCTTTTTTTTAGTGTTTTTATGCGGTGTGTGACCTTTTTAAACAAAATAAAAAGGCTTGGACTAAACTTGTATTAAAAAAATGTTTGAAAAAACTATTTGGTATATCTCCCTTAAATTAAATACTTTTATATATTTTTTGTTTTTACATATTTTTTGTTAGGGTTATATATTTAATGGATTTATAATTTTGACACGAACACATTGATTTGCGTCTAAAATCTAAAATTCCATTGAAGTATAAAATCATTAGAGATTAATTAGAAGCGAGTTAGTTACACTTGTTCCCCCTCTAGTTATTTCCGTTTGAAAATCGACCCCCTCCCCCCCCAAAAAAAAAAATAATAATAATAATAAAATAGTAATAATAATAATAATAATAATAATAATAACAATTCACCATTGTCCCCAATTTTTTGACAATTCCATTATTGTATTATTTTTTACCTTTAGTAAATATTTTTATCTTAAAATCCTAAACTATCCTTACCCCTAACCTCTCTCTCTTTCATGATAATTCTCCCCCCCCCATGGGTGCTCAAGCTCAAAACTTCTTGAACACAAAAATAAATATTTTTTAAATTTTTCAGCAAATTCATAAAACATCATCACTCGACCAAAAAAATCATAAAATATCTTTAAACATTCTATTTTCTAAATAGGGAAAAAAGGAAAAATTAACCAGGAAAGTGTTTTTTTTTTAAATGCAAAAAATAAAAAATAAAAGGAAAGGAAAACACCTAGAAAAACACATAGTAAGGAAAAATCCACAAAGGATTAATCATACTTTGGCCCCCTGAACTATACCCTTACTAACCCTTCACCCCCCCCCCCCCCCCCCCCCCCCACACACACACACAAACCCCACCAATTCTTTCAATTTCTTCAAATACCACCCTATAATTTGAAAGCATGTTCAAGTTGCACAAAAACGTGACGGGCGTTAGTTTTTTGGTAGAAGAATGGTCACGTGTGTTTCACATGAGTTTAAGTGAATAGTAATTTGGTCATTTAAGTGAGGGTATATTTTACCTTTTAAAAAAAAACTTACACTCTCTCTCTCTCTCTCAAAGACACTCACACCCATGAACAGATCTGAGGCGAGGAACACTCGAGCAGATCTGGGGCGGGGGTGTTTCAAGATCAGTTTTTTTCTTTTATATATATATATATAAACTCCGCTGGTGGGGGTGGCTGGGCGGGGCTGAGGGGGGTGATGCTATTAGGGTTTCCCTTTTTTTTTGCTTTATATATCTTGAAATTATTTTTTTATTTTCTTGAAAAAAAAATTATCTTAAGAAAACCATTTATTTATTTATCATAAGAAATCATTTTTTTTGCTGAATATAATTTTGTAATTGCTGAAAATAATTTTTTATCTTCGGAAACCATTTTTTATTTTTATTGAAACCATTTTTTGTTTGTTAAAAATAAATTTTTTAAATACTGGAAATCATTTTTTTACTGCTGAAACTTATTTTCTTATTGGTGGAAATCAATTTTTAATTTCTTAAAATAATTTTTTATTATTGGGATAAAAAAATTCTCTGGAAATAAATTTTTATCTTGGGAAAACCATTTTTTAATTTATTGAAAACATTTTTTGTTTGTCAAAAATTGTTTTTTAATTGCTGAAATCATTTTTTATAATTGAAAATTATTTTTTTGTTGGATATCATTTTTTATTTGCTTAAAATAATTTTTTATTGATGGAAAAATAATTTATCTTTGGAAATAAATTTAATTGCGGGAAATAAATTTTTATAATGGGAAAACCTTCTTTTTATTTATGGAAACCATTTTTTTAAAATATTCATACTTTTCAAATGTTTTAAAAATTTTGTAATTTTTTTCAAAAGTTTTTTGATATTTTATAATATTTTTTAGTATTTCTTTATTTTTAAATATTTCGCTGTTATTTAAAGATTTTTTTAAAAAACAATTAGGTTTGGATAAAAATGCCCTTACTTAAGGTCACGGGCCTCGCACATGACTAATGATTTTTGTAAAAAAATAACGGAGTTAGACGGCATGGGGCTACTTGCAGTCGTTTTCAAAGTATGGGGGTAAAGCGTTAGTAGGAGTATAATTCAGGGAGGCCAAGTGTAATTAACTTAATCCAAAATAAATATATTTATATAAATCAGAAAAGGAAAAGAATAAAAAAAACAACGTTCAATTTATTACTTATATTTGATTAAAAATGTGAAAATATATATATATATATATATATATATATATATATATATATATATATATATATATATATATATATATATATATATAAAGAGAGAGAGAGAGAGAGAGAGAGACTCCTGCGCACACTAAATTTGCACATGTGCTCGCGCACAATAATTTTTTTTTAAATATTAAAAAAATATTTTTTAGTTGATATTTTTTATGTGATATTTAAACATTTCAATGGACCCATATAAAATAATTTAGCTCAAAACAATTTTTTTTGCTATTTTTAAAAAACGGGTCAAACTTTCGCAGCTTTTAAAGTGCTTAAAAACAATGAAAGTTTGACCAATTTTTTAAAAATAGAAAAAAAAAGTTTTTTTGAGTTGATTTTTTATATGGGTCCCTTGAAATGTTTAAATATCACATAAAAAAATTAGATCAAAAATCTATTTTTTACTATTTTAAAAAAATGATGTGCAAACTTAGTATGCACAGGACCCTGTGTGTATATATATATATACACACACACAGTATTACTTTTGTGCGGATCAGTCCGCATTTTAAGAGTGCACCCGGACATGTGTCACCTGGCGGTGAGCTAAAAAATTATCCGCTAAATTGTAGGCACACACTCTTTTTTTTTTTCTGCGCTCACTGTCAGATGATATATGTCCGGTCCGCACTATTAAAATGTGAGATTATTCGCACAAAAACAATACCATATATATACAGAGAGAGAGAGAGAGAGAGAGAGAGAGAGAGAGGTATGTATCTATTAGAGAAAAATATAAAAATATGGAATATAAGATTTACACGAAGACACCTTGAAGTTAAGAACACAATACTGATTTTGGGCATATTTGTAGTTGATCGGGGAGTTGGGAAATAATATTTCATTGACACAAAAAATAAATTAACTAAAGAGTAATTGAATAGTATTTCATTGACACAAAAATTGGTAAAAACACGCCGCTACTAAAATCATAGGCAAGTAGTCCCAATAACATCTGATTAGAAAGAAAACAAAAATAAATTTAAAAGAAAATCATTAGAGTGCTATAGTTATCTAAAGAGCAAAATACTAATAAAAAAATCCGAAAGTAAGAAAACATTTACGTTATGCGCTTTTTCAAACATCTATAAAGAAATTTGCAATTATGAAAATATAAAGTGTGCATAATCTTCTTTTTTTGTCAAAGCAGGAAATTTATTAAATTATGAGAATTTTACAAGTAATATTACAAAGTGCATAATCTTTAACTTACCCAAGTTTTGAGAGAACCCACCTTAGACAACACCTTACAAACTAGCTTACCAGATTGTCCAAAACCCTCTAAATTTTCAGGAAAAAGAAAGCAAATATATAATATAAAATTGAAACTTCACCACATAATTGAAGGCACAAGACCAAGATGATATAAAGAACAAAGTAAATACCCAAAAGAGAGAAAAATGCAGGAAAAAACAAAAAACACACATGATTATGGAAAAGTGCAGAAAAAACAAAGAGTACACATTGAATCCAAAATATATTACAGAAATCCATAGATGAAAAAAGAACCTAACTGACGCTAAAGCCCCAAAAAATAAAACAACTGTATGGAATATGTTGTTTGAATTCGAATATTGGCTATGTATAATACAATAAATTAACGAAAACATAGCATGGTACACTAACACCAATAATGAAGTCGAAAATTGTGAAGCAAACATGGCATATGAAGTTAAACCCATATGCCTCGAATATAAAATATAAGAGCATTCGTAGTGATAGGGGAAAAAGACAACAAAATTTGTAAGTTTAAAAATTGAGAGGTCTTGAATGATGGGTAGAAATAGACAAATTCTATAGAATAATTTGTAGTGATTCTCTAAATTTGCAGAACGGGTAGAGAATTTGTAAAAGGTTCCTACGAACTTCATTTGTTCGTAGGAATTCCTATGAACAAATGAAGTTCGTAACAAATATAAATAATCATTTTTACTATACAAATAAAGTTCGTAACAAATATAAATAATCATTTTCACTATATATTTGGATTCCTACGAACAACATTAGTTCGTAACATTTTCTACGCACAAATGTTATTCATAAGAAGTTTGAGTTTTTATTTCATTAGAACATTATTAGTTCGTTGGAGCATTAAATATAAATTTTGGTGCTTCTCCATTGTGGAAGGTTACTGCCAATGAAAGCTAACTTCTTTTTCAATTTGCAAAGATACCTTTGTGGATGCTATAAACAAATGTACAAAAGGTGGGAGAGAAAACATTTACAAAACTAACAAAAAACACAAATGCATATAAAGTGTTCCCTCAAAAACTACCAAAGAGAGGGAATAATACATTGACGAACAATACATAGAAACATCATGGATGAAAGAAAAATACCTCTCCATATTCCTCAACAATGAACTATATTACCAACTGCAAAACATCTCCGATTTAGATGACAGTAAAAAAAACATTCAAATCTTAACCCATTGACATAATTTAAAGTACGCAGATTTTAGTTGTATCTTTTATATAATAATGCTCTTGTGCGGATTGTTCCGAATTTTAATAGTGCGGACTGTACATGTGTCACCTGACGGTGAGCCTGAAAATTATCATCTAAATTATTGACACTCTCTCTCTCTTTTTTCTGGACTCACTGTCAAGTGACACATGTTCAGTCCGCATTGTTAAAATGCGGGATAGTCCGCACAAGAGCATATCTTTTATAATACACAAAATGGTCATTATAGATACCCAATTGAGTGTTAAAGTACCTTGCCTATGTCAATAATTCAAAACCATGGGATGTTTTAAGAAAATCAAAACTCATAAAAAAACACATTTCTGAAATTAAAAAAAAAACACCTCGTAACAAAGAAATATAAATCTATTCATGTAGAAGAACAATTCTGAAATCTTAATTGGAGTGAAAATTAGAAATATGGCATGTTTGTTGACAAAACTTCACAAATAGTTTGAACACGCGAAACAAACTGAGACGCCAACCAAAATAAATACCATTAATGTACCCTATTTAGATATCAAAATAAGTAGAGTCCAATGAGAAACCATTATTAATAATGCAACATGTTGGACATCACAATTCTTCCAAGATAATCCTTTGGAGGTAGGACAATGCAAAACAAAGTGCATAAATTGGTAAATCAAACACCAACATACGATCCAAAGGTGTCTTATATTTCAATCGTGAGATGTATTTTTTGACTATACCTCTAACCTAGGCAGCTCCGACAAAAATCACAAAAAAATTATTATTAAAATTTAATACTAAATAAGTTTAACAATTACGAAAAGGCTAAACAATGAAACTGAAAATAAAATAATCAAAAACATTAACAAAGATGTTACTATTTAGCTATAGATCATTAAAAATAAAAACATTGTAACAAAAAAAATTGGATCTATTGTTGACAAGGACGTGGATAAAAAATGAATCCGTAAAATACCTAGTGGTGCTAGCAGTTGTTGATGGTGGAAGAAGAAATGAGAAAATACCTTTGAAACGTAACAGTAACAATTTAAACCATGCTCTTTAATTAACGACAAATATATGGAAAAAAATTGCACACATAATAAGATAGAAGAGAGGAAAATAATGACCAAAACCTTGAAATCTCACCCAGATACTCCCGAATTTGAGAGAGATAGAAAGACCGTGAGATAGAGATTTACAATATTACTCATGTTTTTGAATTAAGGTGGAGCCAGAAAAATGAACAATAGTAAGACAAAAGAGGGGGAACCAAATAATAGTGGGGCAAAAGACTAAAATGCATCTCATCTAATTAAAATAGTTATATTATTGCATTGTTGGTTCAATCTTAACATCTAATTATCTTATAAACTTATGGAATAGTAAAAAAAATATTTACTCCTTATTTTATAGATTTGTATATTATATTAGTGCATAATATGTTACAATATTTTTATAAGTAAATTGTGTCATTAAAAGACCCGACTTGGGAGCAAAAACTCGTATACATGAAGTATACCCCCTAAAACAAAACAAAAAAGGATTGGCATAGTCAGTCCTAACAAATAGAAAGCATAACTTTACTCGATGAAACTCCTCCACAAAGTCCAAAAGAAAAGAAGGGGGTGGGTTGGATCCTTCGTATGCCCTACACGTACCCTAGCCTAGCAAGATTTAGATCCTTCCCTTCGAAATACCTTATATTCCTCTCCAGCCACAACGTCCAAAAGCTGCAACATAACACCTTTTATTTATAATACTGCAATATAACCCTCACGTTATAATCGTAGATGTATATTAGAGGATAATACATTAAATTGTTTGTATAAAATAATAATAGATAATACAATAGAGTATTTGCATCAATGTAGATTTATTCATGTATATTAGTATGTTACTATCATTGACGGAGTGTTTCCATGATATTATTTATATAGATAATTATTTTTTTAATTATTATTAATATTAGTAGATGGATTTTTTACATTAGTACTACTACCACTAATATATATATATATATACAATCCTGCTCTTATGCGGACTAGTCCGTATTTTAAGAATGCGGACCGGACATGTGTCACCTGACGGTGATCCCAGAAAAGAGAGATAATGTGCCTATAATTTAGGCGATAAATTCTAGGGGCACCGTTAAGTGACACAGGTCCGGTCCGCATTCTTAAAATGCGGACTAGTCCGCACAAGAGCATTATATATATATATAGGGAGAGGTTCAAAAGCGAACATTAAAAGATGAACATTTTAATAAACATTAACAAAACACACCTTACAACCCATTAGTTTTTAAATCCTATGTTATAATTGGCCCGCGCTAGCGGCAACGCGAGTCACACGCAACAGACACGCGTGTTTTTTTAACTCCCCCTACCCCCCATAGCCCGATCTCTGCCTCGGAGCTAAAACCCGACTGCCATGGCTCCGGCCAGATTAAACCCCATTGTCGACGACCTGACCCAGGCAACCTCAATTCGTCGACCTTCCACTCCTATCCGACCAGCCCCGTCGTCGGCGACATGCTATGATCCACAAGCTCTTACCCAGTTCAAAACCCAAACCACTGGAGCCATACCCCATACTTGCTAACTTAAATAGGTAGCTCTCAGTGTCTGAACTGTCCTCAAATTCTTAATTAATGGGTTATGGGAATGGAGTTTGGGTTGTGGGTGATGGCTATGGTAGGTGGTCGCCGAATCTGGTCACGGGTTTGGGTTGGGTTTGCTAATAGGTTCAGGTGGTTAAGGATCCTGGTTGGAGCAACTGGGTTCAGGTCTGGGCAGTGGCCGGTTATGGGGTTTCAAGTTTGGAGAGTTGTGTGTGTGTGTGTGGGGGGGGGGGGGGGGGGGGGGGGGGGGGGGGGTAGGTAGGGTAGGTGTGTAAAAAAAATATTCGGTCGACAAGCGTGTCCGTTGCCGCAGGCGCGGACCAGTTATAACGTAGGAATTAAAATTAATTGGTTGTAATGTGTATTTTCTTAATGTTCATCAAAATGTTCATCTTTTAATGTTCGCTTTTGAACCTCTCCCAATATATATATATATATATATATATATATATATATATATATATATATATATATATATATATAATACCCATTATTATTATTTGTTTGCAAGAAAATAATTAAATTAAAAGCTTAGGAGAAATAGCCTCTCACAGGGTCTTACATACGCTAATAAAAATCTTAACAAAAAAAGTAAAATTTGCGAAATCTAGAACGAGAAAAAGATGACCTTAAATTACATTTAAGATCCGACATTTCCTCTTTAAATAACTACAAAAAAGAATCCACATGCGCCTTATCCCTCCTTTATTTTCATTTCTGACAACCACATATTGATTGAGATTTCACGAATCTTCCAAGCTGCCTAAAACATCAGTTTGAGAATTGAACATTTGATATTGAATTTTTTGACATTTTTTTTTCCAATTGAACCTTCAATAAAATCACGAGCTTGGGCACAATTAGCACTCATTCCTAATTCATATTTTTGTATCTCAACATATAAATTAAATCTAGGATTGTTACTATCCTCTTCAACACTTAATGAATCCTCATTTAAATTTGGAATTTCTTCAAGAGGGGGCATTTCTTCTTCAGATTCTAACCCATCAATCTCAGTATTGTTTATGTCCTCTAAATAAAAAATATGGTTTTGTGGATTCGATACCATATTTTTTGGGGGTATGATCACTCGAATCCAATGTTAGGTGCAGTACAAATGGAGGATTTGGATTTGTTTTTTCCTTGTTTGTATTTTTCACTTATGGTGTCACATTATTCTCAGTTGTTACTGCATCAGCTGCATCTAATAATTGCTCCTCACTTATTGAATCCACGTAAACTTTTTTAAACCTTTAGCTTCCGAAGTGGACTTCCTATTATGATGCTCCTTATAATTTGGAACCACGTGATACATTCGGTGCTCCAATATTATGGGAGTGTTTGACTTTGTTTTTTCCACATTTTCTTATTAAAGTTACCTCCTTCATTCAAATTCAGAATCTCTTCCATCTTGGCAATCCCAGATTTTAAAGTAAATCCCAGATTTTGCAAAACTTCCTTGATGTTTACCTGGTTGGATTATTGAGCCGGTCGAAGGCTCACCGAGTTTTCATGTCATTTTTTCACAACAACTGATATTTGTTCGTCTCCATGTCTGCAATGTTTTTAGATTTTTGCAAGAATTTTCATTCTTGGAGAGTGTGACCCAAACGTTCACAAAAAGAACATCGAGATGGCTAGTTATCATATGTGACATTGATGTAGAAGTAGTGAGAAGCCCTTTCAATATAGAGGCGATCTGCTGGGGTTAATGATAGGCCCATTTCAATAAGAACTCGATCATAGGTTCCGACAGACTTAGAAAGAGTAGCTTGATCGATCCTTAAAGTAAATCCAATACCTCTTGAAATTTGAAACAAGAGTCTTGGATCCCAATAGTTTTGGCAGAGGCCCATAAATTTGACCCATACATGAGCAATTGTTGAAAAAGGATTATCAGGAGAAAATTCAAGAACCTATTAAAAGACCTTAAAATGCCCATTATCATTATCTTATGCGTATAACACACCACCTTCTTTCATTCTCTCTCATCCTCGAGCCCCAATCCTTCTAATTATCCTTCCAATCCGACCATTGGATTGTTGCATTATTGGCTCAATATTAACACCTAATTATCTTATGAACTTATGGAGTACGTAGTAAAATAACCTTTGCTCCTTATTTTATAAATTTGTATACTATATTAGTGCATAATATGTTAGAGTATTTTTTATAAATAAATTGTGTCAACTAAAACCCCACGTGGGAGCAAAAAATCCGTATGCAGGAAGTAGACCCCCCAAAACAAAAAAAGGATTAGCATAGTCAGTCCTAACAAATACAAAGCGTTGCTCTACTCAATGAAACTCCTCCAGAAAGTCCAAAAGAAAGGAAAGGAGTGGGTTGTATCCTTCGTATTCCAAATGAGTAGTGAACTCAGAAACATGTGCCATAGTCTAATAGGATTTAGGTCTTTCCCTTCGAAATGCCTTCCATTCGTCTCCAGTGACAACGTCCAAAAGATGCAGCCTAACACCTTATATTTATAATACTGCAACGTAACACTCACGTTATAATTGTAGATGTATATTAAAGGATAATACATTAAAGTGTTTGTATACTATACCAATAGATAGTATAATTGAGTATTTGTATTAATGTAGATATATTCATGTATATTAGTACGTTACTGTTATTGACAGAGTGTTTACAAGATATTTGTTCTATAGATAATAGTCTTTTATTATTATTAATATTAGAAAATAGATTTTTTTATGTTAGTACTACTAATAGTAATAGTGTGTGATATATATATATATATATATATATATATATATATATATATATATATATATATCACACACTATTACTATTAGTAGTACTAACGTAAAAAATCTATTTTCTAAAATAAGAATTCGTGCATTAGTTTATTACGAATCCTATATATTTTTATTTTAGTGTATATATATTCATGGGATCAACATCTCCATATGGTGGGTAAGGCTAGTTGACATCTTCCACTCCCTGACCCTGCAGTTTTGCGAGAGTCTTGTACACTTTGTACGATTTTTTACTATATTTATATTCATATAATACCATTATCATTCCCTTATGCGTGTAACCCATCACCTTCTTTCATTCTCTCTCATCCTCGTGCCTTACCCCCTTCTAATTCTCCTTCAAAACCCACCTTAAACTGCTCCCGTAAGATCTATAACACCTTCTTACCTAATATGTGAAAGAAAACCTGCAATTCAACCTACAATTTAACACAAATGAACATAAACTTATTTTAACGGACAACCCTCAAATGTCCTCTCATCTCCTAAATGTATTAAACCACTTGCAAACTGAGTAAAATGTAGTAGAAACCCATGTAACTCTTTCATTATCTCCCACCCTCATTCACCAAACTGTAAACATACCCATTTTGAGTATATGAGATTATCCTTTTGTTACCTACACGCCTCATACCCATTTAACTCACATGACATTTTGCGAAATACTGTCATTGATGGGGAGGGGAGTTGAAGATATATGATAAGATGGAGATTCTTTTGTAGTGTGTTAAATTAAAAAGTGAAGATAAATGTTCAATAGTGAATAAAGGAGAGAAATGTACTTGCCTTTATTTGGGATTATCTAATAATGGTTGGTTTGTGATTAATTGTCGTTAAGGGTTATAAATGTCGAAAGTGTCAAATTTGGTTTAACTCGTATCTTAATTTAGTATAGATATCCCAAGACTCAACACAAATGTTAATTTTATCAATAATATAAATCAAATAAGCTCTAATAGTTTCCATTACAATTTTGGGTTTCATAAATTGATGGGAGAGAAACATATCACTTGCTCTAACAAGAATGCTAGACTAATAGCAATTAAAAAAGAAATCAATAACAAAAAATCAATCGGAAGAATATTGGACTAAACTATAAATTTACAACCTAATGTTATTATCATAGTTTATTCAATTTTAAAATTGCTATATTTTAAAGATTGCATTATATGGTAAATATTAAGAGTTAATAAGAACCTCATATTAATGAGTTAATCTTGAACCACCAATATTGTAGTTGTAAATGATATTTTTTTTACTAACTCGTAGTAATACAAATTTATCTTAATAATGTTGAAAGCTTGAGATAATTCAATGTCTTGTTCATATGCATTTTTTCTTAGCATATTTGTGTGAATGATATTGTTAAAAAAGTAAATGCACATACATTGCTTTAGAAACTAATGAACAAGATAACCTAAAATTCTTTAATATGCATAACAAAGCATCTCAATTCCATTAGCACCTAAATGTTTGGATTAAAAAATAACACAAAAAACCAAAATAGTTTGAGTTACATTAATAAGAATAAATTGCTCATTTAGCCCCTAAACTATCAAAATGACCGACGAACTGCATAAAGTTTGAAATGAGCCCCTAAACTAACTAACCCGATTTAACAAGACCATTCCATCTGTTTGGGTCGTTAACTTGGATGGAAAATAGACATGTTCATCTCACAAGGCTTTGCTAAGGATAAAAGTAATGTGATTTTACACCAAACACAAACAACCCTTTACCTAACCTACAAGCACCAATCCAAATAATCCCTTAGTAACGCCCAATCTAAACAGTCCCTAAAACATCAATACAACCCAGTCTTTTTTTTTTTATCTCAGGACAAAGGTCGAGCTTTGGCACCACAATATCTCTTTCACCACCTTTTCCACATCCACCACCCTCACCCACACATCCCACCACTATTATATGATAGAATATACATGCATGTTAATCAAGAGTCCTCCACTTTAAAAAAGTCCTCTCCTAATGTTGTGGAAGTAACTTAGTTGAGAAATTATATAGAACGTGGACTTAGTTGATGATAAATGTGGGTATGGTAAATGTGAGTATAATATAGGTTGTTATATATATATCTTTGTGACCGTAGCTATAACTATAAATATGTACACTGCAGCACATTTAATCCAAGTTTTGTAACATTGAAACCTTAGTTGTTTCTTCATATTTATATTCATTTATGTTATCATGGTATCAGAGCATGCAAGTGCTTCTCGAGTATGGCCAACTAGAGTGATTCTCGCATTGAGTTCTCTTCACCAGTTGATTTATATCCATCCTATGAAACTCAAGCCTACAAACTACCTAATATAGAGAACCCAAATGTTACAACTTATTCAGTTCCTAAAGGTGACTCATTTGATTCATAATTAGCAATTCGTTCAACCGTGGATTGATAAAGGAAAAGAGATCGAGAAGGATATAAAATCATATGCAAAATGGAAAGACAAAAATGTCTTTTAAGAAGTTGGATTGAGGGGACTATGAGTGAAGAATCAATGTATTTGATTGTGGTTTGCAATATTACCAAAAATACTTGGCAGACATTTGAAGACCAATATCTTCAGGCTTCAAGGGATATAAAGTTTGTCTTTAAGGAGAAACTAAGAGGTATTTCATGACAAGTGATGAGTATGTACGATAATTTTAGGAGATTTGTGATGGTTTGACTTCCATCAATAAACTTATAGATGATGACTCCAAGGATATTAGTTTTGTTTAAGGACTAAGGGTTAAATACAAAATTTTTTGAACCATCATAATTGGAAAACCTTCACACCCTACTCTTGGACAATTGATTTCTTCTTTGAGGGGATTTAATATGAAAGAGTAAAAGGATGTTGCTCAAAATCAATTCCTACAATAACCCCTCCCAGTATGGATCAATTAATGGAATTTGTTGCTCAGAGATCACCTTATTAAGGGTATGCAAAAGGTAAAGGAAGGCCAAATAGAGGAAGAGATAACTATGGAAGAAGTTTTAACTACAAATCACGAGGATATGGTATCAAACTTGCAAGATAATATACAAACAACAATAATAACTTCATCAATCAACATGGCATGTATGATCATACGAACTATCATTAAGGTGATTCTTTATATACTATGCAACAAGATACAAGGATACTGGAGAGAATAGTCAACAAAGTGGGAAGCTCATTGGTTAGGCAAGCATATCAGAAGGAGAATTTTCAGTCCGTGGCTCCAATGAACACAAGGCGCTCACTTGTTATTATAGGTTGTATTTTTTTGTTAGTGCACGATTAAACTCTCGAGCAATGATTTCCACACAATAATTTCCTCACAATAATACCGTGTATGTGGATCATTAAGTTCCTTCTCATAACAACACATGCAACATGTCTAAATTACCATACTTTGGCAACAAGGTTATGACTAGAGATGGATCTCAATTTGATATAACTCATGCTCGTCAAAAGAGTATAAATGGTTTAAAACTTAATGATACTCTTGTAGTACCACAAATTAAGAGATCTCTTGTCTCAGTATCACAACTAGCTATACAAAATGAATGCACTCTTGAGTTCACTGATAATAATTCTCTTATTAAGGAAAAGAATACCATTTATGGAGATAAAGAATTTAATCAAAGAAACCAAACTATAAATGGCGACATTGGAGAGAAAGATAGTAGTCCTTAATTTTATCTTATATTGGAAGTCTGCAAAAAATCATTACTTATATATATGCATGTCCGTGTGTGTGTTAAATATGTGAGTAAAATCAGATTTGTAATCGGACATGAAAAAGGAATATCATATATAGATTCCTTAAAAAAGGATTATAGACTTTCAGTGGTGGATTCTTGATCTTTTGAGGAATAAATTGAGTAAGAATAGAGAAAATAAGGTTTTTACTGTCACATGCAGAGAGAGAGAGAGAGAGAGAGAGAATCGGGTTATCCGTGCGAGTTTTTAAGAGATATAGTGATCGTATATGTGTTTTTATGAATGGCCATGCTAAAGTCACCCCAACCTTGTTTATCCTTTACCATAAGCAAAGAAAAGGGATCTTAATTATTTATTCCTATTTATAATGATTTATTTGTCATCACTCCCATGTTTTTATTTTTTTAATTGTTGGTCATATATGGGACAAGTGTCATTATCTACAAAAAGAAGGATGGGTGGTTACAAGAAAGTTGTAAAAAGTTTTGGATGGTTAGGAGACTTTTTACAATTTGAAAAACACATGGGAGTGGAGCCTAAATATATCTTTGTAGATGGGACTAAAGCCAAAAAACCTATAAAAGAAATCATGAATTATGTCGCCCACATAACCTATTCAACTTTTAAACTAAAATTTAGGCCCACAACTATTCTTACAATTTAATTTTTAACCCCCAATTATAAAAATCTAATTTTTTAAACCAAAACTTTTACACTAACCCTAACTCGACCACCACTATTTCAAAAACAACCACAAAACCCTCTATCATTCTCTTAACACAACAAAACACCACCATAACCACATAAATCGCCATTACCCTCTACGAATTTTTTTGTATTTGAATAATTAAAACCATAAAAAATTAATATCATTTTTTACGTAAATGAACACAATACGAAATTAAAATCTCCAAACTAGACTTGAAGTTATAAAAAAACTTGAAAAACTTCTATTTAGGTCATTCGGTGATAGATTGCCAAACACAGTGACCAAATTAGGTGATTTATTACCAGAGGTTAAGTACAACATTTGGTAATTCATTATCGAATGTTCATTTAGTGATGAATTACCATAGGTTTTACTGCATCTCTGATGTTAAATCGCCTAATTTGGTCAAATTTTCTAGCTATCTATCACCGAATGACCTGACTGATGTTCTTGACATTTTTTACGATTTAATGTTTAGTTTGGGGATTTTAATTTAATTTTGTTTTCGTTTTAGGTCAAGAATCTGAAAATTTTGTTTATGATTTTAGTTATTTAATAAAGAACAAATTTATGGTTCTTGAACATATTTTAGAAAAAGAGATGGTTGTGGTGATGGTTACACCAATGTTGTTGGTGCTGGTTGATTGTGCTGTTATGAGGAGATGTTACGGTTGTGTTGGTGGGAGGTGATAGTTTAAGATTAGGGTTTGTTAGAATTTTGAGAGAGAAGAAAAGTTTAGTGAGGGAAAGAAAAAGGTAAATTGAAATAAAATGAAAATTTTAGGTTTAAATACCCTGGATGATGTAAATGCCTAATTTTTAGTGGTGGGGATAACTTTGGCTAACTTATGTGGTGATTTTTGCGGAGAAAAAATGGTTGTCCTTAACATGACCCTTTTATGAAAATTTGGAACATGGGGTCTTTAGGAAATGACATTGTTTGCATATGTTTTATTTTTATTTTATTTTTGAAGTGAAATTGGTGTAGTGCTAGGCAACTTCAGACTATTTTGTTTCTAAAGTCATCGCTCAATAAAAAACATATTGTAACGGAAAAAAACTCGTCGCCAAACAAATTATTTTGTGACTAATAACTTGGCGCTAGTATGAAAAATACGCACCACAATTTGTTGAATAAAAATCATTATTCGTACAAAAAATTAGTGCAGAAAATATTTTCGTCAATCTACCTTCACAATTGGGGACGAAAATAGGTTCATCACAAACAAAACCACCAATAATTGATTGTTGTAGTGATACACACACACACACACACTTATGTCTGACCATACATACGACACAATAGTTATTCTGTAACTTTAAGGATGCATTGGAAAAGGTTTTATAAATAATTTTATCTATTTTATTATATGCATTATTTCATTCAGAATTTTTGGGTATCTAAACAAGGGGGTATAACATATGGAATCTCATGACCGGAGGAATCATGCATCAATAAGCTTTTCTACATGGAAACCATTAAATATGAAAAGTGAAAAATCTAAATCAAACATGTTTACTGAAGTTCAAACAAAATATGATATTCTGCTCTTATCGATTCAATGTATAGATAATAGAGATGGAGTTT